>JANFCV010000164.1:600000-1065750 GCA_024500475.1 Phthorimaea operculella
TATGTATAAATACTGGTTAAATTGGGTATAGCTTCGGCTACGGAGTCGTCAGGCGAGATACAGAGTGGGCTGTAGCGTCAGACGCTATGAAGGCGTCGGACGCTATATGGAACAAGCTACAATAAAAGGGTCAGCGGCGGGCACTACGGGGGTGTCGAACGCTATGGATGGTGAGGGGGGTAGCGTCGGACGCTATGAAAGGTGAGGGCTCCGTACGACGCTTTTAGTTTGCATTAGTTTTTTATATAAGAAATCGTTACTTTAATGAGATATGATGCTACGCAGGCGTTGGACGCTACGGAGGCGTTGGATGTTATGGACGCGTTGAACGCTACGGAGGCAACGGACGCTATGGAAATGTCAGTCTTTATGGAGACATTGAACTCTGTAGAGGATCCAGGTGGTATAGAGGCGTCGGACGCTATGGAGACATTGGAGGCTATGGAGGCGTAGGACGCTTTGTGAGACAGGGTAAGTCATGGGATGATTGTAAACCGAATATAGGCCTGATTTTATATTTAAGATTATCAAACAAGCATTTTTTGAGCATGAAAATACAGTTATTTTTGCTCTACGATGCACCCTTCTCGAGATACATCCATAAATGCATTTTTAGATTGCGTTCGTTTTTTATATTTGAAATCGTAACTTTATTGAGATATAATTGCGGTTTCCGTTTCAACCATCGTTTCAAGTCATTTAATGAGGACTTTTTTGACAGCTCTTTCATGAACGCCTAAATATCCTAGTGTCTGACGCCTCCATAGCGCCTGAAGCCTTCACAGCGTCTAATAAAACCCGCGATCCTCTAAAGCGTTCAATATCTCCATACAGTCTAACATTTCCATAGCGTCCGTCGCCTCCGTAGCGTCCGTCGCCTCCGTAGCGTCCGTCGCCTCCGTAGCGTCCGTCGCCTCCGTAGCGTCCGACGCCTCCGTATTGTCCTACACATCCATAACATCCAACGCCTCCGTAGCGTCCAACACCTCAGTAGCGTCATATCTCAATAAAGTAACGATTCCTAATATAAAAAACGAATGCAAACTAAAAGTGCAATAATCTCGAAAACGGTGCGTTGTAAAGCAAAAATAACTGTATTTTCGTACTCTTTTTCAAAAAAATCTTTTGGTAATCTAAAACCTAAAATCAGTCCCTTATTCGGTACACAATCATCCCAGGACCTACCATGTCTTACATTGTGTCCAACGCCTTCATAGCGTCCGACGTTACCAACTACCCTCCATAGCGTCCAACGTAGTACATAGTGCCTGACGCCTTCATAGCGTCTGATAAAACCCCCGATCATCTACAGCGTTGAATGTTTCCATAAAGTCCGACGTTTCCATAGCGTCTGTCGCCTCTGTAGCGTCCGACGCATCCGTATCGTCCGACACGTCCATAACATCCAACGCCTCCGTAGCGTCCAACGCCTGCGTAGCATCATATCTCAATAAAGTAACGATTTCTTATATAAAAAACTAATGCAAACTAAAAGTGCAAATATTTCGAAAACGGAGCGTCGTAGAGCAAAAATAGCTGTATTTTCGTACTCTTATTGAAACTTTTTTTGTTTGATTTTCTTAAACCTAAAATCAGTCCCTTATTCGGAACACAATCATCCCACGACTTACTGTCTCACATAGAGTCCAACGCCTTCATAGCGTCCGACGTTACCAACCACCCTCCACAGCGTCCAACGCCTCTATAGTGCCTGACACATCCATAGTGTTCCATAATACTCCCCATCCTTCATAGCGTACAATGCCTCCATAGTGTCCGATGCCTCCATAGCACCCGTCGCCTCCATAGTGTCCAACGCCTCCTTAGCGTCCGATGCTACTCCCACCCTCTAGGGCGCATGATGGTACCCCCCACTCTTCAGGGCGTCCGAGGCAACCCCCCACCCTCCAGGGAGTCTGATGTTACCTCCGGACATCCGGGGCGTCCGACGCTACCCCCAGTCTTCAAAGGCGTCCGACCCTACCCCCTGCCCTCCATGGCGCCCGACGCTATCCCCTGCTCTCCAGGGCGTCCGACGCTACCTCTCGCCCTCCTGGGCGTCCAACGCTACCCCACACCCTTCAGGGTGAAACCCGTCCATAGCGTTGCGACAACTCTATAGTGTCCGAGCTACCCCTCATCCTTTGTAGCATCTGATGCTAGCCCCCAAATTTCACAGCGTCCTTCGCTATCTCCACCACTCATAGCGTCCGACACCATCATAGTGTCCAACACCACAGCTAACCCTCTATAGTGTTCGACGCCTCCGTAGCGTCCGACGCAACACCCAATTTAGCAGGTTAGATCGTATTTAAGTAATTAAAATACGGCACCGCCATTTTGTCCTTTGCTCCAATTGGACCTCCCATAGTAATTCAAATCAGCTGATCGGCGATTTTAAATGGAAGGTTCAATTGTTAGGGTTTCGTAGTCTACTAGAAACCTTATAATTTCGTCAAGTCTGTTTGTCTGTCTGTATGCCGCGCCCTCATAACTTTGTCATATTTAGAGCTATCAACATAAAGTTTGATGTGAAGATAGATCGTGTTGATCCAAATTTAGTAGTGTTGAAAAAGTTATATCAAATGTTATTTATACCCTATCCCATACAAGTGAAAGGGGGGGGGGGGGGCAAAAAATATATTTTTCTACCGTAATATTGAATAGAGTATCGTTGAATAGATATTTTAAATCTAAGGGAAGGTTCCTTTTAAAAAAAGTCAATTAAATGTTCTGATCTCGAGATATTTGCTTTTAAAGGAGCGTTTTTCAGCCATAATTTGTTCACCCTGTAACTCCTAAAGTGCGCATAAAAATTTAAAACATATTAAATATATTTCTCAATCTCAAGTTACCATGACAGCTATAACGGATACTGCACCACTGAAGTTTAAAGATAAATAAAAGTTTTTAATTGCTTTCTACACATGACACTGAACAATTTTTGTCGAAATAATAAACGTTTTAAACTCTTTTTACAAAACGGTTAAAATTTCTATTATCATTTACTTTTTTTTTTAATTTCACGAATATAAATGGGTTGATGATTTTTTAAGTAAGTATGGCATGGAAAAAAACACGCGCATAATATTATTTTATCTACACTTCATACATAATGTTCCTATTACAAATTCGAAAGCAAATGTATAAGCAACTGCTTTACAGCCATTAAAAAAAATGTCGATATCATAAAGTAAAATGTCGATGTCATAAAGTACTTTTTTCTGACTTTATGTTATCGACATTTAGAGTAAGATAATAATAAAAAAAAACAAATGTCACGAGACACAATCAAAGAATGGGACGACACTTGAAATTATGAGGACTTATTTATTATTAAATCTTTGCTTCAAATCATTTTCCGAATTAAAATTTACCGATTAATGCTTTTTAATTTTAAAAGTGGTTCCGTTTTTATGAGCTTCCATTTTAACGTTTAGTTAAAAAGTTACTTATGTATAAAAGTCGTTCAGTTGTTGGTTCAGTAGATATGCTTGCAATCGCCATAGTGAAGTGCGGAGGTATGAATTATTTTTCATAGTTTTTCTTGTAAAGTGTAGATAAAATAGTGTATGCAATTGCAATATAATTAGGCTTTAGAATGCTCGTGTCAAACTATTATCACACTCGGCTGCGCCTCGTGTGATAAACAGACACTCACATCCTAAAGCCTCTTATTATAAGGCAATTGCATAAACTACTATTTCATTATCAAGAACGGCAAATAATTCTTCATTTTACGAGAAGAAGCGTAGAGGTCATCAACAGCCGCAAAAAAATGATAGACTTACTGAGGGTAAGGACTAAGGACACGCAATGTACGCGGCGTACGGTATGCTACGTTCGAGCGGCAGTTGGTGTGATAGGGCGCAGGCAGCGCGCCCCCTCCCCCGTCGCCCTCCCCACCTCACCCCCTGAAATCTTAGTTTGCAGCGCCAATCCTCGCCTTAAGACAGATAGAGGCAAAACGCCACTTCATTTTATATAGGTATGTATTGATTATTAGGTATGAAGCTGCTTTGTGACTAGAAGTGTATGCCTTGCGATGTCGACTTAGAATTGCATCACCCTATTGCAACCTGCGAGTGTCGTTAACTAACAATTAATGGATTTAGGGACTGAGTTAGTAGACTTATAAACAATTTGATATCTTGGAAAGAAACACAATGAATTGTTTAAAAAGTATTCAACGTAGAATTTTTGATGAAACTGCTACTTTTAAATATTGGCTAGTTTCATGTAAATTCTTGGACTCTCTCGTAAATATTCATGAAACTTTATTGATTAAGAAAGTTTAATATTAAAAGATTAAAATTGCTAACTTTTTGAATTAAATAATAGAAAATTTTAACTGTAAATACGAGGCTAAGACAACAGTAACGAAAGATAATTTTAAATAATCATCTGGGCACTAAGCAGAAGCTGAACCTATAACCTTTCAAATCTACAAGTGAAAACAAAATGAAAATTTTGAAAATAGCATCCACAGTTTACTGCAGCTACTTAGCTAAAAACATTCTCCAGTTGAATCTTCATCTACCACTGAAAACCGTAACAAAATCAGACCAGTGGGTTTTGAAATAATTGGTAACATTGGTTTGCACAAACAAATGTTTATGCAGCGCCCCCTGACAAGTTGTTTGAGTAATACCGATTTAAGAACATGCACCAAGAAATTACAAATCCATCAATGAAAACCGCATCAAAATCCGACCAGTGGTTTTGGAGATAATTGGGAACATAGGTTTGCACACACAAACAAACACACATTCTCTCACCCCAAACGCATATACCGTCTCCGTTTCGTCGTGGGTAAAAAATATATAGTCGTCATAAACTGAATGTAGTCACACTGAGTCACATGGTCATGAAACACATAGATATTTTAGAGTGTTATTTTTATTTAGGCCATATAATAAACAGCAATTTAAATTGAAGTAGGTTAAAGACTATGAATACACAATAAGCAGCAATAACTTTCCGAAACATGGAGTAAATATTGGAACGGCAATATTACGCTCAATATTGTAATCTTCATAAATATTTTATAAGTAGGTGCCTCAGCTATCGGCGCGACTCGACTCGCTTGTTTCATTGTTGTTTTGGGTACAATGTTTTTCTTTACTTTTGACCGATTTCTAAAAAGAAAGATGGTGATAAAGTGTCAATCTATTGCAAGGCTTTTTTTTATTTCAAATAACGTAATTCGTTAACCACTGCTGCCTTTCAATCGCGGGGTATTTGCAATGCTCACCACACTCGGCAGATATGGATTGGCAAACACAGTCCAACTTTGACATTAACCCACTTTCAACCAATCACTGCAAAAAGACACAGTCGAAAAGTAGGTTAATTACTTCCCCAGTGTGCTACCCTATTCACCGGAAGATGTTTTATACTAATTTTGTGTTCCTACTATTTCGTGTTCAGTCAACGACGCCGAAATTGCTTTAGGAAATTCTTTTTCGCTTGACATCCAAACCATTCTAAAGAAACCAAACGAAAACTTCAAAAATAATAGAAAAAATTGAAGCCGGTCCATTTCTTTTTATTGAAATGTTTGTTTCGTACTTAGTTATTTTCTTAAAAGCATCTCAAGAAGCTGCATGATATAACTCTTTATTTTTATAAACGAATTCAGATAAATTCTCAATTCAAATGCTACAGAAACAAAATTGTCCAATTTCTTTTTCAGACTAACATTTTGGTAGCTAAAATAAATCTACTTCTTTTATCTTAGAAATCTAAAACAAAGAGAAGAGGGGGGAATTATATTATTATGAGGAGGCATAAGTTATATTCTTTGTCCATAGAATAGATAATAGTAGATAGAACAGCGGGTAAGTAAGTAGGTTCCGGACCAAAAATGAGCAGAAAAACTCAAAAGTATATTGCAGACAAAATGTGGACCTAATAAAGAATCCTATATTATCCTACATTGTAAATAAAACCTCTTGTACTCGTTCCACTATTATATTTTTACACCCAACTAGTTTCGCTCACTAAGCATCTTCAGGGGCATTTTATACAATTTTTAGACATTACACAATGTAAAACACAATTAAATTCGATAAAAATATCCAATAAATATACATTATCATGTTCGCAGCTATACACAAACCAATTATATTAACATGTGTCGGTAGGACAAATATTTTAAATTCCGGTTGCCAACCGCGGAAAATTTACCCCAAAATGGGGAGTTTTATAACAATTTGTACCTAAATTAGGCAAGTCAATTTAATTCTATAAAATCGTTCTATACATTATAAAAATATGGGAAATTCAAATGAAATTAAAATTAAAATTAAATTAAAATAAAATTCTGCTTTAAAGTATTTAAAGCTAAAAATGTCAAGCTACAGATTGTAAATGTCAACATAAAAAATTACAAACTTATAAATAGACTGTTTGATGTCAAAATAATTCTAAAATATTAAATAATAAATTTATTAAAAATTAAGAAAGTAAAGAAATTGCATGGCATGAAGAATGTCAATATGAATTATTTAAAATACATTAATAAAGGAGATTTACTAAGTTCTAGCTGGTCATTAAGTAACATGTCACTGAATTTGTGAGACATTTTATTGATCTCCAGAGCTTCCAAATTATTTAATTTTCGACCTTTATCACATAGATGTAATACTTTGAAGTCCGTATCTAGGTCAAAGTTGTGCTTTTCTGCAATAAGATGTTGTGCGAACGTGGAGTCATCCTTCTTTAACCTCCAACTTCTCATATGTTCTTTGACTCTTGTGTCAAAAGACCTGCCTGTCTGTCCGATGTACTTTTTATTGCAGTCCTTACACTTTAATTCGTACACACCACTTCTTCTATTCAATGGGACTGGGTTAGATTTATGGGCTAGGCATTGTTTTAAATTGATTGGAGTATAATAGGCTGGTAATTTGTCCGTAAGTAGTCTTCCGCATTTGTAGGAAATGTTTCCTATAAACGGAATTTTTGCCCATTTTTTGTCGGAGTTTGGTGTTATCTCGGGTTTGTACAATAAACTGGATGACATGGATTTTTGTTTCTTCTTAACAATTTTGTCAACTATATTCGGACTATACCCATTATTTGTGGCTATCGTTTTTATAGTATCAAGTTCTTTTTTGAACAACTCCTTCTTCATTGGAATTGATAGAAGTCTGTGTACCATCGAGTGGAAGGCTGCATGTTTGTGTTTAATAGGATGTTTAGAGTCGGCATGAATAACCATGTCACTGTACGTCGGTTTTCTATATATTTGGAATTCATGTCTATTGTCTGTTATTGTAATAGTCAAATCTAAGAAATTTATTGAGTGTCCACCTATTTCTACCGTAAATTGTATGTTCGTATTAATTGAGTTTATATGTTTCAAAAAATCATTAATGTCTTCCACAGGGCCCTTCCACAGACAAAGGATATCATCCACGTAGCGATACCAGTAGATGATATTGTCTTTGTATTTGTTGTGTCTAAGAATGTCCCTTTCAAAGACGTGCATGTAAATATCTGCACAAATTGGGGAGAGAGGACTTCCCATCGCGAGACCATTATTCTGTTTATAAATTTTGTCCTCAAATGTGAAGTAATTCTGTTCTAGACAGACCGAAATTGTGTGTTCAAGATCTATAATCGTCTGTGGTTCTAATTTTGACTCCGTTAACAACTCGTTTATCGCGTTCTTGCAGTCCAGTATAGGGATGCTAGGAAATAAGTTCTTCACGTCGAAAGAAACCAATGTGGCATCAAGTGGGATATGAACATCTTTGATATTATTTAAAAGATGATTGCTATTTTTAATTGTGTTCTTTAGTTTTTCTTTAACCGCGTTCTTCAGTATTATGTTGGTCTTCTTCGCAATTCTGTAGGCAGGGGCTCCAGTGTAACTAACGACCGGTCGAATAGGGTGTCCTCTTTATGTAACTTATAGTACCCGTGAAGTCTGGGGTGGTTGGGTTCATTGGCTTTAATACGTAATCTTTTCTGAAAATATGCTATTAGCCGTCTTGAGTGTTTCATTCACTATTTGTTTGTATTTAGTTGTAGGGTCTTTCTTTAAAATCTCGTAAGCATCTCCTGAAAGAAACTGTTCTACTTTCTCGTTGTACTCTTCTTGTGGAGCTATCACTACCGTATTTCCTTTATCTGCCTTTGTTATAATTAAATTATTGTCTTTAATCTTCTGTTTAATGCTTTTTATAGTAGTAACTTCCGTATATTCTTTGTGATTTTGATTGATTACATTCATCTCTTCTTTGATCTTTTTTGAACAGACATACTTAGCTGCTAGTTCCGGTATGGCAATATCTAATTCCACTGTTAAATTGTCTAAATCTTTATGGAATTTGGAAGATTTGGCGCGTGTTTCAGGCCTTTTTCAAGCAGATCTGTTTCGTTCTTATCAAATACCACTTTTGACCTATTGATGAGTTTGGGGTAGAACTCTGTATCCATGTTAACTTTGTGTTTTGTACTGTTCTCATTAACGCTCATAAGGTTGCTTAATTTTCTTACGTGATTGTCGTGCATTTCTGTTGTTATTGCTTTGTTTTCAATATATGTGTTGCTCAACAGTATATCAAGTTCAATACCATGCAATCTTTTGGAAAGCTCCATATGAGCTACTTTTATGTGGGAAGCCAAGTTATCACGTTGGCAATACAGTATTTTTAATTCCGATTGTAGTATGTTAAACTTTGCCTTTTCTAGAACTTTTTTAATGCTTTGTTTGTTATTGTTGCACTTGATGCTATTTGTTATGTATTTTGGTATAATATTATTGCGTTTACATTGTGTATTAAACCATAGATGTTCGTTGGTTTTTTCGAATTTCGTTTTTAATCTCCTGTATCTGACAATCGATTCGGCCGTAGTTGCCGTAATTAAATGATTTATACTTGCGATTGTCGGCACTTGATGGAACTCCATATTAGACATTGTAAATAAAACCTCTTGTACTCGTTCCACTATTATATTTTTACACCCAACTAGTTTCGCTCACTAAGCATCTTCAGGGGCATTTTATACAATTTTTAGACATTACACAATGTAAAACACAATTAAATTCGATAAAAATATCCAATAAATATACATTATCATGTTCGCAGCTATACACAAACCAATTATATTAACATGTGTCGGTAGGACAAATATTTTAAATTCCGGTTGCCAACCGCGGAAAATTTACCCCAAAATGGGAGTTTTATAACAATTTGTACCTAAATTAGGCAAGTCAATTTAATTCTATAAAATCGTTCTATACATTATAAAAATATGGGAAATTCAAATGAAATTAAAATTAAAATTAAATTAAAATAAAATTCTGCTTTAAAGTATTTAAAGCTAAAAATGTCAAGCTACAGATTGTAAATGTCAACATAAAAAATTACAAACTTATAAATAGACTGTTTGATGTCAAAATAATTCTAAAATATTAAATAATAAATTTATTAAAAATTAAGAAAGTAAAGACTACTTAATGACCAGCTAGAACTTAGTAAATCTCCTTTATTAATGTATTTTAAATAATTCATATTGACATTCTTCATGCCATGCAATTTCTTTACTTTCTTAATTTTTAATAAATTTATTATTTAATATTTTAGAATTATTTTGACATCAAACAGTCTATTTATAAGTTTGTAATTTTTTATGTTGACATTTACAATCTGTAGCTTGACATTTTTAGCTTTAAATACTTTAAAGCAGAATTTTATTTTAATTTAATTTTAATTTTAATTTCATTTGAATTTCCCATATTTTTATAATGTATAGAACGATTTTATAGAATTAAATTGACTTGCCTAATTTAGGTACAAATTGTTATAAAACTCCCCATTTTGGGGTAAATTTTCCGCGGTTGGCAACCGAATTTAAAATATTTGTCCTACCGACACATGTTAATATAATTGGTTTGTGTATAGCTGCGAACATGATAATGTATATTTATTGGATATTTTTATCGAATTTAATTGTGTTTTACATTGTGTAATGTCTAAAAATTGTATAAAATGCCCCTGAAGATGCTTAGTGAGCGAAACTAGTTGGGTGTAAAAATATAATAGTGGAACGAGTACAAGAGGTTTTATTTACAATGTCTAATATGGAGTTCCATCAAGTGCCGACAATCGCAAGTATAAATCATCTATATTATCCTAATTAAGGAAAAAAGATGACAGCAAGCGAGACTGTGCCTAAACCTCTAAGATCTAAACACACCATTAGGACTCTCTCCTAGTACTATTACGTTATGTATTCTGTTATAGCGTTTCACGCGTATTTTCTATATTTTCTTCTGATTTCTATAAATCTATTCATAATTTCATTGTTTTCCTTGTTGACATGATTATTATTTACTACTATTGACAAAATGTCAACGTCTCAACTTTGACGGCTATCTCATAGAGCCGCGTAGTTCTCTACTAAAAAGTTATTGTACTATAGCCCACTACCTCTTTCTAATTTCTGACCTCCTGGTACTTGATTCTAAATTTATCTCGCGCTGGCACTCTTTCACTCCTCCTGGAAACGAGACCTCCGAGCCCTCCGAAGCCACAGGTCTGCCCTCGTCGCCTGGACAAACCACTACATCATCAGGGCGACAAACCTCCACCATCAACACTGGCAACTTGCTGGAAGACTGGCCACTGACAAATCTCAAGGTTTTGAAATTCGAAATCAGAATGAAGACTGGAACATTCTCGAACACCTAGCAAGCATATAAAAGCCCCGTCAGCTGCCAACCTGACAGTTCTTGACCAGCCACTGAAGACTTCAGAAGAAAATCAAGATTATGAATACTGACAAGAAAATCTAATACAGCAAGTCTACAACTATGCCTGCCGAAGCGCGTTACGTCGTGGTCTCCGCGGCGAAGACTCAAGTCCGCTGAACCAGTCCTCGGTCTGCGCCCTACGCTCCTCAGCTGCCCTGCGAGTGCCAAGAGGACCCCTATGTGTGTCATGCGCTACCCTTCGAGGCCCTCTTCCGTTCCAGGAGGTCTTTTGATTCTCTGTAGTTAATAAAGCCCTCTCTTTATTTACTATCTTTTCCTGCCACGGTTCCCCGCTGCTCGTGAGGATACCAGGCTTGTTAGGGCGCCTACACACAGGACACTCTACCCACACCTACTCACCACCCCCCGGGGCCACAGGCACTCGTGCTAGCGAGACCACTCCACCCTACCTAGCTACTAAGTTACACCTGCGGTTACCTCGGTTCCCTGAGTGCCGGTGCCTCTAGGAACCTGGGTAACACGACAGTTTGGCGCCCAACGGTAAAAGATACGTGCGTGGGCGACATCTACACCCACGTACTATCAGAACCCTTCTCTAAATTCTAAAACAACGCTTCTTCTAGCGTAAACCTTTTCGACTATAATTTCGGCCCTCTTTTCCTCCCAAAATTCTAAATCTACCTCTTATACGATATTTTGGCCCTCCTCTTTCGGCCCTCTCTACATTCCCTCTCCGACTTATCCCTCTGGCTTGAAATCTAACTTAGAAAACAACTATAAAACATGCTACACTTTACTCATCAAAAATGGCTTCAACAAGAACAATTCTGCCAGCGTCAGGTCAATCTTGAGGACCTCCCTATTCTGCCAGTGTCAGGTCAACCTTGAGGACCCCCCCCTTTTGATATTATCCCTTTTGATTTTTCCTAATTATGCTGTTGCCATTTTTCGACTTTTGTCTTTTATTTCTTGCCCTTTTGCCTTTTACTTCTTGCTCTTTTGCTATTTGTCCTTTTGCCCTTTCTTACTAATTTACTTTCATATTGAACTACTTGCCTACTCAATTTAAACCATTCCTTGCATCCCCTTTTCCTTCATACTTGTCCCTTCTTTACTCTTACACCACACTATTCTCCCTTACTACTTCTTTGTGCATCCGACTTCGACCTTTCGGCCAATAATCGAAGTCAAAATTTTTATTTTGGCTTTTAGCCATTCTACACACCCTTAGCCACCTACAGACACACACCACTGCAGGCGGTACTCTAATCCCGCCCTGCTCTCTTAAGGGTTCTCTAAATACCCTCTCTCTTAAGACTCTCTCTAAATGGGTCTCTTAAAATGTTCCTCTCTTGATGGGTCTTTCTATCCCCACTTGAGCTAAGGTTCATTCTTCTTCGTGCGGATTGTGACACGTTAAATAAGCCTACACTACTACACTCTACACAAACTAATCTTCTTCACACTCTACACATCGTGCGGCTAGTGACACGTTAAATAAGCCTTAACACTACTCACAGGTTTTAAGCTGGAGCGGATGACAACTCCTAAAACAAGCCTTGGTCATCGCCTGAGATATGCTCAGAGAGTAGCATACCTTGGAGTAGGAGCCATTGAATGTGAGCCCTACCCCAACCTTTGGAAGACGAAGTATGCATGATTGAATGGTGAAGTCTGAATGTAGGTGAATGCGTAAGGTATCTGCTCATAACCTCAAAATTTTTGTAACAGCAAAAATTTTCTCGGGGTCGTGGGGGAAAATATAGCGTTTCACGCGTATTTTCTATATTTTCTTCTGATTTCTATAAATCTATTCATAATTTCATTGTTTTCCTTGTTGACATGATTATTATTTACTACTATTGACAAAATGTCAACGTCTCAACTTTGACGGCTATCTCATAGAGCCGCGTAGTTCTCTACTAAAAAGTTATTGTACTATAGCCCACTACCTCTTTCTAATTTCTGACCTCCTGGTACTTGATTCTAAATTTATCTCGCGCTGGCACTCTTTCACTCCTCCTGGAAACGAGACCTCCGAGCCCTCCGAAGCCACAGGTCTGCCCTCGTCGCCTGGACAAACCACTACATCATCAGGGCGACAAACCTCCACCATCAACACTGGCAACTTGCTGGAAGACTGGCCACTGACAAATCTCAAGGTTTTGAAATTCGAAATCAGAATGAAGACTGGAACATTCTCGAACACCTAGCAAGCATATAAAAGCCCCGTCAGCTGCCAACCTGACAGTTCTTGACCAGCCACTGAAGACTTCAGAAGAAAATCAAGATTATGAATACTGACAAGAAAATCTAATACAGCAAGTCTACAACTATGCCTGCCGAAGCGCGTTACGTCGTGGTCTCCGCGGCGAAGACTCAAGTCCGCTGAACCAGTCCTCGGTCTGCGCCCTACGCTCCTCAGCTGCCCTGCGAGTGCCAAGAGGACCCCTATGTGTGTCATGCGCTACCCTTCGAGGCCCTCTTCCGTTCCAGGAGGTCTTTTGATTCTCTGTAGTTAATAAAAGCCCTCTCTTTTATTTACTATCTTTTCCTGCCACGGTTCCCCGCTGCTCGTGAGGATACCAGGCTTGTTAGGGCGCCTACACACAGGACACTCTACCCACACCTACTCACTCACGCCCCCCGGGGCCACAGGCACTCGTGCTAGCGAGACCACTCCACCCTACCTAGCTACTAAGTTACACCTGCGGTTACCTCGGTTCCCTGAGTGCCGGTGCCTCTAGGAACCTGGGTAACACGACACTGTGCTCTCGTTCTATACCGAAAGCTTTGCAGGAATGAGCATATTATAAAATTGAACAACATTTTCTTTGATTTCTGGGAAAACCCTTTTTTTGGAGGTTCATTGATGATTAATCTCAGTCTCAGCTGATCGGGTGACATCGGATGACAGCCGATGTGGCGCAGTGGTTAGTACGAGTACGACTGCCTGCGACGCAGAAGGTTCCGGGTTCAATTCCTGGTGGGGTCACTCAAAAAGATGATATTAATCACTTTGTGAATTTGTTCCCAGTCTGGTCATTGCAGGCTGAACCATCTGATTGTCCGAAAAGCAAGGTGGTTCCCTCGGTTGTTGTCTATGATCACTTAGACGGCGGTCGTTACACAACCATGTCAGAGGTCTACTTGTAGATGGCGGTTGAAAATCTCTCACACTAGGGTTCATCGGGTCGTTGGACGACCTGGTGTCCAAAGAATAAGACCATTATGAAATAAGAGAATTTTGATATTCACACATTTTCAGCAAATCACAGTAAAAAGCCATTAGTTCCCCAGTTTACTACTTCAATAACCGCCCGCTGAAACAAATCAGAGAAAAACACCAGTTTATGTGAAGCCGTATTTTTCAGGCGTTTTAATGGTTAGCTTTTGCATCAATAGCGCGTGAAATAGATATGTTTTTTAATCCGTCGGTGTTTATGTTTCATTTTATAAGTCCTCGTATCAAAGGGCACGATAGAAAGGGATAGATAGTGCACCGGCCAAGTTTCTTTATTATAAGTAAAGTACGGATTTTATTATTTTAAACAAACATCTTATTGTTTTAAATCAAACATCTTCTGTATTTTGTATAACTATAACATTTTTGTATTACTTAACATTAATATGTATTTGTTTTCTGTTACAGGTATACTGATTATCAGCCTGTGCTCTGCATTTTAAGGTTAGCGATCTACTTATTATAAGAAAAAAAATCTTCTTTTCTTGTTTCATCATCTATGCCATTTCTCTCCGTTAGGTCCACTGATTTTTTTTTATATGCGTAGTGTCTGTTATGACCGTTTTCTTTATATTTAGTCCTATATTTCCTGTGTATCTACCATAAATGGTTAAATAAATAAAAAAATAAGGCATTACTGCACCATTCATACAAACACTTATCATCATTGGCCTTATACGTCTGTGACAGATGATTCATTCAGTGTCTGAGGCAAGACTTTTCATGGCTATATAAGCCGATACGGGAGTGACATCCCATAGAAAAGGTGAATAAGCACCTTTTTCCAATACAAATATGGTGTCTATCAAACGGTTAGACGGATACATTTTTGGACGATCCGATGTGATCCCTTAGCGCACATTCAACAAAATATTGAGGTTCACGCTAATTCCACATTTTAAAACACGGTTTAAATCCATGCAGTCATAGCGAAGCCATTTTTTCGCTGTGATGCAGTAGCTTACTGGTACATAACTCTTATCAAATGCCGTGTTTATTGGCTCTGTACTTTGTAGTATACGACGAAAAGCTTTTATATCATAATCAACAAGATCAATTTTCCCTTCAGAATGTGATGTACCTAGAAAAAAAAAATGATAGCGCAAAACAATATAAAATAACGATATTTCTGCATAGCAAAATGAGAAATTTAATTTTATTATTATTATTTTGAGCCAGACATGTCCCACTGCAGGGCAAAGGCCTCCCTCTCCTTCTTCCACTTTTCCCTATCTTGGGCCGCCTCCATCCAGTTTTGTGCGTAGACATGTAATTCGTCTTTCCACCTTTTTCGTGGGCGACCACGTGCTCGTTTTGCATTAGGAGGGACCCAAGTAGTTGTTATTTTTGCCCATAGTGTAGCAGGCATTCTGGCGACATGTCCAGCCCAATCCCACTTGAGATTTGCTGCCTTCTGACCTACGTCGATTATTTGTGTGCGGGAGCAGAAATTTAATACATACAAAATTTTACAATGGAAAAAGAAGAGTTTGCATAAAGCGCTAATGATGTAATACGAGACACACAACAAAAAGGAACAACCTATATAAACACATACAATTATTAAAAAGAAAACCCGACTGCGGTAATTTCAAAGTTACATTATATGTTTAAAATCCACCATTTTGAATGTATGACATTATAATACAGCAAGTGTCATTTGCGCTGCTCAGACAAATCTAACAACACGACATTTGTCCAAATCCACCAAACCGTTAGGGCTGTAGCCAGTTAAAACGAATTTCTGGATACATACTTCAATATTATTGTAACGGGTTACGTTACAAGGTACTTCTGAGGTAGTCATGTAAAAAATTGCCAATATCTGCTTTTTCTAAAATGAATGTGGAATGAAAACAGGAACAATAGGCGGCGTTCGTTAAAACTGCACCCGCGCGGATTACGGGCGCGGTGAAATGTGAAACATACATTCAGGGAAATATTGCAGAAATAAACACAGCTTAAACTATTGAAATAGCAGTTTATGCTAACTGTCATTATTATTATTATTAGTAACCATTTATTGCACACAAGAAACATTACAAGAGACATATACCTACAAAGAAAAACGACACAACAGAACAGCTTATTTCTACTAAGAAATTTCTTCCAGTTGACCTACAGCAAGGGAGACTTTTGCAAGACAGGCAGATTGGGCGTGCATTCATAAAATACATTCCAAAAAAATAACTACATATAACATAAATATACTACCTTAAAGTAAATAAAATAAATACATACTGCCATAACAATGGAAAGCAAAGTGTCTGTTTATCACATTAAATGTGGTAATTGCAATAAAGAAATTTTACGCTGGCATGCTGGATAGTTTAAATTTCAAGTGAATAATTTTATGTTTGTTATTATGAACGCTTGGCTTATGTTTAGATTTTACCCTTTTAAGTACAGTGAACTTGGCCTTAATTTTACATTTACGTTTTTGGTTGGTTTCTTTACAATTATAATAACCTATATAACCCTGGACAGTTCATTATTTAATATAATTTTATTAATGTATTTTTTAAATTTTATCTATTAACATTTGTTAATTGTTCGTTCGTCGGTGATTTAAAACATAAATAACTAAGCTGACAAATTAAAAATATTCACCAAAGCAAAGAAACAAAGTATCACCCGTAAAAATACGGGACCCATCACCATAGAGTAACTTGTAAAGTCATCTGCAAAAATACAGCTTAATTTAAAATTGGAATGTCATCTGATTTGTTTCTGCGCGCAAATGGCATGCAAGCGTGCCAGTCGTTTCGCTTTTTAATTGTACTGTCACGTCCACTCTCTAGTGATCGGTACTTGACTGGACAAATAAATAAATACGAAAGATGTTTGCGTAAAACTATTGTTCAAAATCATTCAGACTTAATTGATTATTTTAGTAAATATTCATTAATGGAATTTTTAAACAGTAAATTAATATGAAACGTTATTCTAGTTATTGAAATACTACGTCAAAGGTATTTCTTTTTTAATTCAAAATATCGTTCCAAAATGTCTTAAAAACTTCCTCATTTGACTTGTCTCGTCCATTTCATTATTGTTCACCGCTTATAAACGGGAAATGGGGAAGAAAATTCAAAGTTTTATGCAGGTGGTGTCAGTAAGAAGTAGCAAAACTTTAATAGCAACTCTTTGTTGGTACAGTGACTTTGTTTTTAGTAAAACAATTATTTAGTTAGTATGCAAAACGTTTAAACTTCACTTGTGGTAGCGGCTAAGAATCATGCCACCCCCAGTTTATCTGGGGTGTTTCATTAAAGGCGACGTAACTTTTGACCTCGGCTGAATATCTGTCGACTATGATCAACCACATGGTACCGGTAATACCACCTACAATAGATTTCCCAAAGAGGCTTGACGTCAGGCAGGCGGCCGGTCATAAAACATTGCCAAATACTTTTGCTACATGTTTTTGTGTTCTAACAAAATATGTTGCGCCGAGCCCATCTGATTTGGGACAAGGGAAGGCACATGACGATACACGAAAAGTTCAAACTTATGATACAGTCATTCTTAAATTCCAAAAAAGATAAAAATAGTGAACAACTTAAATAACACCTAAATAAGATTTATCTTTATAAAATAGACAAAAAGGCTAAAACAATCATCGCAATATTAATAGTCTATCTCCTCTCTTTATAACTTCACTTCACTCCCACATTTCCATTTATAATGGCGGGTTCCAAATTCATTTTTTCCGTTCAGTCTCATAATGCTGTCTACATTTTTAAACAGAGGGGGCCGCTTTCGACCGAAATTTTGTGGAGTCTTCCAAACAAACTTGAGGGAGTTTTTCCTTTTTATTGGTGAATTTATGAAGTTTATTTGGGTCAACTTAAAAAGCTTACCAGGTAATTCTACGGTATTTGTTGTGTACTGCTGGGTTAAATGATTATTAAATTTTCTTCTAGTGGTTAACAAGAGGGTAATGGCATCAAATTTATTGTGTAGCAGCTTTCCTTTTCTATTTCTTGCCGCGTTATGCTGGCCTAGAATATAACCGTGATGGATGGCTTAGCTTGCCCTCAGAAGCATGGAACCATCTTGTTTGTGTGATGGTTCGGCCTGTAATGTCCTAAACTGACTATGAGAAAATTAAGAAAGTGATATAATATATTATTAGTGATAATCTAACTCGGGCAGTCGCACTATCACAGCTGCGCCGCATAGGCTGTCAATTTTGTCAGCAGTTAGTGGAATGACCCAGATTTCAAGCTAGCACCACACGGTATCTTGCCAATTCTAAAATAACCCAAACTTTCCAGAGCTTAGCCATATTGCTCTTGAGATGTCATTCTCAATTAACTGATGTGGGGTGATGCTATTCTAAGCCAGCACCACACGGTATCTTGCCTATTCTAAAATAGGCCAAACTTTCCAGGGTTTAGCTGCTTTCTCGCTCTTGAAACGTCACGCTCAATTAACTGAAGCGCGGTAGGTATCTCTATCCTACTTCCTCATACATATTAAGCCCCGGGTGTTTTACAGTAGATGTTGTAGCAGAGTGTAAACTCTGCGTTGGCATCCTCCCCAAGCCACCCTCACATCTCACAGCTCTTTCCTCGAATCATTTTATAATTTAAAATTGGAATAAAAAATTGAAACGTCACCGTTCTATGACCTTTTGACGCGCTGACCGAAAAAAGTTCATATTTTCCGATATTTGTATAGTTTTTTGTCCCTACAGTTATACTCGTCGTAAACTTTGATATCACTCGATTAAATATTAGTAATGTGCATGTGTGAAATATTTACATTGTTACATTTCCAGATAGGACCCTTCCAAGGGTCCTTATGTTATAATAAAGAAGTCATCAAGTTAAAGAGTTCTGCTGTATCATTTTGTTACTAACAGTATTCTATCTCAAACTAACTTTCTGCATGCCAGTGAGTAGAGTAACTGCAGGGTAATATGCCTCCGCTCTACAACGCCAAACCTCACGCTCCTGTGCCAGCCTGATCTACTGACAAAAGCTTGATTACATCGTCGGACCATCGAGCAAGTAGTCTACCCACTGCTTTATATTCCCTACTGTGGTGAAATCAGGCAGACAGATAGCCAGCCCTCGTGCAAACAGACGTTGACGAATCCTCGGCCGCTACACGATTTCATGAATATTTTGTGACGGCTCAACGACCGCACTAGTCGACACAGTCAGCAGCACGTTATTTAAGAAATTTACTTGTACTGTTTTTCATACAGCTTCTAAGTATGACCAATGCAAGAAGATATAAGTAGGTTGATATACTCTTGTTATCGACAAAAACAAGCTCAAACGATTTTTTTTATTAATGAAGACTGTCCATCAACATACTGACATTTTGTCAGCCGGTTGCCTAAAATTGCAATAGACATCAACTTTCATACCCCTTAGTCACTTTTTACGTCACTCACGGGAAAATATGGGGTGACACTAGGTCCTAGCACTGGGTATTCTAAGAGGCGTATCCGCGACTTTGAGGAGCAGCGTAAAGCAGACCTCGACGCTAAACGCGATGAACTGAAGGCCCGTCCTCCCGCCGCCATTAACTACAATTATATCAATGGCAAACTCACGTGCCCACACTGTACACGATAGTTCACTGTCAAAATTGGCTACAATAGCCACCTGCGGGCGCATCAGCGCCAACTTGATCAAGAGTAGAAGTGGTCGCCATGGCCGAAACCGGCTGGAGAGATCATCATCATCATCATCATTCTAAGCCGGTACCACACGCCAAAAAGATAGTAAACTGAGGTAATAGTTCCACCCTCTACTATGCTTTTTTCTGTGATTGATCAAAAATGTGTCAATTTCAAAGTTCAGTAAACTACGAAAGAATTAAATTTTCGCTTTTTGCAGTCACACATAAATGACTTCAATATAACGGGGTTCTTGCTGCGTTAATCTCATATGAATCGTCTGATATTGCGGCCCATGGTTAAGTTAAAGTGTTAAACCCTGTGGTTAAACCCAAATCATTGCAAAGGCGGGGATTATAAACCTCAAGCCAAAACGGAAACGGTGTATGAAAAGTTGACAACGGAATTGAACCTTTACCTTCCCGGATTTGGGGTTTCACTATTATCATAGTTGTCACTTCGTGGTTGGGACAAGCCGCAATATGTTGTACCCAAATCATTTTGAAGATTATGATATTTTGGTATACACGTGTCACTGAAGACTGATACCCTTAGAGTAGGTATCTATAAGCAAGCTATAGAGTGCGCCTAAAACGTTAGAACGTTCGGCAGTACTCAGAACACAACCTCTCTGCCCATCAGTAGCAAACTGCCAGCGACAACACTATTTACCCGACTGCCTCAGAAGGAGGGTTATGTTTTTCGAGAGTATATATATATGTATGTATGTATGTAAGTAAGTATGTACGCATGTGGACGAGAAAAATCTTTTTCACGGGCTACAGCCCAAACAGATACTTGGATTTTGAGGATATGAGCATATGAGGTGTCGTTAGATTCGTCACAGCAGCGCGAGTGACACTGGCTATATTAAAAAATTATAGATTCAAGATGGCGAATTTTTACAGCAAAATACTACGTCAAAATTACCGCAGTCAGGTTTCAGTTTTTTATTAACCTCTATTACTTCTCATATCTTTGACGTACGTATGTGGGGAGCAACTGCTTACGTTTTGATAGTACGGCGCGGGGCGATATGCGCACTCTATATCTTGCTTTTTTAGACTCTAAGCTGATACTCAAATTCCACAATCTGACTAGTGTCTCAGTTATGTATGTATGTAGGTAGATAGAGTGGGTTGCAATACATAAGATGACTTAATTTTATTTTCTGTAAAACACTTGCAATAGGCACTGCTCTCACGTTTTATGATCCTGACTGCAGCGAGTCGTTTTAAGGAATCATCATCATCTTCCTGCCCTTATCCCAATTACATGGGGTCGGCGCAACACGTTTCGTTGAAATATACCTAAACATATTATTTTTTTGCCGTGTCGATCGGTTTTGGCGATATTAAATAAATTAGATAGATATCCGAGTGGTAGCGGAAAAGAAACTGCCACCTCTAGTCCATTCAGGGTATTTCGTAAAAAGCGACGTAGTATTTTTGACCTCGGACTCTACTATGGTCAACCGCATGATGGCGGTGATACCACCTACAATAGTAACCCCGATAAGAATAGAAGTCAGGCAGGCGGTCGGTCATAAAACAGCTAAATCCTTTTGCTACACGATTTTGGGTTCTAACAAAACATGTTGCGCCGTCACCAACTGATTTGGGATAAGGGCAGGCAGATGATATAAATTGGATAGTTGAAAATACATAACAACAACATGACTTGAATATGAATCTGTAAAGTCTGCATCAACTTCAAATTAATAGACCTATAACTTTACCTGAATCCTATTACCACTAACTACTAGTAAACATATCTTAATACGTGAAGCGTTAATACAAAACCCCTTACGGTATCTATACGTGGAATCAACTTAATCAAAACTTGTAACCACACCCGTTACGCTAACGCGGGGACCACACATAACTCTGTAACACATGCGTTAAGTGCAAGCTACACAGAGTAAACATGAGCCATAAGATGTAAGATGACATTCTGTCATACAAGTAATCGTCAGTCGCCATCGATGCGAAACGTGTTTTACATATGTAGCTTTGTCTCTTCTGTTTCATACATTTAACATGAGAACGGTTTAAAACGTCGCGATATCGCACTTTTTATGTCTCACGTCTATTCTGTAGATTTCGTGCCTTAGGAAAATGCGAATTTCCGCCGCACGCATATACGGTTTATATCAAACGGTTTGACAGACGCAACAACCGATCGGCGATTTTGTATCGGAGGTCTAAACTTTTTTTAAGGAAAGTAGTTCAGTTTCATGAATCCTTTGACCTCCTTTCGGCTTGTTGGGCTAACCTTTTTGCTTCTTTCTGTATAAGAAATAGGTGGAATTTCGTATTTTCCTAACGCATGCGTTACGGAGTGCTAAAATACTTTAGCAATAGACCATGTGATACCCGTCTTACAAACTCCTTGATACACCTTATTGAAACGTGATAGGGGTTAAATTTGCTCACAAAATTGTGGTATCAGAGTGTTTGAAGCTGTAAGTTCTGAATCACATTCAAAGTTGGTGTCTGATTGAGTATGTTTTGAACGGCTGATAGCGTATCGATAATTAATAACTCAGGTGCTGTGTAGGGTCCTGAGAGTAACATAATATAATATGATTGGTTCTGAGAATTAGTTTGATAACAGTACCTATCGTGGTTTTCAAGGTTTGTTTTCTTTTTTTTTTAAGATTTTGACTAAGATTTCTGAAAGGTTTTACGGTTTTTATTAATTTGATCTGTGGAACACAGATCGAACGAGCGATTTTACAAACACTGAAGTGAGAGTTTTAAGCATCCCAGGTCATTTTCTTCTTCGTGTGTGAAACCGAGTCTTCCAACAACCCGATGAACCTTGATGACAGTTTTTTATTACTACGTTACTATAACCAAAGAGTTCTTACTTTAGCTACCCCGCTCTATAACGTAACTAAAAGACATCTGACATTAATAAATAGTTTATCTACCTTTACATTTTACGGTAATAATCATCGATGTGCTTGATAGTGCAAAATTCAGCAACCACTGCCCTACCAACGGACGTCGCTACATTAATTCATGCTACATACATAAGTTCACGCTACATAACTCAATTACTACAGCTCGTTTGAAAGCTACCGGCAGCCGAGCGCGTAATGTATAATGAAATTGCAATATACAGACTAGTTTCCTACCCTATTGAACTTTCCAATTACCGTCACTTTAAAATGCAAAATACTGCGAGAGGGAAAAACGCTTTTTCATAAAATAACGGTAAAGTGTAGTTGGCTTTATTCCTCTAATGGAAGAAGAATAGCAAAATGTACAAGAGCGTCTGTGAGGTAATGGCTGACTTTATAATTAATGCTCGTTCTATCTTACGTTGAAAAATATTGTTTCTTCAAATTGTCGATATAAAAGACGTTTTTAATGGAGTCACAGTACTTAAGATAGATAGATAGATAAAACGTATATTGCATAAACATTACAGTACACACATACGTATAACAAAAAAAAGAGATTACATTTGGGTATAATGCTTAGATTCTCTCACTCACTGGAGGTCACACACACTCAATCTGTCAAAACTCTCCCAAAATATCTACTTATAGTCTCATCCGCATCATTAAAATAACAAAAAAAAAGATTTTTGAGATACCTACAGATAGGTAGTACATATAAACGTGTGTGCTGCAACCTGTATCGATGCAAAGTGCATAAAATATCCAAAAGAATGCAGCACTGGTTTTTAGCCATTACCCAGAGAGAACGTTGCGAATGTTGTTGTTTTTTTTTGTGTTTGCGATATTAAATACTTGGTGTTTTTTGTGTGTGTATGATAATTGTAATGTAAGTGAAAAATTTCAACACAATTCAAAGTAAGAAAGTAAAAAATAAAATGCCGGCTTAGAATAGCATCACCCCAATTCTACCCGTGGGTGTCGTAAAGTGACTAAAGGTTAATTATCCAGGGAATGGGCAGCAGCGTTACCTGTCAATGCAACATCTTGCACTGCGCTCGCCAATCCGCCTGCCAAGCGTGGTGAGTATGGCAATACCCTCCAAAAGGGGGAGGCCCATGTCCAGCAGTGGACTGT
The DNA here is from genome assembly GCA_024500475.1 of Phthorimaea operculella. NCBI lineage: Eukaryota > Metazoa > Arthropoda > Insecta > Lepidoptera > Gelechiidae > Phthorimaea > Phthorimaea operculella. The sequence goes on from JANFCV010000164.1 coordinate 623,657, forward strand.
TGTGGCTGTTATGGTGGTGGTACTTAAAATATATAATTGACAAAAGTGGATACTTTTCCCAAAGCCACTGTTTTTGGCAGCAACCGCCAACCCAAACTAACTTGGCAACACACACTCTTCACGGCGCGAAAATTCTTGTTTTCTTAGCCTAATATAGCAATCTGCCGCCTTTGTGTCAAGTGACTTAGTGACCTGAATGTCGCGCAAAAACCGACAGCAACCCGACGGCTTTGCCAACGACTTTCTTGCGAGGCTAACCTGACTGCACAAAAAGCGCTGAAAACCCAGCACAGTGTGTACGAGTAACAAACTTTTTGAAGTTTCATTTGATACTATGCAGCTACGCCACTTGTGGTTTCAACGGTGATATGCATGCATTATACTTCTTGCGTACACAATGTACATACAACTCAGAAATACACTTCCCATCAGAAAAATCGAAACACCTCGGTTTTTCTTGTTTTTGGCCGAATTAAACACCAAAAAGTATTGTTTGCATTAAAAAAATTATATGACTGTGTAGCTGGCAGTTTTGTCTTTTCAGTGTGTATAAAAAAATTCAAAATTCAAAATTGGAACCCCACCTGTTTGTTCTGTAAATGAGATGACTGACTGAGACACGTTTGCAGTTTGCGCCTTTTAACGATTCATAACATTTTCAACATTAAAATTTTGAGCTTGTCTTATCTTATCTTAAAAGTTTTGTTTTTTTAATTGTTTACTGTGACTTTGGATCGCCTAAAAAAAGTTAGATTTTATCTGAATCGTGGGTATTTTGCCCGTAGAAGCCGCCCAAGTGGTGACATTGCCAAATTTTGGACTTGGTCATCGTTTTGTGGCTGAATGTTTGCATTTAAGCCTCACCTCTGTTCATAAAGCTTACAAACGCTATCAGAAGACTGGTCTGTTTACGCGACGTTCAGAATCTGTCGGAAATCGGGTCAGTTCTGACCGACATGATCGAATTAATGTTATGAGCTCTTTGCTAAATCGACACTTTAGCGCTTTTCAGCTGCGGCAAAAGCTATCAAATGTACAAAAGGTGTCTGAAAGTGGCTCTACAATCAGAAGAAGATTACAGGAACGTAGAATGGTACCGCAAAAGCCATAAAACGAGTCCAAATCAACTGCAGACAATTAAATAGCGCGCATTAACTTTGCAAGTGAGCACCTAAATTGATCGTATACCCAGTGGATCAAATTCCTCTTTTCTGCTGAGTGTAGAATTACGCTGAATGGTGACCACGGAAGCACTATGGTTTACAGAAGGGATTAAAAATGCTTTACACAATGCTGCATTGATAAAAAGGTCAGTTATGGTGACAGTTCGTGAACGGTTTGGGAAGGAATCAGCGCCGACGGCATGACAGATTTTGTCTTCGTGTCTGCAGTTGATTTGGGCCCGTTTCTGGCTAATGCGGTACCAGTCTACGTTCTTTTAACCTTCTTTTGATTGTAGGGCCACTTTCAGACACCTTTTGTACATTTGATAGCTTTTGCCGCAGTTGAAAAGTGCTAAGGCTTCGATTTTGCAAAGAACGCATAACATTAATTCGATCATGTCGGTCAGAACTGACCCAATTTCCGACAGATTCTGAACGTCGCGTAAACAGACCAGTCTTCTGATAGCGTTTGTAAGCTTTATGAATAGAGGTGAGGCTTAAATGCAAACATTCAGCCACAAAACGATGACCAAGACCAAAATTTGGCAATGTCACCACTTGGGCGGCTTCTACGGGCAAAATACCCATGATTCAGATAAAATCTAACTTTTTTCAGGCGATCCAAAGCCACAGTAAACAATTAAAAAAACAAAAGTTTTAAGATAAGATAAGACAAGCTCAAAATTTTAATGTTGAAAATGTTATGAATCGTTAAAAGGCGCAAACTGCAAACGTGTCTCAGTCAGTCATCTCATTTACAGAACAAACAGGTGGGGTTCCAATTTTGAATTTTGAATTTTTTTATACACACTGAAAAGACAAAACTGCCAGCTACACAGTCATATAATTTTTTTAATGCAAACAATACTTTTTGGTGTTTAATTCGGCCAAAAACAAGAAAAACCGAGGTGTTTCGATTTTTCTGATGGGAAGTGTATGTACGATAAGTATTTATCGAGTTATTCAACAATTTAGATGGCGCTGCTACGAAGCATCCTTTCCACTTGTGCCACTCAGTTCTGCTACTTAGGCTTGAAATATTTAACTCATTTCTTTACATTTACATTATTACAATTTGTACGTTTTCTACGTATAGCACACATGGTAAAACAATCACCTTGATAAAACAGGATGGTGTAGCTGCATAGAACCACGTAGGTTTTTTTGTGAAAAAGTACATAAAAAACCAGTTAAATTATCAACAAACAACACTAAAGTACGCTCGTTTGAATAGGCCATATTTGACAGCTGTCAAACCCATACTAAAAGATAAGTCAACAAAGAAAAGATAGACCTTATGTCATAGCATTAACATGATTTTGAAAGCTGTAAAATATGGCCTATTCAGAGGACCGTACTGTAGATAGAAGTATCTACCTACATATACCTAGATTGAAATTCAAGATGACTTCTTGTGCACCTGACCGGCTTAACAAATCAAATAAAAACATTTCCGTCGTTGTCACGGCCAAGCGTCCCGGCAATTAGATTTGTGACCTCCGGGCCGGCCTCTCGTGCGAAAGGATAACGAGGTCTTCTTATATTTCTAAAGGACTTTTTACAATCTTTGGGATGAAGGGATGAATGGACTGACTACCTGGTAGGAATCTAGCGGTATTTCCCGGGCGATAGCGTCACAGTTTTGCTATGTTTAAGGGCGCCACAAACCGGGCCCGTATGCGTGACTCACGCCGTCAGTCATTGCACGCGTACGATATTGTATGAGACACCGCACACCGCATTACGCACGAGATGACGCGCATGCATACGCAGGCAGTGTGCGGCCTCTCATACAATCCCTTACGATACAACGTTATGTCGTGAATACGAGTCTGTTGTGTGGCGATTCGACTTTTAAGCACGATGTTAGGAACAGTGCTTGTTTTTACCATAAAACGTCATAATTATGCTGCACTGAGAAAAAAAAACGTTTGAATTCATTAAGAAAATGCTTGCAGCGAACAAGTAAAATGTTTATATACGAGCAAAAGAAGTTTATTGATTCCAGCAATCAAGCCTTCTTATTTACGAAAACTGTCCTAATAAAGTACTACATCAAAATAAGTAAATTGTAGGCTTTACCATGTCTGGTTGTGAATGTTATCAACTACCCTTTATGCATGTTGTTAAGATTTGATAATATTAAACAATTTGTGTGATGACTTTTATTTGGTAACTTAATTGCATATGTGAAGTAATGTACGGTGTAAGCGAGTGACTTGTTAGATCTTATTAGGTTTGTGGCAGGTATCAAATGTTTAACTTAATTGGACCTAGTAAATACTAAATTGACTGTACAATTAAAAATTGTATAGGATAACAAGTTATTAGTTTAATCTCATGTTTAGCTTTATTACAGCTAAAAGATGCGTAATCGCTTGTAATATTGTACTTCATTAACTTCTACTAAGTTATGTATAGTTTAAACAAGTAATGTGATATATTTAATTAGTTTTGTAATAAGAATTGAACGTAAAACATTGTTAAACCTGACAGATACATGATCGATCTTAATTATTATATTTGTTTTCATCTAACAAGTATTGTTTGAGTTTAATGTGTAGTGTTTTCAGTGTTATTATTCCAAATATTTAAAATAAAATATATCTGTTTTAGTGCAATCAAGTGTTCTTATTTGAAACTACTAAAATCATATTATATTCAAGTATGTACCTGTTTGTTGGTTAAAAGTTTACAGGGTTGCCAGAAATACCATATGAGAATTAGGGCCGCCGCAGACTATATACGGACGTTTTTGCGAGGGACACAGCGCGCACTTTTCGCGATCACGATTATTATGGAAAGCGCGCGCAGTGTCCGAAGTCTACAGCAGGAACTATTTTTGACTAAAAATACACATAAATTTATTCATTATAAGCATTTTTTATTATTTTAGTATGAATCAAAATTTGGGTAAATAAAACAATCAGTCAATGCTCAGTACACATCAATACTTATAGTATGTCTAATTCTTAAGTGGATTCAGTTCTATCCATTCATATCACACAGTATTGCCGAGCTAGGTTAATCTACACCGCTTAAAATCACAAAACGTATTGCAATGCGTTGCTGCTACATTTATAACTTTCTTTCATTTATAATATACCTAAGTAAGGCTGAATAGTATTTAATTTAAATACCAATTTTTGGCTAGTGCGAGATGTTCATTTTCTCGTCTTCAACAACCACCAAACAATTTAGGTCTTTTTAAACATGTTTACTAAAATAAAGTAACAAAAATATACAATGTTAACCAGTGCGCAAATTTTGCAGAGTGATTCTACATATTCATATTTATGAAACATTGGTACCATAGAAAATTACATACACTAATCACGTTTCATCTTACAACTTGATTTTAAACATACCTACTTCGGTGTGTCCCCGGTGAGGATGGGGCAAGATGGGACAGGGTGGGTAAGGTGTGGCATGGTAAGATTTTTCTCCACCCTCTGCCAGCACTTGCCCTATACTGTTACACCTTGTCCCAGAGGGTGAGGCAGATCGGGCAGGATGGGGCATGTTCTGGCAGAGGGTGGTGGGGCAAAATCTTACCATGCCACATCTTGCCCCACCTGCTCAACCTTGCCCCAAACTCACCGGAGATATGGTGTATGTATACCTACTCATCATCGTGTACAATATGGATGAATGCTTCCCTGCATTCTGCTTTTGTAGGCTTCCACCTTTTGTCCTTGCGTTTCTTGGACTTGGAGGTTGACTGGCCGGGCAATGCCACCATACTGGGACTAATATAATAACCTCAGGCAACTTCCTTCGTTCCTGTTTTCTTCGTTTGTATCTAAAATTACAAATTAAATTAGTGGGTACACTAAATTAGGAGAATTCTGCAAAATGCTTTTAGTATAGGTATAGTTCGAATTAAAAATGAGTGTTATAAATCGTAATATGTAGTGTCACTTGTGTAGGTTTATTGTTGTTTTTTTATTTCTTAGAATGAGTAAACCTATTGTGACTTGTATAATTGTAAATAGTTCCGGTGCTTATTTTGTGTACAATCGATGGTCAAAGAAATAAAATAAGTATGTTTGAATGTTTGTTATACCAACCTTTGCCAAATCAATGATTTGTGCCAAGAAACCATCGTCTTTCATCGCCTTTTTTTAACTAAACGTTCCAATCAATTTTGAAGAAATTGTTGCAGCCAACCAAAGGGTTTCTTTCGTTTCCAATTTCTAAAGATTTGCTTTCATATCGCAATAAACCCGTTGTGACTGCATTATTTTGCAGTATTTCAAAAAGATCCTGTAACACAAAAAAATGTCGGAAAATCACATTACTTAAAACCTTCACAGTAGATCTCCATCATTAAATTTGCAATGCGTAATTAGATAAAAAAACATGTAGATGTGCTTACGTTATTTTCGACGTCAATTATTAAAGAAGAGATTGGTGATGTTCGCTGGTTTTTGTGAACGCAGGTACCGCTTGACATTCCACTTCCACTTGACGCTCGGCTTCCATTTGACTGGAGAAAGTCGTCAATGAGCACGGGTATATCCTGCAATACAACATTCATAGAAGTTTAATAAGTAGTTGCGTACTATGTGTCATTTATCACACCTTACCCCACCCTGTCCCACCTTGTTCGACCTTGCACCACCTTACCCCACCCTGCCAAACCTAGCCCCACCCTACCCTAGTTGGCCCGACACACTCAGCGTGCCCATTCTATCAAAACTCCCCACTCTAATCCATCTTACCATATAGGTCCCCACTCTACCCCTTCCTGGCTGACGCTGCCGCAACCAGCCCCACCTTGCCCCACCCTACATACACTGCCCCACCCTACCCCTACTTGCCCCACTCTACCCTGCCTTGTCTACCCTACATACCCACCATATCAAACCTGCAAAACCTTGCTCCATCCTTCTTTGCCCCACTCTACTCCCTTAGTCACGCTACCCCACCCAGCCCTACCTTACCTCACCCTACCCACCTTGCATCACCTTACTCCATGATACCTCACCTTGCCGCAATCTACCTTACTTCGCCGATCCAAGCCTGTCACCAGAGTAAGGGTGCGTCTCCACTGAAGATGAGCTGAGCGGGGCATGAATTGAGCAATCATGAAACCTGACATCTGCGGCCCGCGTTACTGGAACATGATGATTGGTAAATTTATGCCCCGCTCAGCTTAGCTTAGGTCAGCTCCACTTTAGTGGAGACGCACCCTTACACTGGAGACAGGCTTGGGTCAGAGTTGGAGTGCACCTAGGGGGGCTGCCGTGCGGCATTCCGAGATGGCGGGAGGGATGCCGTATTCCGGGACTCCTACTTTTGAATAGGTACTTAAAGGCTTTGTAATTATAGGCAGCTATTATAAATACTTACTTGTGAAAAATGGTGCTAGCTCTGGGAGTCCCCAGGCTCGTAGAAGCTCCAATATCTCATCCATTTGGAAGACGAACTGCAGTACGTATATTATTATGCACTTTTGAATCACAACACAATATGAATATGAGAATCACTTTTCACTCGCACACAAAATGACGTAAACGCTGGGTGCCGGCCGAAAACAAACTAAAACGTATTTTGACATGAACTGATGCGCTTGGTGCGTGCACACAACAAATTGTTTGAACGGTCAAATCGATCATCTCAATCACTAAAGGGCGCGTTCGTTTAAATGAAGTACAGTAATCAAATAAACTAAAAAACTTTTTACTAATAATGACTGTCTGATTGTTTAAACAATAATGTTGCTAATAATATGCATAAAAGTCAGGTTTAGATCAAATAATTATAATTTTTACTAACATTTAAGTAACTCGATACATATTAATAAGTTATCATTAAAATAGGCTACGTTCTGAAGTTAACGAAGTAAGCTTATTAGAATAAATATAATATATTAATAAGACGTCCTAACATTTAAGCTTATTTGTAACATAGAACTACCAATTGTTGCTCTTAAAATTTTCTTATATGACTCAAATATATTTTTTCCTAATAAGCAAGTTGGTAACTTATTAGGCCACGATTTTTCTCAGTGTGTGTTATAATTCAAAAACAAGTGGTTTTAAGGAACGGAATGGTTTTCCTAGCACTCCGTATTTACGTTATTCAAGTTCTACAACAGTATGCTCAGTAAAACATCGCCTTGGGGGCTATCTAGCTTGCAACTACTTACACTCAAGTGCAAGGGAGGGACTTTTAGATGAGTTCGCTTCATCTTTGTGTCTATCAAGAAGCTTAATTACTGAAAAAGTGATTTCTGAAATTATGCATGGTAGTTCGCAACAACGTATAACCACTTTCTACAAATCATATTAATACATTTGTAGGGTATGTGTGATTGGATTGCTGTCGTCTTCTTAAGTGGGAGGTATACGGTTTCATTTAATTAAGTACAAATCTCTTGAGGGTGTAATCTACTCACAAAACTGAACAACTTTTGTCAGAATTTTTTTTTCGAAATATGAAAAAAAAAATTGGGCCTCCCATACTAAGTGACACACTTTTTCAGCACTTTTGTATGGGAGGGCCAAATTTTTTTTTTCATATTTCGAAGAAAAGTTTCAAACAAAATTTGTTCAGTTTTGTGAGTAGATCACATCCTCAAGAGATTTGTACTTAATTAAATGTAACCCTATACATTTCTTTTTCGTATTTCGACCTATAATATGTTACTTGCGAAAAGTATTTCCTTATCACCAGCCGGTTTTGAGTTTTTGCTACCGGTCACTAGCAAAATTTCATCCTTTTAATATTACCTATATTACAAATGTCAGTTAACATTAAATAAAAGCGGATCGATGTAGGTACAGTTCAAATAAAAAGCGTTGACTTTTCATCACGCGTGGCCAAAACCGCTAATAATTAGACTGTTGACGACAGTTGACGATCACCTTCAGACGCTCTCAATTCCGCTTTGAATGCGCAAATGAGACATCAAAAACAACTTTGAGTTGTTGAAACTTCATCAAAGTATTTCCCGTGGAGGTCTTGCGGTCCGGTCCACAAAGTACTAGGGACATGGCTGTTTTAAAGTAACTAAAATCGATTTTTATAATAATCGATTATTTGTAGTCAGGAAAATCGAACAATTAAAAGTAATTGATTTCATCCAAGAAAATAAATATACTTCAAATAATTGATTATTTATTTTAATAATTTTTATCACACCTATCAATTTAAATGGAGGTAAAATATTACTTATAAGGAACCTAAAATAAGGTGTCGTTAGTTTGAAGAGTTGACATGTAATCCGACATAATTCTTTGAGATAAATTACGTGTCGCAAAAAGAACATCATCATCATCTTCCTGCCCTTATCCCAATTACTTGGGGTCGGCGCAACACGTTTTTTCGCAAAAAAAACAAGTTAATGTAATTAAAATTTTTTTTTAAATGAATCTGTTGAATGAAACTGCGTAATCTGTTAAAAGATTTCGTAATTTTTCCTTAAACATCGACTATTTTTTCACATCCCTACGGTGTACGACAGTCTTGTGGCATGCCAGAGAGACAGCTTCCTCTCTTTCACACCTTTCTACAAATAGATATTGCTATCTCTTTCACACTCGCTCTTAACCCGCCAGCTGATTGAATTAGTAAACAAGGAAGTGAAATTACTAACTGCTGTGAATGTTTATTTAACGGGTTGTAATTTGTTGACTTAGAAAGGAAAGGAATTTGGACCCGAATTTAGTAATTTACCTACTGATACATATCATGTGGGATGCTGAGTCGACACAAAATCGGAAGATCTAAGCAAACTAGCGTCTGACCACAAATTAGAGAGACGAAGCGCGGGGCGCCTTTACAGTGTTATTATTTATTCTTATGCCTTTACTCTTTAACGTGCACTCCTATTCTAAGAAACAATCATGTCTATCGTTCCCAAAAAACAATCATAGTGTTTCAGTTTGCAGTGTAAAGAAATGTGAATTAATCTTGAATTAAATGCAAAAGCAGTTTGTAGCGAAACTCTACGTCGTAGCCGCGTTCTTTACCGTAGCGGATAACTACGAATTCCCTTATACGACAGATTTAGGTGGTGTCCCAGTACTAGAACAATGTCCCTTCCATTTCCATTAGTACTGCAATAAGATGACCCGCGCGTGACTGTTATCCACAATCGACTTGGGCACGCGAAGGTTCTATCAACCCTACACCAACAACCTTTTAAAGGATCAAAGTGTACTAGTTCTTCATACTTTTACCGAAAGCCGTACTTTTTGAAAGCCGGTATAAGATGATTTCTTAGGTTATACAATGCATAAATTAGGGAAACAGCGCGCCTGGCGCCTCGGGATGCCTTCACAGATGTTACACTCAGTACAAGCGTCAATTTTGATGCTAAGGCGAGGAACACACGCAACGTCGGTTTGTGCGTCGTTCATTCGATTCTCCACCCTACCTGCATATGAATACGGTTTATGTCAAACGGCATCGCACAACGCTGCGTTGTCTGTCAAACCGTTTGACATAAACCGTATTCGTATAAAAATAAGGTGGAAAATCGAACAAACGACGCACAAACCGACGTTGCGTGTGTTCCTCGCCTAAGTGACAATAACTGGAATTACTAAGAAGACTGTTGCCACAAACGTAATATTTCTTGGATTAAAGTTGGCTCAGAATCATTATGACGTTATTAGGTATATCAGGTTTTGCTGTTTTGTATTCTCATACTTTGAGATTTTTGACAGTAGCAATCCTGGCTATGTAAGTAACAAGTGACAATCGCGAAAACTCTAAATAGGTACAAGTGATCCTTCTGTACCACAATGTGAGTCAGTCAAATCGAATACATGTTTGTAGTTATTTAATTTACCGATAAACGCAACGTAGATAATCTGAGCATACTCAAACTCGCCGAGCATACACTGCGAGCAATCCAAAAGTTGTTAATTGCAATAGTTTTAGCGCTACACAGCGTGTATTGAGCAAGTGTGTATTAAGCGCTACAGTGTATTGGGCATGTGTGTATTAAACGGTAGAAAGTTAGCGAACGGGAATAAAAGCTGACGGCTAAGAGGTCGATTAGAACTTCGGAATATAATTTATTGTGTATTTGTGAGTCCAGTAAGTCTAGTTTTACAGTTGCAATTTTGATGGAGAGAAGAGGGAGACCTTTGCCCAGATGAAAGCATTAGACGCTACGCTAGCCTTTTAATAATAATAATAATAATATACTTTTATTGCACATTAAAAACAATATTACAAGTAAAACAGAAAAACAGGTACAGAGAACACAGTACAATAAGGCGGCCTTAATGCTAAAGTAGCATTCTCTTCCAGGCAACCTTTGGGTGATATGGAAAGTGCAGTCTTGAAAGCGGGATAGTGCAAGCCCCTACATATACTACATAAAATATTATACACCAAAATACATAGATACGCACAACGGCGATATAATATGCATAATACATACTAAATATTTATAAACTAATACATACCTATACATAAACTATATACTATGGAAGCGAGGATAATGCGATATACGAAGTAGGAAAGAAGAAAAAAGTATAATAGATGACAATGTAGATGGAATACTTAAACTAGGAGATATTATACTACACTACTACTTAAATTAGATAGATAGCCTTTTATTCCTTTACAAATATAAAGCAGTGAAAAAAACAATGTTTCTCCAAATATTTATATCGACACTCATTGACGGCTGCCCGCAGGCGGCGCGATTCGTCCGGGTTATCTCCGCTCGTCCGTTTCATACGCAATCGTCCGGACAAACTCGATTCGCGTCGACACCGCGCGGATAATTCGCTTTGCCCCATCAGAGCTAGGGAATGTTCCAAATAGAATCCTATGCACCAACTGACGAAACCATAGTAAGTATCACATATTCACACACACACACACAAATTAATTTAAATTATAAATTGCCCTCGCATACACATTAGCCAATTGCAGCACAATCCCAGTTTTTATCATCCAGTCACTGCCAGCTGTCTATTCTGGCTAAAAAGCATGTGAAGCTACGATAGCCTTTTATTTCTATACGAATAGCAAGCAGTGAAAAACAAACAATGTTTCTCCAAATAATATTGACACTCGTTGAAGTGTGCCCGCAGGCGGTGCGATTCGTCCGGGCTATCTCCGCTCGTCCGTTTCATACGCAATCGTCCGGACAAACTCGATTCCCGTCGATCGAAGAGGTACCAGATTAAAGCCGTGGAAATACATACCTAGATTATACACTCACCCACGCACACTTATACCGATAGCAGTCCTTCCAAAGGGTACGGTATAAGACACAATCTCTTTTTTGCGCCATCTAGTCGCTACCAGCCTTCTTTGGTCATCAGTACATCTGACCAGGGAGCGTCCACCGCTACGCTATCCTTATGATTGCTGCTAAAGAAATAAAAAATAAACAGTGAATAAAACAATGTTTCTTCAAATATTTTATCTCTCGTATATTGGCACTCATTGAAGTCTGCCCGCAGGCGGTGCGATTCGTCCGGGTTATCTCCGCTCGTCCGTTTCATTCGCAATCGTCCGGACAAACTCGATTCCCGTCGACACCACGCGGATAATTCGCTTTGCTCCGTCAGAGCAAGGGAATGTTCCAAATATAGAATCCTACGTACCATCTCATGAATCCATGGACATTTTGTATCACATAACATTGACAATGTAACAAACAAATTATTTCATTATTATTATAAATTACACACATATACACATCAGCCAATTGCAGTCGATTGTTAAACGTAGGCCTTCCCCGGGATATACCTAATGGCATGATCCCCGTTTTCACCATCCAGTCACTGCGAGCTATACAGTCTGATTTAAAGCTACTATAGCCTTTTATTCCTATACAAATAGCAAGCAGTGAAAAAAAAACAATGTTTCTTCAAAATATTGACACTCGTTGACGGCTGCCCGCAGGCGGCGCGATTCGTCCGGGTTATCTCCGCTCGTCCGTTTCATACGCAATCGTCCGGACCAACTCTCTTTCACACACACAAACACACACACACACACGAGCATAGCTTACGTAATAGCAGTCATAAACTACATTAGCCTAATATTGCGGTACAAACACAAAAAAATAAATATCCAACTAAATATAATATCTCTTGTATAGTATATTGACACTCGTTGAAGGCTGCCCGCAGGCGGCGCGATTCGTCCGGGTTATCTCCGCTCGTCCGTTTCATACGCAATCGTCCGGAGAAACTCGATTCCCGTCGACACCACGCGGATAATTCGCTTTGCCCCCTCAGGGCTAGAGAATGTTTAGAATAGAACCTAGGGATGTGATTTGAGTAATAAAAAATCGATTTTTTTATAATCGATTATTTCTAGTCGCAAAAATTCGATTAAAAATAAATCGATTTTTATTTACTTATAAAAAAATAAATTTTATTGAAATTCTAAATTACACATACAAATACACATCAGCCAATTGCATTCCATTGTTAAACGTTAGATCTTTCTTAGGATACACCTGATTGCACGATCCCAGTTTTTACCATCCAGTCACTGCTACCTCTCCATTCTGGCTAGAAATCATTTAACGCTACGCTAGCCTTTTAATCCTAAACAAATAGCAAGCAGTGAATAAAACAATATTTCTCTAAATATTGACACGCGTTGACGGCAGCTGGAAGCGGTGCGATTCGTTCGGGTTTTCTCTATCGTCTGTTTTATACCACAACACACATACACACAAACACAGAGAGAGAGAGAGAGAGAGAGAGAGAGAGAGAAATTTTAGCCTTTACAAGTTCACTGCTGGACAAAGGCCTGCCCTAAACGCCATAAGGCACGATCTCACATTATCGCCATCTAGTCGCTACCAGCCTTTCATCTGGCTGGAGAATTTTAAACACTGCCCGTTATTGCTATACAAATACTAAAGCAGTGAATAAAACAATGTTTCTCCATAGATTTATCTCTTGTATATCGACACTCGTTGACGGCTGCCCGCAGGCGGCGCGATTCGTCCGGGTTATCTCCGCTCGTCCGTTTCATACGCAATCGTCCCACAAATCTCTCTCTCACAAACACTCATACACGAGCATAGCTCACTTATAGCAGTCAAACCCACCCTACGCTTGCCTAATATTGCGATACAAACAAAGTTAAAAAAAAGACAATATCCAACTAAATATTTATCCCTCGTATATTGACACTCGTTGAAGGCTGCCCGCAGGCGGCGCGGTTCGTCCGGGTTATCTCCGCTCGTCCGTTTCATACGCCATTGCCCAGAAAAACTGCACACACACAAACTCATTGACACACATCCACACAAACACATACACACACACACACACACACACACACACACACACACACACACACACACACACACACACACACACACACACACACACACACACACACAGAGAGAGAGAGAGAGAGAGAGAGAGAGAGAGAGAGAGAGAGAGAGAGATAGATAGAAACAGACACATACACACATTTTACCAGCCGTCCATCCGGCTGGAAGACGACAAACACTACTCCTAGCGTTATTATTCCCATACAAATATCAAGCAGTGAAAAAAACAATGTTTCTCCAAATAATATTGGCACTCGTTGACGGCTGCCCGCAGGCGGCGCGATTTGTCCGGGTTATCTCCGCTCGTCCGTTTCATACGCAATCGTCCGGACAAACTCGATTCCCGTCGACACCACGCGGATAATTCGCTTTGCCCCGTCAGAGCTAGGGAATATTTCAAAAAGAATCCTACGTACTTTCTGATGAATCTGTGGTGTACTACCTATCACACACACACAAACATACACATTAGCCAATTGCAGTCCATTGTTAATAGTAGGCCTCGCCAGGATCCAGCTATTTACCTTGCAGTCACTGCCAGCTTTCCACTGTAGCTAGAGAGCATTTGATTCTACGCTAGCCTTTTATTCCAATACAAATATCAAGCAGTGAATAAAACAATGCTTCTCCAAATAATATTGGCACTCGTTGAAGTCCGCCCGCAGGCGGCGCGATTCGTCCGGGTTATCTCCGCTTGTCCGTTTCATACGCAATCGTCCGGACAAACTCGATTCCCGTCGACACCACGCGGATAATTCGCTTTGCCCCGTCAGAGGTAGGGATTCGAATGTTTCAAAAAGAATCCTACCTCCTGATGAATCCATGGGAAGTATCACATATATACACATACATACACACAAATTCATTTAATTTAAATAAAAAATTGCACTCGCATGCACAGCAGCCAATTACAGTCTAGTCCAGCAATGTTTTTCTCTCGTATATTGACACTCGTTGACGTCTGCCCGCAGGCGGCGCGATTCGTCCGGGTTATCTCCGCTCGTCCGTTTCATACAATCACTACACGCACACACGGAGAGAAAGAGACAACTTTTAGCCGATACAAGTTTGTTGCTGGACGTAGGTCTCCCCCACCATAAGGCAAGATTTCCCGTTATCGAAATCCAGTCGCTACCAACCGTTCATCTGGCTGGAAAACGTCGAAGGCTGCCCTAGTCTTATTATTGCTAAACAAATACCAAACAATGTTTCTCAAAAATATTTATCTCTCGTATATTGACACTCGTTGACGGCTGCCCGCAGGCGGCGAGATTCGTCCGAGTTATCTCCGCTCGTCCGTTTCATACGCAATCGTCCGGACAAACTCGATTCCCGTCGACACCACGCGGATAATTCGCTTTGCCCCGTCAGAGTTAGGAAATGTTTCAAAAAGAACCCTACGTACTATTTGATGAATCTGTGGTGTACCACCTATCACACACACACAAACATACACATCAGCCAATTGCAGTCCATTGTTAATAATAGGCCTCCCCCGGCACGATCCCTGTTTTTACCATCCAGTCACTGCCAGCTGTCCACCCTGGTTAGAGAGCATTTGACTCTACACTTGCCTTTTATTCCTTTACAAATAGCAAACAGTGAAAAGAATAATGTTTCTCCAAATAATATTGACACCCGTTGACGGCTGCCCGCAGGCGGCGCGATTCGTCCGGGTTATCTCCGCTCGTCCGTTTCATACAAAGAACACCATACACACATATACACAAAGAAAGAATGAGAGAGATAACTTTTAGCCATTGTACAAGTACACTGCTGGACGTAGGCTTCCTCTAAAATACGCCGTAAGACACAACCTTCCAGTATCTGGCTGGAGGACGTCAAACGCTATCCTAGCCTTATTATAAAATTACCAAACCGTTAAGCAGTGAATAAAAAATGTTTCTCCAAATATTTATCTCTCGTATATTGACACTCGTTGACGGCTGCCCGCAGGCGGCGCGATTCGTCCGGGCTATCTCCGCTCGTCCGTTTCATACGCAATCGTCTGGACAAACTCGATTCCCGTCGACACCACGCGGATAATTCGCTTTGCCGCGTCAGAGCAAGGGAATGTTTCAAATATAATTCTACGCACCAATTGATGAATCCATGAAAATTTTGTATTAAATATTATATCACAGACACACTAATTAATTTAATTTAAATTAAAAATTGCTTTCGCATACACATAAGCCAATTCCAGTCCATTGTTAAACTAAGGCCTCCATCAAGATACACCTGATGACATCATCCCCGTTACTACCATCCAGTCACTGCCAGCTGTCCACTAGTGTCCACTCTGGCTAGAGAGCATTTGACGCTACGCTTGCATTTATTCCTTTACAAATATCATGCAGTGAAAAAAACAATGTTTCTCTAAATAATATTGACACTCGTTGACGTCTGCCCGCAGGCGGCGCAATTCGTCCGGGTTATCTCCGCTCGTCCGTTTCATACGCAATCGTTCGGACAAATTCTCTCTTTCTATCTGTCTTTCTCTCTATCTATCTATCTCTCTTTCTCTTTCTCTATCTCTCTCTCTCTCTCTCTCTCTCTCTCTCTCTCTCTCTCTATCTCTGTCTGTTTCTATCTTGCACACAAACACACACACTCGAGCATAACGCTTAGTTTATAGCAGTCAAACACTACGCTTGGCTATCATTGCGGTACAAACACAAAAAAGACAATATCAAACGAAATATTTATATCTCGTATATTGACACTCGTTGACGTCTGCCCGCAGGCGGTGCGATTCGTCCGGGTTATCTCCGCTCGTCTGTTTCATACGCAATCGTCCGGACAAACTCGATTCCCGTCGACACCACGCGGATAATTCGCTTTGCCCCGTCAGAGCAAAAGAATTTTTCAATAAGAACGCTACGAACCGGATAAATCTATGGAAGTTTCGTATGAAATACACCCACATACACATCAGACAATTGCAGTCTATTGTTAAACGTAGGCTTTCCCCAGGATGCATCTGATGGCACGATCCCCGTTTTTACCATCCAGTCACTGCCAGCTGTCCACTCTGGTTAGAGAGCATTTGACTCTACACTTGCCTTTGATTCCTATACAAATAGCAAGCAGTGAAAAAAACAATGTTTCTCCAAATATTATTGACACTCGTTGACGGCTGCCCGCAGGCGGCGCGACTCGTCCGGGCTATCTCCGGTCGTCCGTTTCATATGCAATCGTCCAGAAAAATCTCTCTCTCACACACACAAACACACACACACACGAGCATAGCGTAGCTTATAGCTAATATTGTGGTACAAACACAAAAGAAGACAATATCAAACTAAATATTTATATCTCGTATATTGACACTCGTTGACGGCTGCCCGCAGGCGGCGCGATTCGTCCGGGTTATCTCCGCTCGTCCGTTTTATACGCAATCGTCCGGACAAACTCGATTCCCGTCGACACCACGCGGATAATTCGATTTGCCCCGTCAGAGCTAGGGAATTTTTCAGAGAAATCAAAAAACTATTAGTTTAAAGCCATGGGAAACCCTATATATTCTTGCACTTATAATAATAATAATAATAATTCAATAATTTATTTCTTAGTAGGAATTTACAAGATTCTCTTTAAGAAAGTCAACATTCTAATTCAAACTTAAAAAAGAGAAAATATCTAATGCAAAAATTTTCTCTTTTTTATTACAATTTTTGTTCCTACTCTATACGCGGCTCGGGCGGGATAAAAAAATAAAAATAAAGGCACTGCCTCGGGGCTGGCCAGGCTAACCACACAGCATGTAACTTTATGCCTCAGTAAATGACAAGTAAATGGAATTAAATTCTGTCAATATTTTAAAAAGGTGTTCCATGTGTATAGTTAGCCGGACCCCCTGGACAGGAAAACCCCCCAAAAACCTGCCCAGAAGTGCACCTATTCTAAAGTTGACAATATTTTAGGCCCTATGTGACCCTAGCTAAGTTAGAAAATAAATTAATAGTAATAGCCAAAAACGGCTCAACAAAATAAAAATAATATTACAGTAGATTATTCTAACTGTTTCGTCTTTAAAATATACTTTAAACATACGAGCAATAAAATAACATAACAAAAAAAGTAAATTTACAGTAAATGTAAAAAATACATGTCAAAAATTTAAGAATAATAAGTATGAAATGTCAAATTTAACCACTATAGGTACATGTCAATTTGCATATCATAAAAGTATAAGTTTATTTTTAAATAATGCCTATCTCTTGCATTGTGTTGGAGCAACTGTTGCTACTAACCAGACATCTTTGTCTTTCAGATAATGTTCAGTATTGTAATACGCTTTCGAACATAAAGTATTCTTTATTTTAATTTTAAATTGCCTATCATTTAACTTTAAAATTTCCTCTGGAATTTTATTATAGTAGCGTACACAGTTACCCATAAATGATTTACTGATCTTACTTAATCTGGTTTGTGGCGGTACAATTTTATTTTTATTTCTTGTATTACGACAATGAATATCAGAGTTTCTTAAATAGAAACTGGAATTCTTACGTACATACATTATATTGTCAAATATGTACTGCGAAGGAAGCGTAAGAATGCCAATTTCCTTAAACAATTCTCGTAGGGATTCATGACTTCGAAGTTTATATATTGCTCTTATAGCCCTTTTCTGTAACACAAAGATAGTTTCAATGTTAGCGGCTTGACCCCATAACAATAATCCGTAGGACATTATGCTGTGAAAGTAACTAAAATACACAAGCCTGGCTGTAGCAACATCGGTCAATTGTCGAATTTTTCGAACAGCGTATGCCGCTGAGCTAAGTTTACTAGCCAGTGCTAGTATATGTGGATCCCATTGAACGGTTGCGTCGAGTGTAATCCCTAAGAAAACCGTTTCAGTTACATAATTAAGCTTTTCATTGTTTAGAACAACATCGTGTTTAATACTTTTACATTAGGCAAAGAGAATTTAATACATTTAGTTTTTTTAGAATTCAGCACTAAATTGTTTGACGTAAACCATTTATGAACCTGATCAAGTGCGCCATATACTTCGTCAATATTTACAGCCTTTCTATCCACTTTAAATATTAAAGAAGTATCATCAGCAAAAGCACTATCTTGGCTAGATTCTGTACCATGAACGGCAAGTCGTTTATGTATACTAAAAATAGAAACGGTCCTAAAATTGATCCTTGCGGTACACCAATTTTGACGGCAGATCCTAGCGACTTCACACCATTTATCTGCACTGTCTGCGTCCTATCTCCGAGATAAGATTGAACTAAATCAAGCGCTTTTCCTCTTATACCATAATGGTCCAGTTTCAGCAACAGTGTCTCATGATCAACGCAATCAAATGCCTTGGACAAATCGCAGAACACCCCTATGACATCCTGCGACTCCTCCCAAGCACCGTAAATAAGTTGCAGGAGGTTAACAGCAGCGTCGGTTGTCGAGCGCCCTTTCGTAAAACCGAATTGTTGATCATGTAGTAAGTTATTCAAATTAAAATGTAGGAGCATTTGATTAAGTATAATTTTCTCAAAAACTTTACTCAAAACTAGTAGTACAGATACTGGCCTAAAGTTACTGGGATCCGTTTTATCTCCTGCTTTAAAAAGAGGTATTACTTTACTGTGCTTCATGAGATCAGGAAATACGCCATGATCAATGCAAGCATTAAATATACAGGCTAAGTGTGGTGCTAATGTATCTATAACCTCCTGAGTCCTGGCGCCTGATTACTATTTTTCATAACGGCTATTTTTAAATTAGATTTAATGGTTTAAATTATAAAAAAGTAAAAAATTAAAAAATATGTGTTTTTGGCCTCATTATTAAATTTAATGATGAAATTTACCAAATTTGGTTAGATATTCTATTTATTTATTTATAAACAGTTTTCTAAATGTGCAAAAAAAATTCTAATGTCCTCGCCTGAGGACCTGGGGTCCCAGGAGGATAAAAGAACTACATAGTCTTACTGACATGCCCCATAGATCCTCTGTAGTTTTTACTTTTATATCTTTAAAAGTTTTTAATATTACGTTTGCATTAATGTGCCTAAACTCAAATATATTAATACAAGTCTGAACATTAGTTTTAAGAAGATTTGACGCGATGATTGGCGAAGAGTTAAGTGACTCAGTAGTTGTAAATGGGATGTTACTGAAAAAAGTTTCAAACTCATTAGCTACATCAGCGTCTGCAGTAACAATGCCCTGACCAGTCTTTAAAGAATGAGATTTTTCGATTGGTTTAGTTCGACCAGTCTCTGAATTGACAACTTTCCAAACAGTTTTAATAACATTTTCAGCAGAGTATATTTTATTTTTGGTGAAAATTGCTTTAGCTTGTATGCAAACATTTTTGAATATTTTAGAATAATTTTTAACATGTTCAACAAAAGCTACACTATGATTATAAGACTTTTCGTCATACAGCTCAAATAACTTGTTCCTACTTGTTCGAATGCCTACAGTTGCCCAGTCGCTGAATTTAAATTTAGGATTAATTGTTAATTTCTTTACCTTGAATTTGTCTTCAAATTCATCACGTATCGTTATAAAAAGCTTTGAATAAAAGTTATTTGGATTGTTAGTATCATAGTCTAGAACTGGTAGTTTTTCTGATAGTGCAGTATGGAGTTTGTCTACTTGGTTGGAGCTTATAATTCTTTTACTAATAACAATCTTTTCATCTTTAGGACGACATGGAAAAAGCACAGATTGTCCATTGTGGTCTGATTTACAACAATTTACTATTTCTTGGTCTGAATAGTCACAATCACAGTAGATATTATCTAAACAAGATGCTGTGGTTGCAGTTATTCGAGTAGGTTCTTTAAATATGTTGTTTAGGTTAAAAGACTTAAACAAACTGATAAATCGACTTCTAAAAGCAACATTTTCTAGTAAGTTTATATTGAAATCTCCACACACGATATGAAATTTATTCTTTGATTTTAATAAGCCCAGTAAGCCCATCATAAATAAAAAAAAAAAAAAAAAAAAAAAATATCTTTAAAACATCTTCCATAATTAGTTCAAAACTCTCATAGTTACTATTTTTAGGGGGTCTGTATACGCACACTATAATATGTTTCTCCAACTCAATGCATGACAGTTCACACACACATTCAATCGAAAGTCCAACAATATCTTTTCGCTCTTTAGCTTTGATATTTTTATTAACAAGAATAAAAGTGCCTCCGCGAGTAGTGGACTTTCGATTGAAAGCACTGACTATTTCATAATTTTCGTAATTTATGAGCATCTCATAGTCCTTCAACCAGTGTTCAGAAACGCATAAAATATCACATTTTCTTGACTCCAGGAACAACTCAATCTCAAGCTCCTTGCCGGGAAAGCCCTGAATATTCTGATGAATAATACTAAGCGGCTTTCCTTTGTCTCATTGTTTAGTTTAAATGTTGAGATTTATTGTTCCTGGATGCAAGAGGCCTAAGTCTAGAATGATCTGGTATACAATGTGTAACCGGGTCAGAAATGTTCATAGCTAACAAATTAGCTAAAAGTTTGCGGTAATAAAGAGATATGTACATTGTACTGTTTGTCAATATAAAATTATCAAATAGATTAATGTCAACTGTATATAAGTTGTCACTATGACTACATGTCAATTTATATAACATAGAGTTAAAATTAAATATCCTACTATTGTATTCAACTTGTCCCTTAATATAAGGTAATGTGCCTATAATACAGTTACGAACATTTAGGGTGGCACAAGAATTAATAAAATTAGTCAAGGCTCGCTTGTCGACACCGCTACTGTGACTTAATAATAGCACCACTGTAGTGTTTTCCGAAAAGTTATAGTTTAACATTCTATTAGTAATTTGTTCAAACGAGGCCTGGGGTAAACAAACATTTTCAACAACCTGATTAAGTTGATTGTGCAGTAAGTAACCTAAACCTTTTCCTATTTTGTCACTAAAGATGACCGTCTTAGCGAGATTAGTGTCCACGGGTTTGGGCAGCTGCTGAACGTGCTGGGTACGAGTACTCGGCGTAGGCGTGCTAGTGTGCAACGCCAGCGACGCGCCCTGGGCTCCTTGCCCGGCGACGCGCGGCGTGAGCAGACCTGACCATGCACGCGTAGGCGGCGGTCCGCATGGCGAGGCGTGCGGGGCGCGGGGCGGGGGTGGGGCGCACAGCGAGAGGCGCGGGGCGCTCAGCAGCGGGGCGTGCGGGGCGCATGGCTGCGATGCGCACGGCGGGGGCCGCGGGGCGCACGGCTGCGAGGTGCTCGGGACGTCCAGTGGAGCGCGCGGTGGTGTGGTGAGTGCACTCGCGTCCAAGCTATGAAGTCCCTGCGCGGCGCCACCAGACTGCTCGACTCGTGATTTAGGAGTACTGGGCTCCTGATCCATAGTAGCATGCTGACCTCGCTGCAACTGCTGACAATGCATAGTGCCACAGCCCCGCTGAGGGTCAACCTCCTGCGGGGTGGGGGGGCACCCTGAAGATTGGTGAGAGCAGTGTTGTGGTTTTAAAACAGCTTGGTGCTCCTTCACTTTTTTCTTCTTCATTGACGAATGACGGTTTCTCTTCTTTTAGTCGAGGGTGACCCGCTGTCATTTGATGACAATTCAGACCGGCCTCCTGTGTCACGGAGCAATGACATAAGTTTCTTGTCCGTATCATCTTGTAGCAAGGCCATGATTTCACTGCATTTTGTTTAATTATATTTTTATTTGTTAGTGGTGCAAATGTAGAAGATTGTTGGCTCAGCTTGGTCTTTGCTTCTTCATGCTGCTCAGATAAAGCTGAATAAGCTGCCTTGAGTGAGTCAATCTCCTGATATAATACTACTCGTTTCAATAGACTATTTTGTTTCTTATATTTATTTTTGTGTTGTCTCCTTAGTAATCTATTTGCATTCAAAGCTCTTAGTAATTTTGCCTTAATCTGCTGAGGTCTCTTTGGTCTTGGATGATTTTGCACATTTATAGTAGATGTTTGTGCAGTCCATTGAGTAAATCGTTGATCACTTGTCACATTTGCAAAAGAAAGCTCCTCGTGTAGGGCAAATGACATTTCATTGTGGAGTGATTGTGACTGAATTAAAGCTGTAGTTTGCTTCTCATTTTGTAAGATACTTAGGCTGCTTAGTGCCTCACGAAGCTGTTGTTCTAAAAGTTCAACCCGGTCTGAAGTAACTTGTAGCTTAGAGATCTCTGCTCGCAGGATGTCAATGAGAGCTTGCTTGTGATCAATATCTGCCTTAGATTCCTCAAGTAAACAGTAGGCATTTGTGAGTTTCAGGTTGATTGTATCCTTGCTCGACTTTAACATTCGCATGTCACACTGTAGGTCATTTCTTTCATCGACCAGCCGGTCAACCTGAGCTTCATAGTCCTTCACTTCTATCATAAGTCTTTGTAATTTCTGTTCTTTAGCCATAGAACGTGTTTCAGTCGGCATTTTGATGCTGCTGCTTCAGCTGAAATATATAAAACACTACTTAATACACAATATACACTTGCTCACAAGCTAGTGAGTAGGTACTGTAACTAATTAAGCAATGTGATGTGTTTATGTAGGTAAAATAACCTGGTCAAGTGTCATCAGTTTCCCTTCCCAAATTGACAAGCGATCTGAGACACTGTAAGAACTAGACTAGACTAAAACGAAACTAGCAGGAGAAGTAAGATTTTGAGTTCCTATGGGTATAAAGTGTTTGTTGAATAACTTGTCTGAGCGGCAGTTGACCTTCCCGTCAGGTATACTTCGTTAAAAGTAACCTGAGGCAAGTTCACGCGGCTGTGTTATGTTTAGGTAGTAAATTCCCACAATAAGTGAGTTGTGCTGTCGTGTTCTATGGTATTATATGATACTAATGTGGTAATTGATTGTGAATCGTATAAAAGTTATCAAAGAAACGATACTCCCAGGGGATAATCCGTTGCTCGTTCAAATCTTGATTCAAATCCTTTGTCTGGTTATGACAGACAGTCGAAAATCCAAGTATTTCCACTCGAATTTGTATTGGACAGCATCCGATATATTATAAACTTATCACTTTCACAAATTCACATGATTTCTTAACAAGAAAACGTATAAAACCACTAAATTATAATTAAATTTGATTAACAGCTGATTTTGACGACCGCTCAGCTCGGGGTTGCCAGAGCATCATCATCACTCTCTGATTAGCCCGTAAATTATAATATTATTGAGTGTAAAAACAGCCTGAATTCCGTACATAACTGTATCCATTTCTATTCTTTTATTCTGGTGGAAATGTTGCGAGGTATTAAATCGACTAACGATGTGAGTATTAAATTTTTAACTGTAAGAATGTTTAAAAACTGAATTTTGGGTGCAAAAACTAGTCTAATGAACCTCATGAATTGAATTAAGTAGGCCTAATAATATTGTATGTTTATCTTCAGTTGTTTTTTGGCGGGTGACAAGATTTTGATTGCTAAAAGTTATTATAGCTTCATTGTAGTACGGCGTACGTACAGTTCCATTTGAAAAATTCCCTCGACCTGTGCTTGCCCTATTCCGACCCTCGGAATCTTGGCTGAATCTACAATTCTGAAAATGTCTTGTTCCGAGCGAAAGTTTTTGGGCCAACGCAATTCTCTTATCCCTTTTTCAATCTTGTTTCAATGCGATGTGCGTATTTGATTGTGTCTATGTATAAGAGTTGTGCTAATTACAGCGGTTGAATTAAATGAAGACAAGAAATTGAAAAATTAGACAAGAAATTGAAAAATTGTCATTCATCGACCGAGGCAAATTCATGTAACTTTTTCAATTATGAGAATAATGAAGCATTGTTAGAGCATGTCAATCCTAATTTTGGTTGAAATGTCTATTCTATTATTTTTTAAAAACACCTAATATATTGCAAGGGGCAAACGGACCGAAAGATAAAGCCTAGAAACAATAATTTTGATATTTTCGATATAAACGTTTTTTTTTCTATATGGGTTATATCTTCAGCACATCAACCTACAATTGATCTCTGAAATAGGAAAGTTGAAGTGCTAGTGAAAGTATTTAGATACTTGTTTATTTTTACCTAAAGGTGCCCACAGACGTGGGCTTTAAATTGCTAGTGATGTTGCCAAAGACAATAGATACCAGAAAACTGCCATGCCAGATATATTGAAAACTTGTTATTTGTGCACGTTTCATTTCTTTTATTAGTCTACTAATCGAGTTATTTGAAAATATACGTCTTTAGGTTCTTTAGGTAGCTGTAGATCTTTGATTATGATTTATTTCACAAAACTTTGTCGATGATTGAGAAATATATTTACCACAACACTGGCATATTTATAGCTACGTCTGTAGGCACCTTAATTTTTCCTCAATTTCGGAGCTGGCTCCATAGACAAAATTGTCCATAACAATGAGTAGAATCACCCTGTTATGTTTACCTACTGTCTTCAAATATAAGATGAGCGCCTCGGGGAGTAGTTAGGAAAAAATACGCTTTAGTTGGTGATCAAACGTGAACTCACTCGTAATAGATTGCCTACACTAAACATTTCCTATTGTAACGTCATTCGAGTAGGCCACATTTGACAGCTGTCAAACCCATATAGGAAACATGTCAACAAAGAAAAATAGACGCTTTGTCATAGCATTAACATGATTTTGCCATTTTTCAAATATGGCCTATTTGAATGACGGTACTATTATACTGACTAATTGCTAGCTCAAGCAACATGCATTGTATGGTAATGCTGCAGTAAACTACTATAAATTAGGTATTTCCATACTTCAGTCTAAACAATAACACTGTACGAAAAAGGTCACTCGCCCCTTTACATATTTTTAACTTTATTTCATTACATTCTGAATAACATTACGAGAAACCACCGCGTACCCTCGTAAGAGTAAATACAACGAGCACGAGCGTAAGTAAAAAATAAATATCAAATAAAAAGTCAGCGCCGACACAAACATACAGGTGTCCTTAAAAACCAAGCGCGGCGGCGTCGCAGTGCGCCGTCAACGTGGCAGCGTCGTTCGTAGTATGAAGGGCGCGCCGAGGCGTGCCGCCCGGTCATTCTGCCATCCCCATACAAACCATACTATGAACGACGCAGTCACGTTGACGACGCATTACGAGGCCGCAACGCTCGGTCTTTATTTTGACGTTAAAGAATATTTTAATACTTGATTTGATTGCTACGATTTTTTTCTATTTGAATTCAAAATAAAGACCGAGCGCGGCGACATCGTAGTGCGCCGTCAATGTGATAGCGTCGTTCATAGTATGGACGGTGCATCGGACATCCCGGCATCAAATCAAATATCAAAACGCTGTCACGTTGACGGCTCACAACGACGCCGCCGCGCTCGGTCTTTATTTTGACCTTAAGTAGGAATGTTTGTAAACAGGGGAAGTTGGAGTGACACATTACATAAGATATGAGTTTCGAGTTCGACGACGGCACTTCTCGGGAATGGGAGGGATGGGAGGTGGTGACATAAAACCAAAGTCAGCGTTCACGATGAGAACGCCACAAAGCAAGAACTTGGATCTGGAATCCATTAAAAGCGGTGAGCCGCTGAGTTCGTGAAAATTTCGTAAAGCTAGAATAAATATCAGGAACAAGCTAAAATAATGCCCTAATCATATTTTGTTGTTCCGAACTTGCATTGCAATAAAATTGCAAAAAGTTAACTAAATATTTCCAAAAAGTTGTCACTGCCGCTCAGACTTTACGAGACAAAGAGACAAATTCGGAAGAAATAGGGCTCAGACAGAGCATATTGAACAAGTTTGACAATACTACATTAGCAAAACTCGTACGGCTATTTTATGCGTCGATCGTCGATAACCATTTAATGGGACCGAAATATTCTGGTTGTTTATACAAATATTTAGACAAATAGTATGAAGTTGAGTTGAGTTGGAAGTAAGAGTACTGGATACAAAAGTACATATGGCGATTACAAACCTCGACAGGATTAGAATTTATTGTAAAAACTAGCGGCCTGTCAGAGGTTTTACCCGCTGCAACTCATTTTCTTGCGGAAATCGGATATTTTTTTTCAGGCTTGGATTAAACAAATGAACTGGATCACAAAACACATTAAAATCTGTTGCGTGGTTTAGGAGGAGAAACAAAACAAGTAGTTAATTTTAAACTATATATTGGTGGACACATTGTGTAATGCTTGTACCTAACTAATAATCTGGTTGCGCCGTTTCAGAATGATCCGAATTTTACAGCGCTTAAAATGTTAGGAAACAAACAAAATTATAGTCTTACACAGGGTTTTACTTCTTTTCTTTCACCAAAAGTTGCTTTCACGAGGTGTTCCGCAGTTCCACTGCTCATGTGAAATTGCGTTCCAGCTGAAACTGCTTTAAAAAATTCAATTTGTCGTCGGCAAAAAGTTATAGCGTTGAGAATTACGCTGCTTTGTGAAATTTGCGAGCTGAAATTTTAGTAACGAAGTGCGAGGGAAAAAGGTTTTCAATTTTAGCTTATGCGGTTTTGCGAGGGGCCATTGTTTGAGTCTCAGTGCGCGCAAAGTGCTGTAAAAATATAATTTAGTTTGCAACCTGAAAGTAAGATAAAATATGAGAGTCCTTGCGCTTTATTAAAATACCTTGTGCAACATTTCGTACATGGGTAGTATTTTACATTACATAATCGCATTCATTAATAATAGCCTTTTGGGATATACACTTCTTTTTTATGTAGCCTGTCCCACATATTTGGATTGAATATGGTAACACATTTGTAAAGGAGACGAGGTGCCACTCTTTTCGCGTTTCCGCGTTATTCAATTCCGTGGCATGTAGTACGACGTCTTGAGTCAGCGATGTCACGAAAAAAGGCTTCGCTTGCGCACAGCAGTGTGGAAACTTCAGACAAACGCTCTTAACAGACACACGACGCCGCTTACAAGTAAACTGACCCAGTCTCACTCTAGCGAAATGTTCCCCGAATTCTAGTGGGAAGGGAATAAGGCGTTTGTTTTCTCATATTAATAGGTAATAGTAGCCTTTGTTACTCACAGGGCTAATGCAGTTTATAAAGGGTGAAAGATGTTGGAAAGTTAATTCAATTTTATATTATAATTTTATAATAACTGAAAGTGACAATCCTTGTGATTCAACAGAAACGGGTCGAGTTTCTTTACTGTTACATCTATATACTGTGAGTCAGCAGTGTCTGCTACGGTTCGCAATTTTGCATTCACACAGCGCATTCTGTAAATTCTTTTGCCATCATTTGTAAGATGTCGCCATCTGATGTTGGCTGTACCAAGGCTTTACCCCTTTTCTTTCTCGTGGGGCGTCTTTGCAACAGTGTTCATCGCAATTTTGCATTCAAACAGCGCATTCTGTAAATTCTTTTGCCATCATTTGTAATATGTCGCCATGTGATGTTAGCTTCACCTCATTTCTTTCCCGTGGGATGTAGTGCTGCGACTTTGCATGCGGTGTGCAAAGACTATTTCGTATTCATGGTGCGCATTTCGTAATTTTTCTTTTTGTCATCTTGTACGACTTGTAAGTTTGTATTATATCATTATATCTACTCTTATTTACTTGTATTATTATACCCCATAGAAATCACATCAGCAGGCCTGGGTGGCCTATATACAGGCCAGTGATATACCCCAATAAAAACACAGTGTTTGTGATCTTTATTTAGTGATTTTGGTTGTGGGTTGATTCTCCTCATGCTGTACACATACAGACAAACAATTTCAGAAGTAGTTTTTTAACAGTTTCTTTACAAACTCTCTTATGCCAACATGATTGTAGAGATCCTGCTTATATGATTTTTAATATGATAGAGAGGTAAACAATAATTTTGCTAATTCGGATGCCATTGTTAATCTGCGCAATTTTTACGTGATACAATATCCCAGGACAATTACTTTATAATGAAAAAGAAACATTTACTACCCCAATGTTTTTATTTGACACCTAAACAGATAACGTTTTTATAACGACGCCATTTTCTTTATTGCGTTTACATAATCATGTTCCCAGACATTGTCTGTACCGTATTTCCCTAAAACGGCAGTAGTCTGTGTACAATCCGCTTGATATCAGCCTCCCTCAGGCTAGGTTGTTATATCTTCCACGAAGTAAGTAATGGCGGGCGCCCAAACAGAGAGACGGCTAGAAGGAAACGTCACTATACCCACACAGCCGTCTGCACGCCGTCGTTTACGCGTGAAACCTAACTGTCTCAAACCGGTCAGCAGTGGAGTGTCAACAGATTTAGAAACGCGTGGACGGCAAAAAAACGAACGAAAGTTTTTGTAGTGTGTTATAGTGTAAGTGTGATATAATGTAAGTACCTAATGTACCTAAGCATATTCCAAATTGAGGTACCAAAATTCAGAAAGTAAAGATAGCAACCCTAGAGCGTAGGCATAAATGTCGGAAAAAGGGGCGAGCTTTACTTCTGTATATTCACTATTTTGTGTATCTACAGACAGACGATTCGATGAGTCTACTGAACACTTTGAGATCTTCAAGTTTAGTATGTCGTGTCATAAATGTCACGTCATGGGCAGAATTGGGGTGATGCTATTCTATGTACCGTATTTCCCTATAACGGAAGTTGTCTGTGTACAAGCCGCTTGATATCTGCCTCCCCCAGGCTAGGTTGTTATATCTTCCACAAAGTAAGTACAATACAGAGAGATGACTAAAAGGAAACGTCACTATACCCACACAGCCGTCGGCACGCCGTCGTTTACGCGTGAAACCTGACCGTCTCAAACCGGTCAGCAGTGGAGTGTCAACAGATTTAGAAACGCACGGACGGCAAAAGGATGACTCGCAAGTTTTTGTAGTGTAAGTGTGATATAGAGGTAGTGTACCTAAGCATGTTCTAAGTTGAGGTACCAAAATTCAGAAAGTAAAGCTAGCAACTCTAGGGTGTAGGCATAAATGTTTTGAAAAAGGGGCGAGCAGTCCTTCTGTTTATTCTCTATTTTGTGAAGTATTGGTATCTACAGACAGACAGACGATTCGATGAGTCTACTGAATACTTTGAGATCTTCAAGTTTAGTTTGTCTTGTCTTAAATGTCACGTCATGGGCAGAATTGGGGTGATGCTATTCTATGTACCGTATTTCCTTAAAACGGCAGTTGTCTGTGTACAAGCCGCTTGATATCAGCTTCCCCCAGGCGAATTTGTTATATTATAATACTGAGATAAGACGCGATAAGTCTACTGAGTACTTTAAGAACTTCTTTAGTACGTAGATACTACTTTAAGTTTTTCTAAGACTAGAAAGCAAATAGTTATATAATAACATTTTTTTTTTCATATATTGAGAAGATTCTTTGGGAACAACAGTAAGCTATTAAGTATTTTATTTATTTTCACTTTGATCAATTCAATTCAATTCAATAAATCCTTTATTGCGACTAAGTGTACAAAATGATCTTAAATAAACAATGTAGGTATAGCTCTTAAAAACTTAGTCGTCCTTTTCGGACGTAGCAAATAGGATAAGTTTACATGCAATCAGTTGAATAATTAGATTAAAAACTAAAAATTTAATTAATGTAAAATATCATAATAATATCTACTTACATATTTGTCATAGTTTATTTAATTTAATTTAATTTTTAGCACTTAAATATTCTTTTACTGTGTAAAAGCATTTCTCTATCAAGAAAGCCTTGAGCTTTTTTTCGAACTTTATTATATTCATTTCACTTTTTATATCATTGGGCAAGTGATTAAATATTTTTATTGCCATATAGATTGTGTTTATTTCTCGTATTAAATCTGTGTATATCTTGCGTTGTTTGGAATTTCTCTTTGTGATTGAATACGAATTTACAAATGTCATGAATGTAAATAGAAGCTAGAGTTAGTAAGTTATATTTTTTAAAGAATAAATATCCCTGGACGAAACACACAGCGCCATCTAGCCCCAAACTAAGCAAAGCTTGTACTATGGGAACTAGACAACTGATATAATACTTATATACTTTTTTTTTTGTAAATAAATACATATTATACATAGAAAACACCCAGACTTAACACAAATATTTGAAAATTAACTTTACAAATATTTGTGTCCAGTGGGAATCGAACCCACGACCCTCGGCGTAGAAGGCAGGTGCACTATCCACTACGCCATCGGGACAGTCAAATGAATGGTCTGCAAGTTTGTTTGTTATTTATTTTTGCTAGGATTCTGACACACTTTTTTTGCATTTTGAATAGCCGGTCTATATTTACACTATTTCCCCACAAAAGTATTCCATATTTTAGCCATGAATACGCATATGCGTAGTATGCTGTTAGCGCTGTTTCAGTGTTTGTGCTTCGATTCAGCTCATAGAGAGCGTATGCAAACTTTGATATTTTTTTAGTAATGCATTCAATATGTTTTTTCCAATTTATATGCGTATCTATAAATATGCCTAATAACTTGAAGGATTCAACTGTTTCGATGTCTATATTATTAAAGGTAATGTTTGTATTTATTGGTGGTTTATTATATGCTCGGAATTGTATTTTTTTTGTTTTATTATAGTTTATTTCTAGATTATGTTCATTTAGCCATGTCATAACGTGATTTAATGTATTTGTTATTATTGTATTAATTTCATTTGTATTATTGATTTTAATTAATATGGAAATGTCATCTGCGAAGAGTATTGTTGATATATTATTTTCATTATTAAATATTTTAGGAATGTCATTGATATACAACAAGAAAAGTACGCAAGCCAGCACGCTACCTTGAGGAATAGAGCATGTTAGTTCTGTTTGTTCTGATTGGATTTGTATTATTTTATTTTCTGCGTTTATGTATTCAATCTGGACGATCTGTTGCCTTTTGGTTAGGTAAGATTTGAGCCAGTTATACGCTGATCCACGAATTCCTGAGCCGTACAATTTTAGGAGAAGAATTTCATGTGACACTCTGTCGTATGCTTTTGACATGTCCAACAACAGACCTACAGTATATTTTTTATCATTTATATGTTGTAACGCTGTCTGTATATAATTATATACTGCTAATGTGGTTGATTTTGATTTTCTGAATCCGTGTTGGTTTTCGTCAAAAATTTTGTTTTTTTCTAAGAACTTATAGATTCTTTCGCTCATAGCTTTCTCAAAGATTTTCGAAAACGTCGGTAAGAGAGCTATAGGCCTATAGTTACTCGGATTTGTGGGGTCATCTTTTTTGTGGACTGGTTTTATCAATGATATTTTAAGAAGGTCAGAAATATGCCTTCTTGGAAACTTTGGTTTATTAATATAGTTAAAGGTTTTGTCAGTTCGTTAATACATCTTTTTAAGAGGATTGGTGGTATTCCATCTGTACCGCAGCTATGCTTATTTTTTATATTTTTAATAATTTTCTGTACTTCTTTTTCGCTTACAGGGTATAGGTACATAGAGTTGGTCGGTTGTTCTTTTACGGGATAACCTTTGGCCTCAGTTTTGCAATTTGTAGTGCCTTCGGTAGAGAAATAATTGTTAAATATATTGGATATCATTTTAGGGTTTGAAACTACTTTATTCTCATGATTTAGTGTAATAATTTATGTTTGATATTAATTTTTCTATTTGTTTTAGTATTTATTTAAGGAAGGAGTTGTAAAAATTGCTGTTGATGTATGTAAAGTCACTAGGCGGATGAAAGGGAATAAGCAAAAGACGGCATGGATGAGTAAAGAGGTGCAAGAAGTTGTGCAAAAGAAGAAGAAAGCATGGTTAGATCTTTTGGCTACTAGAGCTAACCAAAGAATGCAGAAAGCAACAGATGTGGATGTGGAGAAGGCACGAATGGAGTATAAAAGTCTAAAGAATGTAGTAAAGAAGACGGTAGAACGAAAGAAAGATGAGATGAAAGATGATTTTGACAAGAGGCTATCAGAAAACTTTCGTACCAACTTAAAGGTTTTCTGGAAATCCATAAGGACAACTCGAGGAAAAACAGCACAATCAGAGTTGAGTAGGATTCGAAGCCAGGATGGTAGTATAATAAATGGTGAGGAATGCGTGTTGAAAAGATGGAAGGAATATTTTGAAAGCTTGTTTGAAAAAGAAGAAGAGGTGACCATACAGGAAGTAGAAGATAGAGAGATTGATAACGAGACTGATAGCGAGATTGATATGGATGAGATTGTGAAAGCACTGAAAAGCATGAAATCTGGTAAGGCTGCAGGGTATGACAGAGTGTCGGTTGAGATGCTAAAGGCTGGCGAAGGAGTAGTGGCTAGTCAGCTGTACCTCCTTTTCAACCTTTGTTGGAAAAGCGGTCGAGTGCCAAGTGATTGGTGCAAGGCTGTAATAGTTCCGTTGTACAAGGTAAAGGGTCACAGCTGGACTGTAAAAATTACCGCGGTATAAGCCTTTTGAGCGTCGTCGGCAAACTGTATGCAAAGGTACTTATTGAAAGAGTGATGAAAGAAACTGATGAGAAAGTCTGGGATGCTCAAGCGGGATTTCGGAAGGGGATGGGATGTACGGATCAGGTCTTTTCTTGCGGTGCATAACGAAAAGTCCTTGGCTAAAAACCAAAAGGTCTTTTGCACATTCGTGGATCTGGAAAAGGCCTATGATAGAGTGGTAAGGAATGAGTTGTGGTCAGCATTATCCATGCATGGGGTGAGCGGTATCTTGGTACGAGCACTGAAATCCTTATACAAGGATTCCAGTGCCTGTGTCAGGATAAACGGGGCCTTCACAGAACTGTTTAACATCGAAAAAGGTGTTAGTCAGGGATGTGTTGCGTCTCCATGGCTGTTTAACCTATTCATGGATAGTTGTTTGACAGATTTGAAAGAGTGTGAGTATGGTTTGAGAATGAATGGTTTACTCGTCAAATGGTCATCAGCATAGAGGAGACTCTATGCTGATGACCAAGTTATCCTTGCGTCGTCGGCTGAAGAGTTGCAGGAGATGGTAAAAATTATGAATGAGGCTTTAAAACGGAAAGGAATGAAAGTGAATGTAGGGAAGACGAAAGCAATGGTTTTTGAAAAAGAGGAAGGCATGACAGAGTGTAACATTATGATAGAAGAAGAGAAAGTGGAGCAAGTGAAAGAGTTTGTTTATTTGGGATCGAAGTTTACGTCGGATGGAAAGTGCGAAAGTGATATTGAGAGGAGGGTGAATGCTGGTAACATGGTGAATGGAGCATTGCATGCCTTAATGAATAGCCAGAAAGTGTCAAATAAGGCCCGTCTGGCTGTGCATAGAGGGGTGTTAGTTCCAACACTTATGTATGGAAGTGAAAGTTGGGTATGGCAGAAAAAGCATGAAAGTAGGATAAATGCAGTAGAAATGAGAGCATTAAGAAGTATGATAGGAGTGAAATTGAGTGACAAGATAAGGAATAGCGTGATAAGAGAACGTTGCGGTATAAAAGAAGACGTAGTGACTGGTATAGAAAAAGGTATGCTTAGATGGTTTGGTCATGTTGAGAGGATGAATGAAAGAAGATTGACGAAACAAGTATATATGGCAGACGTGGATGGGAACGTTGGAAGGGGAAGGCCTCGACGAACGTACCTCGATCAAATCGGGGACGTGCTAAAGAAAGGTCAGGTCAAGAGCACCCTAAACCGACGAGCATGTATGAAAAGATTGATGAATGTGGAGGAAGCGAAACAAGTGTGTCAGGATCGTAGCAAGTGGAAGGAAGTAGTCTCTGCCTACCCCTATGGGAAAGAGGCGTGATTATATGTATGTATGTATGTATGTCCACATAGTTTTATTTTTGTTGTCTGATTTTTTCATTTGTTTTATGAATACTTTTCGTTTGGATATATTTATACTTGTTTTTAATGTATTATCGATTTTTTTTTAAATATTTTCGTATAACTTCGCTTCCTGATTCATTTAGGAGAATTCTTAATATTCTCTTGTGAGCACATGATTTTTTTAGTCCGTGTTCGACTAGCATACTTTTTGTTTGATACTTTGCACATTTATGTTTTTACTTTTGACGCTTTTTCAAATCTTGTTTGAAATTATACTTCTATGTCACTCTCTGCAATGTCTGCCACAACTGCGCATAGGAGGCACATTGGAAAGCCGCTAAGCGTGTGCTAAGCTATCTTAAGGCTACAAAAAACTTAAAATTAACGTTTCGTAAGTTGAGCGAGCAGACTTCTATACTGACCGGCTACGCAGATGCAGATTACGGGAGTAATCTTATAGACCGAAGGTCGTATACTGGGTACACCTTCTTAATGAGTGGCGCTCCCATCTCATGGGAATCTCGCAAACAGCGAACAATTGCATTATCAACGACAGAAGCGGAATATATGGCGCTTTCCGAGTCCAGTAAAGAAGCCATATATCTAAAATCACTCATTAAGGAATTATTTGCAATAGACCGACCAGTAAAAATCTTCTCAGACAACCAAAGCTCACTTAAGCTCACTTCCAATAACACTTTTCATGCACGCACCAAGCATATTGACATTCGTCACCATTTCATCCGTGATGCGATACTAAATGGTGAAATAACTGTTAGCTACATCCCCTCAAACACACAACTAGCTGACATCCTTACAAAACCACTGCCCAAGATTAGGCACGCAAGACTTAACTCGCTGTTAGGTTTGCTATAGTGTTTTCTTTGTGGTTTATTTATTTTGATAGGTTCCATTTTCAAATTTTTATCTAACTACTTGTTAGCACTAACGAAACTTATCAAACCAGTGATGTCAACTTGTACCTGTATTTTTATATAACGAGTCTTTTTCATACAGGGTGTTAATTTTTATTTTTGTGTGTTGTTTTAAATTTTAAATTGTAATTAATGTACAAATTACGGGGAGGTGTTCGACTAGCATACTTTTTGTTTGATACTTTGCACATTTATGTTTTTACTTTTGACGCTTTTTCAAATCTTGTTTGAAATTATACTTCTATGTCACTCTCTGCAATGTCTGCCACAACTGCGCATATATAAATAAATATATAAATATACCAAATAATCTAGGCGGTTTCTCTTTCGTGTTTTCTGCTAAACCCACGAGAAAACACAGTCCGTTTGTTAACCACCCTTTTTTTCTTCGGTATTTAAGTTTAATCTTTATTTTAGGTATATTATCATAAAGAAGTTTTTAATGATGTTATGGAATTTTGTGTAATTTTCATTTACATTTTTGTTTAAAATAATTTCCCAGTTTATGTTTGCCAGCGCATTTTTGAATTTATCTATATTTTTACTCGTGAATAATCTCTTATATTTAAAAACATTTTTATTTTTGTTTAGCTCTGCTTTTTCATTTCTTAATTTTAGACTAACGGCTTTATGATCACAAAGACCATAATCCTTTACAGAAGTTTGGGTAATCTTGTTTTGTTGGTTTGAGAAGATAAGATCAATACATGTAGAAGATTTAGATGTTACGCGTGTTGGTTCATTAATGAATTGTTGCAGGTTGTATGTTCGCATAAAATTTAGCAGTCTCTGGGATTTTTTATCGTTTTTTAATATATCTATATTGAAATCTCCACCTATTATTATGTGTTTGTTTTTAGGGGTTAGTTTATTAAGTACTTTTCTCATTTGTTCTTAAAATATATCGATTTCTTGGTCTGCTCTATATAGCCCTACTATTACAGTATCAATTTGTGGTAATTCTATAGCGCTAAACTCTATAATGTAGTCTTTAGAAAGCTTATTAATATCGGTGCGTTCTTTAAATTCTGTATTTTCTTTTATCAGGGCACATACTCCTCCACAATTTCGGCAAAGTAGTGACGTCATTTCGTAGTCTGGAATAAGTATATTGTTGCAGAAGTTTTCGTTTCTCCAGATCTCTGAGAGCATAAGTATTTCAGTTTTCGTTTCTGTTAATATATGTTCTAATAGGTCTATCTTATTTCCTATACTTTGGATATTTTGGAATGATATTGTTAACGTGGTGTCTCTTTCTATCGGGTTACTGGGATTTTGTATGAAAGGAAGATTCTTCTTCATTTTCTTGGTCTGAAAGCTTCTCAATTGTTTTATCTAG
This sequence comes from Phthorimaea operculella, assembly GCA_024500475.1. Lineage (NCBI taxonomy): Eukaryota > Metazoa > Arthropoda > Insecta > Lepidoptera > Gelechiidae > Phthorimaea > Phthorimaea operculella. The sequence goes on from JANFCV010000164.1 coordinate 660,059, forward strand.
ATTTTGATTTATTGATTCTTCATGTCTGTCCTCCTTCTCTGGTTTTTGTATAAATTTTTTTCCGTTAATATAAAGAATATTGTCACTTATGATAGCGTGGTTTCCGTTTTTACGTTCCATTTTGAGTATTTCTAGTAACTTTTTTCTTTCTCTAATTGATTGCTCATTCAGGTATTCCGAAATAGCCAATCCTGTGTTTTTAAAGTACTCTTTATTTTCTAGTAGGTATTTCGTCATGCATTTACTAAGGATTTCGACTGCTAATGGTCTTCTGTTTCCTTTTCGGCCAATCCGAGCAGTGCTCTCGATATATCCTATTAGATTTACATTTAGTATTTCTCGGAACGCCTCAATAACTCTGTCATGTAGTTCTTCTTCTGTCTCTCCGTAGTATTCATTTAAGCCGTAGATTACGATTTTTTTATTGTGTTCTTCATTTAGTTTGAGAGGTTTTTGTGCCTTAATCTCCTCGATTTCCTTCCGCAGTTTCTGATTTTCTGTTTCCAGTTGCTGTATTTTCGTGTTGATTCTGTTTATATCTGCACTAATTTTCTTTTGTTCAACGTTTACAGTGTTTTTGAATGCTGTTAAGAGCGCATTCAATTTTTTCTAGCAAATTTGCAAATATTGGCTTTATAAACATGCGAGTTTCTCGAAAACCGTTATGTAAAATTAATATGTTACTTGTACATTTAATCAAGCATATCTTCATCTAAAAAATGTACAATGTAAATATTAACATTTTGGTTTTAAACATGTTACAAACAGCGATATCTAAAGCGACAAAACCAAAATTCAGGAAAAGACCTCAAATCAAGCGTGAGTTTTAGAGTTTTGGTTCACTGTAAAAAAATATCAATTATACAAAAAAATAAAGTATTTATTTGAGAACAAAGTCTACAGTGAACATTTTACAATTTTATTCAGAAATATAGAATAATACCACGTTTTTATTTACGAATATTTGCAAAATAATGCGCCATTATAACAGCTTCTATATGAATAAATAACAGTAGTTAAGATTTAAAAAAAATATATGTTATTTAAGAAGATGTACTTAATCTAATTGCAGAAAAATATATTTATTTTTGTTCATAATATCACTGTAAAAAATATTCAAACATTCCCATGTTTTTCGCAAAACGACGCTCCGAGTGGTCTGGCAGGGAATATTGTATGGGCTTCGTGAAAACCTCTATAGCGGCCTTAAATCGTTTCTCATGGTAGTCAGTGCTGAGGTAATTTGTGATTGTAGAGATGATTTAATTTCTTCCATTTTCGTTAAGAGGGACTGTTTATTAATTTCTAATTTTTGGTCTAACAGCTTGCTAATTTCTTCTAATGTAGGCCCATATGTACGTCTTATAGTGGGGCTGAAGCTGAGCCTGGATTGGTTGATGGTATGTTCGGTGTTTCCTAATAAAGATATGTTGCTCGAGTCTTGTATATCGATAGACATATCTAGATCTTCTTCTCGCTTCGCAAACGATATTAAAGTTTCATTTAGGTTTTGCGCTCCTGCTTGGTTCCTGTCGGCAGTGTAAAGATTTTCATCATACTGATAGTTGTTTTCATCACCGTTTTTAGTTTTCTTATACGCATCCTGTTGGCGGACGGGAGTATTAGTGTTATTGTCCGTAGGTCGCTCTGCTTTGCATCGTGGACAGATCCAATTTTGTTTATGTTCTGATGTCATCGTGTTGAAAAACCTTTTCTCTGGCACATTACAGCATATAAGATCGTAGTGGCGATTCTTGCAATTTGCAGCTGAGCAGGTTAAAAATCGTGAGTCAAGTATGTCATTTAGACAGACCGCGCAAATTTTCTACTCGTCGGTGATAGAAGCCATTTTTAACCGACGAAAAAAAAAACGGAGGAGGTTCTCAATTCAGCCCGAACTTCTTTTTTTTTTTTTTTATGTATGTTCACCGATTACTCGGAGACGCTTGGACCGATTTGAAAAAATCTTTTTTTGTTTGAAAGGGTGCACTGCCCAGGTGGTCCCATAGCCAGGGCCAACCATATGGTGGCGGTTAATCCACCACAAGAGCATTCCCAAGGAGGGTTGACGTCTGGTAGGCGGCCGGTCATAAAATTCAGCTAAATCCTTTTGCAACACGATTTTGTATTCAACGAAACGTGTTGCGCCGACCCAGAACCTACATATAATATCATTGGCTGACCCCAAGTAATTGGGATAAGGGCAGAAAGATGATGGTGATTTGAAGCGTAATGTACTTGTTTACCTACATGACTGACGTCGGCCCGTTAACTCTCTGCCAAACATGTGTCAAAGATGTCCACCAAAAAAGGAGGTTACTTTTATAGGTAATGGTATCTGTAAATATTTCATGTAGTTTCTTTGTCCGCTTGAAACTCTTTAGAAACAGTCAGTTTGCTATTTTGAAAGTAAATTAACTTGAAAAGTAGCCACTAAAAATTATGAAATAAAAACTTTTTAACAAAAAATATCACCGCCGAAAACTGAAAAGCCAAAAATAATAAGTATTGTTAGTATAGATGCTTACCTAAGACATATTTTTGGAAATATTGCCTACAATATTGGAACTCAGTAATTCTGAGTCGGCGTCGATAAATTTTACATATTTAGTAATTAACACGCTTCATTGGCATGACGCCGACTCAAAATTACTCAGTTCCAATATTGTAGGCAATATTTCCAAAAATATGTCTTAGGTAAGCATCTATACTAACAATACTTATTATTGTTGGCTTTTCAGTTTTCGGCGGTGATATTTTTTTGTTAAAAAGTTTTATTCATTATGTTGTATGTAATGTAAATAGCATACAAAATAAATATTTGAAGAAAAAAAAAGACAGAAATAGATATAGATCCTCTGGATTTGATCCTCTACTCTCCGTGTGTAAGACCGCCGCAGTTGCCGCTACGCCAAATCGTTCGTAGCCGTAGCAACGAAATAATGTGAGGCTTTCTGATTCCCTGCAGTAGAGTTGTGGTCGTATGCGCTCGAGTGGTTGTAGTGGGGCGTGAGTTCACTGACCTCAACTGCTCCGCGGCGCTTGACCGGGCTCCAATTGTAGTTCCTTTGTTATATTTTGACCGTTATCAAAATACTTTTAGGCTATTTTTGTTTGTAGGTCCAGGATGGTCGTCTTGATTATAAAACGGTTTTCACCACTTTAATGCACTTTTCACTAGCTCTATGCTGGTATAAATTTTAACACTATTACATGAGATTTTGCAAGTATTCGAGATTTTTTTTCGCGGAACAAAAATTGTATACGTCTGCTCTGAGTGCGGTCGCTCGGACGCTTCTCGGATCTATGTTCCGTTGAGAAAACAGTTCAGTCTTATGCACATGTCTACTTTAATACATAACCCTTCTTTTTGCTTAGCGTTGGATGGGTAAAAATAGAAATAGCATGTGGATAAATTAGCTTCACATCCAAGGCTGAAAAACTTCACTTCACTTCTTCAAGTGTTTCTGTCCCGCAGTGCTTAAGATGTCAAGATGAGAGTGGTTTAATTAAAGACAAGAGACAACCTCCAAGGCTCCAACTTCCGTCTGACTCGACTACCCACTTGGCACCTACCCATAGATAGACCTGTCATCTTTGTCTGGTCTGTTTGCTGCGGTTTAGGGCGCAAGCTTGGCGTAAGCTCCATAGAGTAGACGTGAGACGACGCGCAACATGACATCTGTCAGACAAGCGATCGTCAGTCGTTTTTCGATGGAGGGCGCACGCGTGTAGCTTTGTTCCTTCTGTTTCATACATTTAATATGGAAACGGTTTCAAGCGTCGCGATATCGCATATCTTCAAAAATTATTTGTTTGACAATGCCATCTTACGTCTTACGTCTCACGTCTATTATGTGTAGCTAAGGCCCTAGAGTAATGTTGAGCTCTAATTCAGATTATAAGCTTCATGAAAGCAAACACACAAATTAGCAAAATGAAACCCATTCCGTTTACAAGCCAGGCCTGCGAGTCAAACAAACATTCTTCTTCTATCTTTTAACAAACTCCGAAAGCCCTAAAACAAAACATCCCACACAAAATCCCACCTAACCCGGCTGTCATGTCATGTGTTGTCACATCAAATCATAGCTTTCTGTGCGTTGTGACATCGTGACACGACATGTGACATTTTGCTCACGTTTTACTTATAAAGCGTTTAGCTTTGTGTTACAGCTTTCGACGGTGAGAGTAAAAGTTAAAAAATATTCTTGGTTTGCAATTAATAAAATAAATATTTATAGAGATTTCTGTTTAAAGGGACTATTAATAGGCTAATTAAGATAATAGAGAGATATTGACTTCCAACTACGCTTTGCCTACGCTGCGGTTTTTATCGCCTTATCTTGATGACATTTTAAATGGTCTAGTGAATAAAAACGTCGGTGTTTTTAATGATCGGTATCAGATTCAATTCGCCGTTATTAGATTCAATATTGTATCAGATTTAGTATAGTTTGACCTCTCAAATGGGTAACTATAGAAGTAAATACTAAAAAAGACATTATTATTCAATATTGCGGTGTACTGCCAAACTGTGGGCTTATCCTTTAGTGCTATTAAACTGCGGGAGGGAACAGTAAAAATATATCGCTTCTGAACATCTGCACTGCTGTTCGAACATAAAAATTAGGCCGCAAAAGGCCCAGCTGCCGCGATTTCTATGCCCTTAGGATATAAAATGAATAAATTAATGTTTTTTTTTTCATTTTCTCTGACTTGCCTCCTCAAACTCAAGTACGTATAGCTCAACGATTTTTTAAATGTCTACCATTAAATCCAAAAAAATTGACGTTCGTGTCAAACTGTCAACCATCTTCTACCTTGACTTCCCCGGAAATTCCGGTTATTTATATTTAAAGTCAGTTTGCGTCAAAATCGTCGCTAGTATTGAGTGAGCCATCTGTATAGGCGCCCTGCGCGCCGTTTCCCTAATTTGTAATCGTAGTACGTACACACAGCTATCCCACTTATAAGTCTCGTGACGAACAGGTCAAGGCGGCAGCGTGTGAGCCGAATCACCTCGTATCCCCTCGGGTTTATTCATATCTATGCCGGAACCGTCTTATAGCCGAATGATGATCCCATGTGAAGTAGACAATAGACATAGTACGTATGCACAGCTATATCCCACTTAAACGTGTCTCTCGCCTTATCTTATAAGTCCTGTGACGAACAGGGCAAGGCGGCAGCGTGTGTGCCGAATCACCTCGTACCACCCTCGGGTTTATTCATATCTATGCCGGAACCATCTTATTGCCAAATGATGATCCCATGTGAAGTACAAATACTACATATGCACAACTCTATCCCACTTTAACGTATCTCTCGCCTTATCTTAAAATCCTGTGACGAACAGGGCAAGGCGGCAGCGTGTGTGCCGAATCACCTCATCTTCCCCTCGGGTTTATTCATATCTGTACCGGAACCGTCTTATAGCCGAATGATGATGCCATGTAAAGTAGTCATAGTATGTGCGCACAACTCTATCCCACTGTAACGTGTCTCTTGCCTTATCATATCAAGTCCTGTGTCGAACAAGGCAAGGCGGCAGCGTGTGTTCCGAATCACCTCGTACTACCCTCGGGTTTATTCATATCTATGCCGGAACCGTCTTATAGCCGAAGGATGGTCCCATGTGAAGTTCTGCAACAAAAATAAAATAGCTCTAATACTGAATGTAAAAAAATCAACAGCAAATATTTTTACGGGTGAACCAGCCTATGAATTCAATATAGGTCAAAAATGAAAAAATATTTGGGCCTCCCATAGAAATGTACTAGTTTTAGTTTCCCAAGTCAATTTGTTTTTGATTGATTTTTTTGAAGTCCAAATTTTTTTTTACTATTTTGAACTGTGTTTTGTAGGAAAAGTTGTTCAGTTTTAGAGTAAAAAACACTCTTAAAATATATGCTCTGTATTAAAATGTAGTCTTTGTAAGTGCAAATTACCATAAAATATTGCTTTTCCAGAAAAATTGGCATAGCTCATCGACATATTCGGGTTTATCGGGTCATTGAACGACTCTGTGTCCCACAAGTAAAAAAAGAGAAAATTTCAAGCCATATTTAAGTCGTTTTCTATTAAAAAATCCATTTTAATATTATTTATGTTCAATATTACAATATCAAAAACCGAAACATTACGGCGGCTGATTAATGTGTCGGTTTTTCGACCGAAATCTATGTAGATCGATTTATTGACCCCAAAAATAGTTGGAGCCGTTTCAGAGATCCCGATATACGTATGTATAATTTTTTACCTGTTTAAAGGTCTAAGGTATAATATTGACAATTATTGATTTCGCTCGGAACAGAGAGGACAAGATTTGCTTGGATCTGGTAGACCTAGATCCGGTTCAGCGGTTGTCATTGGTTGATTAACAGCCTTTGGGCGCAGTATGACAAGTATTGATCAACCGTTCCTTCTCCAGTCTACCATACCACTATTGTTATCCAAATCAGTGTATCTGTTGCAGGGATATTAAAAAAGCCGTGATATTATAATTTCACTAGTGCCATTATAATTGCACTGATTTATTGTCAATCGTTTGCGTTACTTACAATTTAACGGGCTAGTTTCAGTGACATTATAATTTCACTAGACCGATACAGTGAAATTGTAAGGCAGTGATATATATACAAAAGCACTGGTTTGAGAAAGCCGTTAGATTATCAGACCGATCGCTGATTGGTCCACTTTCATTACCAACATTAGCTACAAATATAAAGACAGGTTTTTGAAAATTATTTCTTTGTAAATTTTATTTGTAACTCTTTTATAGTTACTACCTATACTGTAAAATATAAGAATCAAAATATACTGAAAATGTTATAGCACTTATCATTAAATTGAATAATTATAAGCTTTTAATAATAGTAGGTATACTGGTCATAACAAATTGGTAACTAGCCTCAATTTATGGATCTGTATATATCAATTAAAATGTACTAATAATCGAAATAATATGTTCTTTAAACTCAAGGTTACGTAATTATCTAACTAAAATGACATAACAAAAACATAATAACAAATTAAACATGAAGAATGTTAGGAAATAAATAAAGAATTTTAAAGTAAATACCTCAAAAATACCAAAAATATTTAAGTATGCTCCAATGTTCACAACAAGTATTTTGTAAATGGCGATTGTTTAAGTCTTGACCAATCAGATCGCGCGGGGCTCCCACCACAAACATAACTCATAATAAACCTAGATTTATTATATTATAATATCACTTTTGCGGTCCAGTGAAATTACAATATCACTGAAATAATCCCGTGAAATTATACGAATCTATCGCTATTGACAATAATCAGTGTAATTACAATGTCACTAGTGATATTATAATATAACGTCTTTGGCTAAATCCCTGCGACATATCCTACATTAATATTAAGCAAGCAAGCTACCTTGAACCTGCGAATGTTTTGGAATATTTATAATCTTCTTTCGTGTGGACCTCGAATCGACGAATAAACGACCCGAAGAACCCAAACGTCAAAGTTTTTAAACCACCTTCCTCTGTTAGTAGCCTTTAGATATGGTTTTTGTAGAGGTAACGACCGCCGTCACAACAACCAGGACCTACAGCTTAACGTGCCCTCAAAAGTAAAAAAAAACATCTTTCTTTTCAGACAATCTGCTGATTTAGCCTGCAATGTCCTACCAAAATTGGGAACAAATTCACAGAGATACATTTCAATATAAATATCTGTGCTTTCCCCGGAATTCGAACCTGGCACCTACAGATCTGAGACCAAAGGTGAGACCACTAGAACACACAGGCAGTCCAAACCAGTGCTTCCCACATTATGCAGGCAACCTACTTTGAACCTGCAAGTGGCTTGAACTAATCATGATTATTCATGTTCGTGCCTGAGATTGGGACCTCCTTCAATCAGGGGAAAGCATGTTAAGGTGACCGCACACTGCATATGTTTAGTGCAAAAGGGGAAGGAACATTGTGAACATCTGCATTCATAATATACGGTTACATTTAATTAAGTACAAATCTCTTGAGGGTGAAATTTACTCACAAAACTGAACAACTGTTGTTAGAAACTTTTCTTCGAAATATGAAAAAAAAATTGGTCCTCCCATACTAAGTGACACATTCAGCATTTTTGTATGGGAGGTCCATATTTATTTTTATATTTCAAAGAAAAGTTTCATACAAAAGTTGTTCAGTTTTGTGAGTAGATCACACCCTCAATAGATTTGTACTTAATTAAATGTAACCCTATATATCACGCCTTTATACCTTGCGGGGTAGGCAGAGCGTAAAGAGCTGTAAAGAACGGCTATTTGCACCGCGTCTGACACGAGAGTCATTCAGACAACTTGGTATTACCATATCGACAGGTTCTCAGGTTCAACTTCTTATTGAAAAAATCTAGATACTTATTCAACGCTCGTTTAAGTTTTTTTTTGGTAAGGTCCAAAGAGTTTTGTTTTTTAACTTTATTGAAACGATCTCACTCGAGACTCACTATAGCATATTTTACATTTTATTTTACAGCGAAACTGTTTATAATTCGTAAAAATATACTTAACTTTCTCTTTACTAAAGATAAACTCTTTCGTTGCGAATGTAAAATGGATTGTAAAATCCTCCTACATCGTATGCTTTTAATATAAAGTACCTAATAACAAGCATAAAACCCGTATGCTGCATTTAAGTGTGCGTTTACCTTTAAGCTGCTTCCACCACCGTATACTTAGTCCCGCATTTGCTTTTGCTGATAAGTCTCTGAGAGCAACTTAATACCCTTTGAATCAGAAGATAAACCGTATCTGAACCGAGTTTGTATGTAAATAAACGATTATTCTGCCTACTTTGTTTTTATGCGACCGTATGGAAAGAAAAAAGGAATTTAATCTCCGATATTGGCTGTTCGTTTTGCGAACCCTACAAAACAGTACTCCAGCAAAGTGATTTGGAAATTGCGTAAAATGTTCTCGTAAAACCCAAGGGCTATACTGAGCCATAGATAGAACCCTTTCCAGTCTTTCAGCCCTTTACGTATTTTCTGCCTCTGTAGTTTAGTCGTCTGAGTTTAGTCTTAGGATCCGTACCGTAGGTTTGATTCTCAGACACTAATGTTCTTATGGGAAGGAAAACTCGAAAAAATTATTTCAGATAGCAGCAGCGACCCTTGTCATTGACTATTTTAGACCAAACACTGAAAAAAGGCACAGTTGGGAGTGTTTTTCTCAGTTTGCTCCTACTTATTAGTTATTTATCACTTGACCACTGATTGATGCAAAACAACTATGTACATTAAACTTAACGGTAAACGGTGGTAGTTTAAAAACTCGGGCAGTAAAGTTCGTAGGATCTTTCATCGACTCAGCGTCTCGCGCAAAACGAATGACTTACTTTAGGCAGTTATCTGACTTAGCACAAAAATACTTAGTATTCGCTCTTATACGCTCGTAGAATTGCAAAACGATACCGTTTTGAAGCAAAGACAGAAAACCTATAAAACGACTATTTGGGAAACACTTTTTATTCGTCTGCTTGAATTGCGTGGACCACAGAGTCAACGAAAGAGTAGCAGTAGTGGTATTGTCATAGATGGACGGCGTAAAATAACAAGGTTGTAAAATATGAATTACCGAAAAAGGCAAATAAAATAAAGTAGATCATAAAAGACAAAGACGCTATATATCAAATTTATTTACCATTTTGCAAAAAAGGTACTTTAAATATTAGAGTGATTTATTTACTTTACGAGGTAAGATAATCCTTTTAACTTTCTGCCTATTGCCTCTTACTTTTTTGATAAATTATTAATCCTTTAAGACTAAGCTTCTAATAAATAACGTTTCAAGTACCTACACGCTTCTTTTACAGTATTTATGAAGCTTTTCAGTTTCCACAAAGCTTTCAACTTAAAGTTAGAAGAGCTTTCTTCTTCTTAGGACCGCTATAATCCTAGGTTTAGCTCCAGATGTAGCCCTTTATGCTAAAAGCGTACCTCGGAATAGTAAGTCTTGAAATACTGTTATTAATTCATAATCACAAAGCTAGGCTATTATTAATTCATAATCATCGAAGAGTGAAATATGGAGTGACGATCTTAGATATATCGTAAAAACTGGTGGGAGCTAGGCAAACATAGAGTTTGGTGGAAAAAGAAAGAAGAGGCCTGTGCCCAGCAGTGAGACACCATAGGCTGTTACAAATAATAAAAAATTAATCACAAAGCTGCATAGTAAGGATAAAAATGCCTAATTTATAAAGCTCTCAATAATCTTTCTACTTATCCTTAAATTATGTCTAATGGAAAAGGATAAAACGTAGATAAACTGACTGAGAGCAAGCCCACAAAAATACAAAATAACCTGGAGGCTAACAAAAACGGGGTTGGTTTGGTAGGAAAAATAAGTGCTCCATTTTTTTAAGTTTTCATATTCTACAACAATGCAATTTTTAAAAATCATGTGAGTAACAGTTATCTTTTTTTGTTTTTCAAAAGTAAAAATTTTGATATCAAAATCCTATGAGCTTTGGGCCTTACTAGGTATATTTAAGCTTTGCTAATGTGTAAACTTCTGCTGTGTGGTAGCGGCTAAGAATACTGCCACCCCTAGTCCACTCAGGGTGTATGTATGCCGAATCGGGCCCCGTCGGTATAGACAGGTTAGTGTGATAGCCATTTGACGGACGTCTACTCGATTAACACACTAACTTTAGCGTGTTTTTTTTTTCATCTCGCGAGCTATGATTTGATTGACGTTCCACACCTACTCGTAATAATAGGCTCGCCGGAGTGGACCCCAAGGCCAGGACTCTCACCTCTGGCTTGCCTTAGTTGGCCAGCCAGAGTGGGGCCGCTAGAGTACGAACCTGTGCTCGGACTCGAGGGGTGGAAGTGAAACATGCGTAAGTCGCGAGTTGGTGCATGTTCTGGCCCTTGTCCAGGACCTCTGCGCAGAAAGCGGTGTACACCTCTCGACACCCCTCAGTCGCACGCGCCAGTGTTGCGTCCCAGGGCACCACGCACTACGCGTACCAGCCCTTTAGTGGAGGCCCACCTAGCGGGCGGCGAGTCACCGTGTCTGCCGAGATTATTCAGATTGAGACATTTGATTTGGCAGGCGTCCCGTTGTCTCAATCAATATCCCAGCAACCGGTCCAGCAAGTTCCTCCCCATAGCTCTAGTAATCCGACCCTCACCTGCAATAGTCCTTGCATCAGGCGGGTACTGGCTCTGGGTGTACTCTGTAGTGCAGACGGAGCGAGTATCCGCTTGGTGTACACATCACAACACATTATTTGGTACAAAAAGCCTCTGTGTTGTTGGCTTCGGCCCCACACATGCTTCAAAGGACCGGGTCCCTGTGGGCCCGAGATTCGAAAGAGTACCAACATAATAATAATAATCGTTTTATTCAAAACAACAGAGTGGTCCATTTGTTAGTACATAGTTAGCTTATACCTAAGTTAGTACTTAAATTTATTATTCTTTTATTTTTTGAAACATTTAAGTGTCCTGACGCACCAGCATACTCATAAAGTAATAGTCCTATCCCCTGCGGACCAATTTAGTTTTGAATGTTACATTTTCTTTTCATGTTTTTTTGCTTTATGTTATAGCAGCATTGACCTCAGAAACTTAACAAAGTTATTTTCTATTGTTATTATTAACTAGGTCATAGATTTTTTCAGAAATATAAAACTTTGTGCTACGTTTGGGTGTAACATACAACATATTTTTTCCATACTATAGTACACAATCAAAAACAAGTTGGCATGATACCTAATAGGTACCTACCTATATCCGAAAAGAATATTTGAAAAGATTAATTAGCCCGCTAAACTGAACAATTCTGCCCAAGGAACATAGGTCCAAATATGAAAAAAAAATTGAACCTCCCAAACGAATTGACTCGGCCGGCTGGTACATTTTGTATGGAAGGTCCTAATTTGTATTTCATTTTTCGACCTATGTTTCTTGGGAAAAGTTGTTCAATTGCATGGGCTGGTTCACCCCTTAAAATATTTGCAGTTGATTTTTTACACCTTATATTTTTGCATCAAGTCTAGCTTAATAAAAACCTCACAAAGCAGCTTGCACATGAGTAACTTTTTGCTTTGAAACAGTTAAACAATGGCCGTCGTCGCAGAACCGCATTTGAGCTAAAATTTATGACGTTTTTACTCTGTCCAGTTAAGGCGCAAAATGGGTTCTTCCATACTGTACCTAATGATCAAGCTGTTTGATGAAAACTTGGGATAATATTTAAAATATTTATTTATCAGTTTATTAAATTGGGTAAATTGACACAAAAGTAGTGCTTATTGTCAGAGGCTTGCACGCTTATACTGTGCTGACATAGTAAGCAGGTATACGGGTAAATCTCTGCCAGAAAGGTTCTGGCAAATCTTTGCCAGGTTGACTCGGCAAACAAGTAACGTAAAACACAATTAAAAACCAAAAATATGATCATCTCATAGAATTTCAAAAATTGAATACATGAATCTGTTCAGGACCAAGTTATTGAAATAAGTCAAGAATACGCATCAAGATATAAGACAATGTAGGGCATGTATATTTTTTTTTATAACATGACAGTTCCTCATTCCCATGTCAAGAGAAATTCAAGCTTAAGTAGTTTAAAAACTTTTTTGTAGAGAGAACTGTAGCAACCCTCATAACAGTAAAATTAACTTGAATTTTTTAAACTAATGTTATTTAGGACACAACCTCGTAACTTTATGCTGACGACAAATTGAGTTTTTAAAACAGTTTTAGCAGCGGCGAAACGCAATTTCATACGACCTCCTAAAAGCAATTCGGCTAAAAAAAATAAAACAAAACTTGCTAAAGCATCTCTTCTATGACACTAGAATAAAACTTTTGTGCTCTATTTATGGTTCAGAACGAAACGCGATAACAGTGTAGAATAAAATAATGAAACATAATGAAGTTACTGAACAATATAAGCAATATTTTTCATAGTATCTAATTCGTTGTTATTATCACTGTTTAGTTATTCGTCGTAGACATGGCAGGATATTAAAATATTATTGCTAGAAAACCCTACTTATGGGGTCCACACACCGGGCCCCGTATGCGTGAGATTCAAAAAATTTGTAAATGACAGTAAACCAACTCTTTCTTACCTAGAGTTTGTAACTCATAAATCTAATGTATCAATTCAACTTCCGAGTTTACAAACATTCCAAACTCGTGTTTATTTACGTACTTTGATGACTACGTATTTTTTTATTGAAACATTCCTTTATTGTTTATGCAAAAGGAAGAAATAATGTGTTGATTCTTCCATAATACATACATATAACCGCCTATATCCCTTGCAGGGTAGGCAGAAGGTAAACGGCCATTGACACCACATCTGTCAAAAGCTTGAGAGACATTCAGAAGACCTAGACGAACATAGTGTGCAAAAGAGAAGAAAATGATTTATGGAAACTCAGTAAGATAGAAAAGAATAGCGAACCTTATGTCACTGTGACCTGTTTTGTATGACAGATCGTCCCAATTCAACCCGCTGGTTTTTACCTCTACATTATTTTGGTGTTTTTTTTCAGAAATCCTGACTTATTCTTTATAATTTGATTAGTGTGCAACGATGGTTATGTATTCAGGATGCAAATTTGGTGCGAATCTTCACACTTACCTGGAAAACTGCACATTTCACAGGTAAATTCTCAGAAAGTCGTCACTGGGATTACACGTGAATTTTTTGTTTAAATGTGCCTTTTTTTGTAAGTAAAATAATAAAATACGCAAATCCTTATATTTCCTTTCGTATTTTCGAAATGTAAAAGTGTATTAGTTAGTAATTTCCATAATATTTGGGGATAAAATAATTTCGCATTTAGGCCAGGGATTGACTGCAGTTTATCGACTAAGTTATCGATAGTTACCTAGAGGTACCTTACATACTTTGAATGATATAACAACAAAAAAAGTATGCAAATTTTAAAGATTCGCTAAATAGTTACTTGAACAAATCAGACATAATTTTTTACAAATACATATAACATTATTTTCAACTACATCCAACAGATACACCTTAGATCCAGTTATTAGAGATCGATTTGGTGACTCATGCGAAATACTTATTAATACCTATTATTTTCAGGGTCGTATTAATGAGACATTCGCATCATCGTACGTAAGCCGTGACATAGTCCCATCTACGTCTCAACATTAAAGAATGAAGAAAGATGTGTTTTTGCAGTGTTCGTCTACCACCAAGAGTAAATAAGCTTTTAGAATAAATATATAAATTGGAAAATAAAAAAATGTAAGGCAACAATTGAACAAATTAGTGCTGTTTAAATGTCAGTGACCAAAGTTTTCAAATAAAAACTTTTCAACAGTTGGATATTCTATTTTAATATTTATTTAATTTCAAGCCTATCTTCGCACATGAGACGTAAGACATTAGACATAAGACGTGAGACGTGAGAGACCGCAACGCTTGAAACCGTTTCCATATAAAATATATGACACAGAAGAGACGCCGTCTACACATGTAAGACGCGCATTGCATCAATGACCACCGGCGACCACTTGTCTGACAGATGTCATTCTATTTCTCGTTTAGCACGTCTTGTTTGTGAAGATAGCGACCAGGAATCCTTACGAACAACCATCTCAGCAAATTCTATAAAGAAACCAACGTAGGAAATAGGCTGACTGTAAAAAGGAAACGACCCGCCGCAACAAAGAAAGCATTATGTCAACATTTCAATTGATCAAATAAATAAAGTTGAAATCTTCATACATTTTTTTATTGGAATTATCGATAACCCTCCAAATTGAATAATGTACATCACTAGATGAGGTGAACGCGCAAAAACCAAAATTGGTCACGCGAGATCGAGCTGTCAGTTGGTCTATAAACGCTAGTTTATATATATAAGTCTATGCAGAAGACTGTGTATCACCATAGTGACAGGTAGTCAGCCTATCGCCTTAAATTGCTATACCTGTCTGTCAATCGTCAATTCCCATAGTGGCATTTTACGACACCCACGGGAAAGATATGGGGTGATAGTATTCTAAGTCGGCACCAAAAGTACCCGCAAGAATTTTTTTTACATGGAAACAAGTCTCTTTCGGTATCGCACGTTCAAGGGTTCAATTTTGAGGGTCGGGATGGGGTAAAGCAAATTAGATACGAGTGGTGTCGGTAAGAATTGAGTTTGTTGGGACTATTGCGTACGGGTAAGCGTGAGTTTTTTATACTTTTTTGAGATAACACAATATAAGAATGTACTTTTTTCATTAAGATGGTGACACAAACAAAATTTGTTCAGTTTTTAGCGTGAAGTAAGTACTTATTTAGTATGAAGAGCACCATCTCTCTAATTTGTAAACACGTTATGAAATTCGTAGCAGGAAGCTACGGCTTGCTACGCCGTAGAGAGGCGCTACATGTAAAATTCCCCTTACCCTACTTCAACAAAAACAAAGTTCAGAAGTCAAAGCGTCAGTGACTTTGACTCGCCATTATGTCACTCATGACGTCAGATGCGTCAGACACACGAGTGACAGGTTGACAGCCTTCTGTGTTCGTTTGTTTTGTTAGCTTTTAATATGCGAACGTGTTTTGTATTGTTACACTGAAATAAACAACGAAATACGATTTTAATCTCACTACAGGTGTATCAACACGAAATTGCCGCAATAACGCCTGCAATGTTATTTCATCACGGAAGATATACCTAAGCCGAAATTCCATCGCCGAGTTTCGGTCATGTTAATTTGGGCGTGATTTCGGTGTAATTTCAGCGCTTATAGTGTATCATTCCAACGAAAACCAGAAAGCGACGGAACGGAAATTCAGCCGCCGAATTTTGGTTGCGTTTTTTCGGTAGTATCGTAGTGTATTGAAAAAAGATTGAGACACTAGTTCTTTCTTTAAGTCATTTTAACTTTGGGTGCGCTTAACGGATTTACCCGCAGTAAAATATAAAACTTTATCGTAGCAAAATCCTCTTGACGCATAATGTCCGATTCGCAAATGACCTTTTCAAAAATTATGTCCGATTCGCACAAAGTCCGATTTGTACAAAGTCCGATTCGCAGATTGTGATGAGAGCTATTTGAACTAAATTGTATCAGATTCAGTCCAGTACATTTGGAGACATTTGATTACCTACTACATACACAACCCTTTACTGTTAATTATAATTTTTCCACGTTGCCGGAAATAGTCGTCGCTCGAGTGAAGACGTCGCTGCGGAGTGTACCGGAAGTTGGAACTGGCTTCTAATTAAACTGACAGCCGATGTGGCACAGTGGTTAGTATGCCCGCTTGCCACGCAAAGGTTCCGGGTTCAATTCCCGGTGGGGTCACTCACAAAGTAGATATTTATCACTTTGTGAATTTGTTCCCAGTCTGGTTAGGACATTGCAGGGTGAACCACCTGATTGTCCGCAAGTAAGATGGTTCCGTGCTTCGGATGGGCACGTTAAGCCGTCGGTCCCGGTCGCTGTCTATGATGGCGGTCGTTACACAACCATGTCAGAGGCCTGCTACTTGCAGTAGGCGGTTGAAAAACTCTGACACCAGGGTTCATCGGGTCGTTGAACGACTCGGTGCCCCACACGAAAAGAGAGAGACTGCCAATTATCATTTTTCTACATTTCCGGAAATAGTCGGCGCTCGAGTGAAGACGTCGCTGTGGAGTGTACCGAAAGTCGGAACTGGCTTCTAATTAAACTCTCCTTGTCTCCACCGCGGCGGAAACGGAAGTACTCGCGCTGTAGTGTTGCCTTGAACTTGGGAACTGCACTCGACAACATGTTGCGTTTTTTTTTCAATGAGGAACTAGCAGGACTACGTTTTTTAAATCGTGTATAGATGGCGCATTGCATAGATACTCGAAAGTTTCAAAGATAAACAATGTAAAATTCGATGTATTACGCCTACTGTTTGTAAATGTCCAATTAGATGAGATTGGATGCCCTCATACACTCGTTGTTACATATTTCATAGTTTAGGTACCTACCTATTTGATTCACAAATTCTTAGGTATTTTTACAATGTAAACTCTTTGACCGGCCCATAGTGTTAATAAATCAAAAAGTTTATAACTAAAAAGTTTGTAATACCTACATCACCGGCTTCTTAGTATCTATGCAACGCGCCATCTATACACTATTTAAAAAAACGTAGTAGTAGAAGCTAAGAATACCTACTGCCAAAAGCAGGAATAGCATTTTTCAAGTTTTCCAACAAGTAACTTCTTATTTATTTATCGCAGCAGGGTGTTGCGATGTCATACGAGACGTATATGAGTCTCGAGCTGTCTCGAAGGATTTGAGATCCAATATGAATTGACGTTCTAAAAATATATACATGGAAAATACTGTTTCGGAACATGTTATACAATAATCATGCTCGTAATATGATGCAAACACAATAAACGAAAATGGCAACATCATAAATGATAATTAAATTCAATTTCTTTTAACATTGTACATTTCCGTGTTTTTTGTACATTTCCTCATTATTGTTGCGTGTATATCAAATTCTATTCATTTATCGTTGATATTCATGTAACATTTTACATTTGTAATGGAAAAGCATTACAAATAGGTACAAATTAATATTGTGTGGTTTGGAAATGAAGAATTATTTAAATACGTCTTGTATATTTTCGTCTTGGATGTTCTTTTAATACTTTCGTAGCATATCTAAATATAACGACAATAACGACATATACAATGGTACCGATGGATTCATTTTCCCGAAAACAGTAAGCCAGGTCAAAATAATCAACTTTCCCTAAAAAGCTAAGTGCAGAGCCTAAAAAAATTGTGCATCCCATAGAAAATTGCTCGGACAGCCATCATCATGCATTTAAGGGCATTTCCCTTGTCGGTGGAGTATTTGCCAGCTTTCTCTATCTTCTGCCTTCTCCTTTACCTCTCTGTACGACGCGACCGTTATTTTCTCGGACATTACCTACCTACTTTACCATATTTCAAAGACAGTAAAAAATGTCAGCCAGAAAACTTGCCTACTAATAAATAATTAAACGAAAATTAAAATTATTTCAATAAAACAAGACGATAAGCAAAACCGACAGCATGCGGCCCAACCAATTTTTTAATTAACTTGTTTTTCTCGTCAGCCATTTTGCTTTCAATTAAATTTGCATTCATTCCAGCTTTCTCATTAATTACCTATTTAAATATTATTTCTTTATTTTATACAAGCTCCAAGTTGTTGTGAAATAAAATAATGAATTGATTTCTGCAATCATGGCTCTACAAAATTTTATTAAGTTGTTATACAGGGATTTAGGAAAAGTAGTACTTTCCTTTAAGCCCTGAGTTCTGTAGGTGTAACAAACCTATAGAACGCATGGTATGAAAGAACGTATCTAGTACTTTTCTAACACCCTGTATACAATTTAGATATTATACCGGGAGTAACGGAAAGGGTATAACAAGCCGAAAGGAGGTCGAGGTACTCATGGAACTGAACAACTTTCCCCATGGAACATGGGTCAAAATGTCAAAAAATTATTGGACCTCCCATACAAAATCGCCGATCAGCCAATTGATTTACTATGGAAGGTCCAAATTTTTTTTTTACATTTCAACCCATGTTCCATGAGGAAAGTTGTTCAGTTTCATGAGTACCTTGACCTCCTTCCGGCTTGTTATACCCTTTCCGTTACTCCCTGTAGATACCTAAATCCAAGAATTTTATTAATTTCATGAAATTTTGTCCTTATAAAGAAATCAGATTACAAAAACCCGACCCTCCAAGTACCTACTTTGAAATAGGAGCCAACATTTCTGTTAGAATGAGACATTTATTTACACTGGTAACATCAAATAACTATGTATGTAGCGACATCTGTTGTACAATAACTGTAACTTATTGTCTGTGGTTCAACGCTCTTTTTCAAAAAATAAAGTTGTCCGTCATCGGCTGTTCAACTGTAAACGTCGTTTTATTAGGTTATGGGCCCAGTATGCCCTATAGTTAATTTATAAGTCATTTATTTAGCTAGATTAGGCGCAAGGTGCAAACAGTGCTAAAGACTAAGTGAGAAAAACAGTTAAAAGTGAAAATTAACAGAAATGGCGTCGAACTCATTTTTGGCAAGCGTACCCAAGTTGAAAGGGCGCGAGAACTACCACGAATGGGCTTTTGCAGCGGAGAATATGCTAGTTCTGGAAGGCAAACTCAAACTCAAACTCAAAGCATTTATTTCTTAGTAGGAATTACAAAATTCACTTTAAGAAAGTCACATTCTAAATCAAACTTAAAAAAGGGAAAATTTGTAGTGCAAAATTTTCTCTTTTTTATAACAATTTGTGTTCCTACTCTAAACGCGGTTCGGGCGGGATAAAAAAATAAAAATAAAGGCACTGCCTCGGGGCTGGCCAGGCTAACCACACAGCATGTGTCTTTATGCTTCAATGAATGACAAGTAAATGGAAATAATCACTAAGTCAATATTTAAAACAAGAAAGGTGTTACATGTGTATAGTTAGCCGGTGGTTAGCCGGACCCCCTGGACAGGAAAACCCCCCAAAAACCTGCCCAGAAGTGCACCTATTCTAAAATTCACAATATTTTTAGGCCCTATGCTACCCTAGCTAAGTTAGAAAATAAATTAATATTAATAGCCAAAAAGGGCTCAACAAAATAAAAATAAAAATTACAGTAGATAATTCTAACTGTTTCGTCTTTAAAATAACAATATACCTACTTTAAACAATTGAGCACCAAAATGTCATAGAAAAAAAAAGTCGATTTACAGTAAATGTAAAAAATACATGTCAAGAATTAAGGAGTAATACAAATAAAAATAAAATCAATATACCTACGTTAACAAAATAGAATGTCAAATAAAATTAAGATACCTAAGCGTAAAAATTAAAATTATACAATTATTATTATGTCAATTGTAAATTCCATGCACGTCCCGATTTGGTATTAACAATGCGTGCATGTTTCTTGTGCTGAGCTGGAACTTCAGAGGTCCATGCCTCTTTGTCATTAATGTAATCATCTAACTTGTAATAGGCTTTATAACATAATGTTTTCTTAATCACAGATTTAAATTTAGTTTCTGATAAACTTAATATATCTTCCGGTATTTTGTTATAGTATCGTATACTTAGACCTTCAAATGAAGTCCTAACTTTAGCTAGTCTATACTTAGGTTGATCTATTTTATTTTTACTCCTAGTATTGCGGTTATGCCTGTCATAATTTCTAGTAAAATTATTTATGTTCTTCCTGATATACATAATGTTTTCATAAATATATTGACATGGTACCGTCATTATATTAATTTCTTTAAACAGTTCCCTTAGGGAGTCACGACTACAAAGTTTATAAATTGCTCTAATGGCCCTTTTTTGAAGAACAAAAATTGTTTCAATATCTGCGGCGCAACCCCACAGCAAAATTCCATAGGACATAATGCTGTGAAAATAACTAAAGTGAACAAGTCGTGCTGTTGCAACATCCGTGATTTCTCTAATTTTACGTACCGCGTAGGCAGCCGAACTTAATCTCCCCGACAATGATGTAATATGAGGGCCCCATTGGAGCTTTGAGTCAAGAGTAATCCCCAAAAAAGCTGTGCTGGTAGTAAACTCTAATTTTTCATTATTTAGTTCAATATAATTATCCAAAGAATGTACTACATTTGGCAGAGTAAATAACACACATTTAGTTTTCTTTGCATTAAGAACTAAATTGTTTGCACTAAACCAACTGTGAATTTGTCCAAGAGTACGATTTACTTCATCATAATTATGTGCACGTCTATCGACCTTAACCCCGGGAAGGCACGGGGTTGCCGGGCAGCACCCGAGCGCATTGCTACCGTCAAGGACCGTAGGTGCCGAGCGGCACTCTCGATTCTGGCCGGTATTGCGTAAAAACTACGGGTTATTTTGCTTTGAAGTGTTTTGACAAATAATTCCTTTTGAAATTAGCTGTCAAATGAGCTATAGACAATAAAGATTGGATGAGTGAATGGTTCAGGATGAACCGTCAAAGTAAGGCCCCTGGCACACCCACTCTAGCTCAAAACGCACGATTTTACGCACGATTTTTCGGCGTTTTATCGGTTTTCGAACAAATTTTTTGTTTCTCATCACTAGAATTGTGTATCCGAACGAAAAAAAAAACCGCTTGTCAATCTGTGCAGGAACAGCTGAGTTTGACGCGGAAAGCTGAAGGTCGATTGCGCGGGGTGGTCGGGGTTGTATGGGGGTTTGTTTTAAGGCTTCTATGGCGTGTCCTTGACGGAGCTATTAGTGGAAAATCTAAGACGCAGACGGGTTAAATATAAGGGATGTATCATCAGCAAATAATACAATCTTGGACAAATTCTCTATCATGTAAGGCAAGTCATTTATGTAAATTAGAAATAAAAATGGTCCCAATATAGAACCTTGAGGCACACCAATTTTAACACGAGATCCCTGTGATTTGGTGCCGTTTATTTGAACCTTCTGAGTTCTATAATCTAAATATGAATCCAACAAATTCAGAGCTGCGTTTCGAATACCATAGTGTTCCAATTTCAACAATAAAGTTTCATGATCAACGCAATCAAATGCCTTCGAAAGGTCACAAAAAATACCAATGGCATCCTTTGATTCTTCCCAGGCATTAAATACATGTTTGATTAGAGCTATACCAGCATCTGTAGTACAACGTCCCTTTGTGAAACCAAATTGCTGGTTGTGTAACAAGTTGTTGCAATTAAAATGGGACAGCATTTGATTGAGTATGATCTTCTCAAACACTTTACTTAGTACTGGCAAAATTGAAACAGGCCTATAGTTACTGGGATCTTGTTTGTCGCCAGCTTTAAATAGCGGAACTACCTTGCTATCTTTCATTAAATCAGGAAAAATGCCATGATCAATACATTCGTTAAAGATGTCTGCCAAGTATGGTGCTAATATATCAATTAAGGATTTACAAACTTTAACTGTCACCCCCCACAAATCTTCGGTACTCTTGACTTTAATATCTTTAAAAGTTTTTAAAATATACTGGGGACTTACATGACTAAATTTAAATTCAGAATTGCAAGCATCTACATTGTTTTTAAGAAAAGACGATGAAATTGTAGGTGAAGAGTTTAGATTCTCAGTAGTTTTTAGCGGGATATTTATGAAAAAAGTCTCAAACTCCTGCGCTACATCTGAATTTGCACTAATTATCCCATAGGCATGCAGACATACATTATGAAAAGTAAAGGCGAGCCATTAACAGGAACCGCAGCAGCTACAGCAGCCGCAGAGGACGCAAAAGCGAAAGCCAAGTTAATTTTGACGATACACCCTTCACTTTACGTCCACATTAGAGAAGCAACCAGTGCACATGATTTGTGGCAGAAATTGCAGGCAATGTTCGATGATTCTGGTTTCGCAAGAAAAATAAGCCTATTACGTAATCTCATCTCGATTCGTTTAGATACGTGCGATTCGATGACTGCTTATATAACGCAACTTATTGAAACCGCCCAGAAATTGTCAGGAACGGGATTTAAAGTGGATGACGAGTGGATCGGCTGTTTAATGCTGGCAGGATTACCGGAAAAATACTTCCCAATGATAATGGCTATAGAACATTCTGGAATCGCCATTACTTCAGATGTTGTGAAGACCAAGTTAATAGATTTGGCAGGTAACGATTCCGAAGCCAGTAGCGCATTTCTCAGCAGAGGGCAGCACAATCGACGTTTTTCTTATGTTGGCAGCTCTAATAAAAAGATTGACAGATCGAGTCATCATGGTGGCGGATTGTCTATGTCTCAGATGAACGTGAACAGAAAAACCGAAAAAGATAAAAGTCATATTACTTGCCATCGATGTGGAAATACAGGGCACTAAAAAAATCAGTGTATGCAGAAGAATACACAGCAAACCAAGAAGACACACGCTTTTTCGGCAGTTTTCCTGAACGGAAATTATAGTAAAGAAGACTTTTATCTAGATAGTGGTGCGAGTTGTCATATGTCGACGGATGTAAACAAAATGCAAAATGCATGTTATTCGCCAAGTGTGAAGGATATCATGGCAGCAAATGGATGTTCCATGCCAGTGAAGTGCTCAGGCGATGTGCAAATAGTGACTGTTACGCCAGATTGCAATTTTGAGGTTACTTTGGAGAACTGTTTATGTGTACCTAACCTCTCAACAAACTTGATATCTATCAGTCAACTGCACAAAACAGGAAACAGAGTGGAGTTTTTACCTGATCGTTGCAATGTTTACAATCGACAGAACGAATTAGTGGCAACAGCGTTCGAGCAAGACGGTGTTTACAAGTTAAATATTGAGAAACCACAGTGTTTGTTTACATCATCTTCAGAGGTCGTCAACAGCGAAATATGGCATAGAAGATTAGGCCACTTGAATATGAACGACCAGAATAAGATGAAGAATGGAGCAGTAACAGGAATATCATATTCAGATAAGTCAGAGATCAACAAGGGGACATGCACCGTGTGTTGCGAAGGGAAGCAGTTTCGCTCACCTTTTGGGTAGACAGGGACGAGAAGCAGTCAGCCTCTAGATACCGTCCATGCTGATGTCTGCGGACCAATGTAGGCAACCTCGATCGGTGGAGCAAGGTATTTCCTCATATTTGTTGATGACTTCACCCGTATGGTATTTGTTTACTTTCTCAAAGCAAAAAGTGAAGTATTTAAGTATTTCAAGGAATTTAAATCTATGGTAGAAAACCAGCAAGACAGAAAAATCAAAATATTTCGGACAGATAATGGCTTAGAGTTTTGTAGTACAGAGTTTGAGAACTACTTAAAAGACGCTGGCATTATTCACCAAAAAACAAATGCCTACACCCCAGAGCAGAATGGTTTGAGTGAGCCTAGCAATAGAACTATTGTTGAGCGCGCTCGTTGCTTATTATTTGATGCAGGATTAGATAAGAAGTTTTGGGCAGAAGCGACAAATACTGCTGTCTATCTTAAAAATAGATCATGTGCATCAGGTTTAGATAATAAAACTCCTTATGAGCTCTGGCATAATAAAAAAATCAGATTTAAGTCATGTCCGAATATTTGGTAGTCAGGTGATGGTGCATATTCCTAAAGAAAAGCGGCTCAAGTGGGATACTAAGTCGAAGAAGCACATTCTAGTTGGTTTTTCGGAGAATGTCAAAGGCTATCGAATCTATGATCCCGTGAAGAGGTGTGTCACAACTAGCAGAGACGTAATTATCCAGGAGAACACTGAAAGAAACTGTACAAATGACTCAGTTGTCACAGTTTCAGTTGGGGATAGTGTTCAGGATAGTGTCCAAACAGAAAAGTCAGAGACAGGCAGAAATATTAAGTGTAAAGAGGAAGAGATAAAAGAAGAGCATCTAGATATTTCTTCAGAATCAGAATACCTTAATGCTGTGACTGATTTGGATTCTACATTACAGGATCTAGAGGATCTAGAAGATAATAAAAAGACGTTTGCAGTTGGACAGCCGATGACGGATCTAGAAGCCGATGACGGACAACCGGAACCAGTATCAGACGAAGCAGCACCACAGGTACCAGGACCACAAGAAGCATTAGTCAAGCGTGCGAGGAAGCAGCCGGAGCGGTATGGGTTTTCGAACCTATGCATGTCGAATCCAGAAGTCAGCAGCGATCCTTCCAGTGTACGTGAGGCTCTGGAGAGTCCAGACCGTGACAGCTGGATCGAGGCAATGAGGGACGAGTTGCAATCTTTCGAGGACAATGATGCGTGGGTACCAGTGGATGCGTTACCTTCAGATAAAACTCTAGTGCAGTGCAAGTGGGTGTTCAAAAAGAAAGTCAATAGTGATAACAGTGTGCGGTATAGAGCGCGGTTGGTAGCAAAAGGTTTCACGCAGAGACCAGGAATTGACTATCAAGAGACTTTTTCACCTGTAGTAAGACATTCTACTTTAAAATTGTTATTTGCATTGTCTGTACAGTTAAATTTAGATATCACTCATCTAGATGTGAAAACAGCTTTTTTAAATGGCTATATCAAAGAAGACATTTATATGGTTCAACCGGACATAAATTGTGATGATAGTAATAAGAAAAAAGTAATTGTGAAATTGAATAAAGCAATTTATGGGTTGAAGCAGTCCTCTAGATCTTGGTATGAGAGAGTAGAACAATGTTTTTGTGAACTAGGTTTCAAAAATAGTCATTTAGAGCCATGTGTATTTACAAAGATGAATGATAAAGTAAAAATAATTATTGCATTGTATGTTGATGATTTCTTTGTATTTTCTAGCTGCAATAATAAATTGAACATTATTTATTAAAGAAACAAAACATGCTATTTACAGTCAAATACAAATACAATCCATTTCAATCAAATTAATTCAAACTGAAATTAATCCGCAACAAGCATCGTCAGACCTCAACATAATAACACGGAACTAATCAGCGTCAAGCGTCGTCAAAAAGAAAAGTAACAACATGATTTTCCGCAACATGCATCGTCAAAAATAGATTAACAAAACTTACTTTCAGCCACACGCGTCGTCAGATTTTATTCAAACAGCCCACCCCGAGCCATACCCCGACCAAATGTGCCTAAGATACTCGCAGCATTTCCCCGCTGAATTGTAATTGACAACCTCTGGGCAAGGTACGAACCCGAACGAGGATCTAATGCCTTTTCCCGCAACCTGCGCCCTATCTCTCCTATAAACTTTTTGGCCTCTGACCCCCAGACGCCCGTAGTTTCCACCGCCACAGGAACAAATAAGTATGAGGCTTTTAGGCTAGCATATTTAGCATGCTTTAGCCGAGCTGCTGATTCGGCCGCATGTCCCGCGGACTCCTTTGTTCCTGACAAATGGCTAGCCGCAAATGTACAGCAACACGTTGCATCCCAAAGGAGACAACGGCCTCTCTCCCACGGAATCAAGGTGAGACCATCCGGGCGCTTACCGTCAGATCTCGAAAGACCTGAAGGTTCCAACACACAAGGTATGCTTGCGGAAACTAGGGCGCGACGTAACAAATCATTTATGGCATGATGCCTAGATAAACGTCCTGCTGATCGGACACAACTTAGGCCATGCAGCCCTGTCGCCTCCACCCTAGCACCACAAACACACTCATGCGGCTCACAAATTGTACAACCTAGACGTAAAGCGGCAGCTACCCTTAGCGAATCGTCGTCTAGGAAAGTACCAAGATGGGGAGAGGGCAACGCGTTCAGCCATGCCCCCGACTCTGGACATACTGAAGCCTTAAGACGAGCCAAATCTATGTCCGACGCATCGTCCAAAAGAAGGTTTAGCGTTACCTTCGAATAAATGTCATCCCAATTTCTCTGGCGACTACGGTCTTCAGGAAGTGCTTCACCTGGACATAAGACCTCCCAAGCTGACATGGCCTCAGAAACGAACGGGATAGCAACCTCGCCACCATGAGTAGACAAAATCTGAGTGACCAGGCTCACCACCCCGTGCGCAGAAGCCAAAAAAGCCGGAAGACCAACGCCCTCCACACGGCGCACCCCTAAACCTCCATGACGAACAGGTAAGCCAGCCTGACACCACTGCCTCTCATCCAGGCTGACATTCAGGATGCTCTCAAGCGTGTCCTTTAATAACCCATCCAGCAAAGCAACTTCCTGTGGGAACAACCAAGTAGGTGATGTTCGAATGGTGTATGTAAGTTTAGGCATCGAAAAGCAGCTTCGCAAAAGAACAAGAGCAACGTGGGATGATACTTCTTTAAGCTTTTCATGAATGGAAGACAGCTCCCTCCTCTTTGCTTCTAGCGTTGCCGGGACACCGGAATCGAAAATTGGCGAGCCAAGAAGAAAAAATGTATCCCTTTCCACTACCTTAACTCCAGGTGCTATAGCCTCAAACCTAGGGTACAAACTCTGAACATCAGCACTGTTAAAAAAGTAGATTTCGCATTTGTTAGTATTGATGTCCAAACCCAGCTCTTTTAACTTTGGAAACAACAGTTTCAAGTCCTCCTCCACTGTTGCAGCGTCGCCTCCTATTGTCCCATCATCTAGATACCACAAATTTAATGGTGATTTTACTTCCGTCACAAGCTTATGAATAGCCAAACTAAAAATGAGTGGACCTAACGGGTCTCCCTGCTGAGCACCAACCTCTGAAGTTAAGGAATCTTCACCATAAAAAAGAAAACTAGGGGCACTATAACATTGGAAGAGAAAAGGGTATAAAACCGGAATTCGTTCCCTTACCTCTGCCAATATAGTGTCCCTCTCGACGCAGTTAAAAGCATTCCTTACGTCCAGCTTAACAATGACCTTGCCAATACCCTCATCCCTCATAGCGAAAGTGCGAGTCGCATGAATTGCAGCTTCACAGCCCAAAGCAGTACCAAAACCTAGCTGATGGGGCTGGAGGTAAGCAGATAATTCGTCCTTAACAGCTCGACAGCCAAGCTTAGCAACCAACCGGCGCAAGACACTGCCAACTGCTATTGGACGAACACCACCATCCTTTTTACTAAGGGCACAAAGACTGGCACCATATAAAAAAGGGCATATTTCCACATTCAGCTTACCGCTAAGGAGGAAATTACACAATCTTGTGAGGGACTCGAGAAGATTCACCGAGCTGTCACCTGCCGATGGAGAAATAAGCTCCTTCAAGTGCTGTGGACGGAGACCATCAAGCCCGGCCGCCGATCCACTGTAAAAAGAGCCTATTGCCTCAAAAACATCGTCTCGCGTCACTGACAGAACGGGGTCCAGCAAATCTGGCGCTGGAGGCAACGAAAGAGGACGCGTGGGCTGTGGGTGCTTGTCCCGGAGTGCGGCAAGCGTGTCTTCATTATGAGGCGCCAGAGAACCCTCCGAAACAAGCAAGCGCACAGCGCCTCTCAAATCCCCCTCGTGCACCTTGGACTCAATTCGCTGAGTGACCGAACGGTTTCTGTAAACGCGATCCTCTGTGTAAATGTCCATCCCTTCATTTACTACCCTTTCTTTAATTTTTGATGTTAAGGAACGAGGATCCTCCCGATCAGGCACCCTAAGGCATCTATAAGAAAAAGACAGCAAAGAGTACCAATCTTCCACACTGTTAGACTGGAGACAGTTGTCAATAATTGATTTTAAACTCCCCGCTACTAAACTTCTGGCTCCCTTTGGGATATGCTTTAGCACACCTACTCTGTTTTTGAGTGATGGTAAAGCACGCAAATTCGCCAAGGGATCCGGCGGGGGAAGGTCAACGGATGACGAAGAGGGAGGCGGCAAAGGCTGTGATCGTACGTCACTGTGTTTAGCCGTGATATGCACACTGAGACCTCTTGGTACCACATATTGACGCGTGGAGTCTGGGCAGTGGGGGCAGGCCGCCCTTAATTGGGTACTCATGTCCTAAAATATAACAACAAAAATTGTCTAAACAAAAAATAATAAGGATTAAATTTATCCACAGTTAAGTTTCGTCAACAAGTATATTTATAACTAAACATAAAATAAATACCTAAGTAACCATTCCAAACCAACAGCAGCTCAAATTTAAAAAATAAAATAATAATAATTAGAAACAATACTAAGCAAATAAATTAATATCAAGTCAACAGAAGTAACAAAAATAAAGTCAACAGTTGAAATTAAATCCCATGCAGTCTCTCAAGAAAAAATTAACAAATAGTCATTAAATAATAGGTATCTAATTAAATCAAATTAACAAAAATAAGTCAATTAATTCATAAGTTAATTTTAATTAATGTAGTACATTCAACCTAAACAGACATCAAGTACACTCATTTTATATATTACATAAAAAGTTGGTATGCAAAAAGTAGGTAAGTAATGGTAAGCAAACCAAAAGCAAACACACAGGAAAAGAAGTCTAGTGCGTTTAATAGGTCATAAACGCGCCGCGCGCCGCGATCACTTCACTTCACCTGCCGTTTACTACACCACCGCTGCTGCAGGCAACAAAATAAGACCGATGCGTGTTCCGAACGAGTGATGCGTAGGTCGGAACGCAATCCTGGCTTGACGGGGCATAATGACGTAAAACTTTGACAGTCGACAGTTGCTGCGCTCGCGCATGCGCAAACCGTTTCTCCGTGCTAATGTTTTGCTGATGTAGTAGTGAAAAGTGGTCCAAAAGGTGTTAAGTTTGGATGTGTGCGTGAGAATTTTGAAAAATCTCAACGGGTCTATTGATATCTTCGCAGCAAAACGGGTCAAAAACAACCACCAGACAGAGGTAATACTTGCTGTTTTCCTTTAAGGTTATGTTCTTGTTTGCAGCGAACACTTTCTTCACAGTTTTGAAGCACTTTATGTAGCAGTATTTTATTAAAATTTGATAAGGCCTATACTTTGTAGTGCTCTTGGGTGGGGTTGCCAGCCCAAAAACATAATAAATAATAAATTAGAGACTGAAAATGTTATTTCTGTGTTGAGTTCTAACTTCAAGATAAGGAATTTAGGACAAGTTCAACAATGTTTAGGTATGAGAGTCAGAATTGATAAAAAGTCTAATGTTATTACTTTGGATCAGGAACAGTATGTAGAGCAATTACTTGAGAAATTCAATATGTTAAATTGTAAAGTTGCTAGTACTCCAATGGAATGTAAACTTGATATAGATAAGTCTGAAACTTGTGATGATAGTATTCCATACCAACAGTTAATTGGAAGTCTTATGTACTTATCAGTTCTTACTAGACCAGATATTTCTTTTTCTGTTAGCTTTCTTAGCCAATTTAATAAAAGTCATACTCATGAACATTGGAGTTATGCAAAAAGAATTCTTAGGTATTTAAAGAAAACTAAGCATTATTGTTTGAAGTATGTAAAGGGGAAAGCTGAACTAGTTGGCTATGTGGATAGCGACTGGGCTAGTAATATTATTGACCGTAGGTCTTATACGGGTTACTGTTTTGTAATGTCAGGTTCAGCTATCTCCTGGGAGAGTAGAAAGCAGAGAACAGTGGCTTTGTCCAGTATGGAGGCTGAGTACATGTCTATAGCGGAGGCTTGTAAAGAAGCAATTTATTTAAGATCTTTGCTATATGAACTGACTAGTAACTTATGTACTGTGCAATTGTATAATGATAGTCAAAGTGCACAGAAGTTGGTGGCAAATTATGCTTGTAATAGAAAAAGTAAACACATTGATATTCGTTATCATTTTATCAAAGATGTTGTTAAAGATAAAATAATTAATTTGAAATATTTGCCAACAACTGCTATGACAGCTGATGTACTAACTAAAGCATTGATTCCTATGAAGCATTACAAATGTTTAGAAGGATAAGGGGTTAGTCAGATAGAGATGGTAGAGTGTTAAAATAAAAAATTGTAATAAATTTTATAGAGATGTTTTGTTTATTTGATGTAGTTGGGGTGTTAGAATGAGACATTTATTTACACTGGTAACATCAAATAACTATGTATGTAGCGACATCTGTTGTACAATAACTGTAACTTATTGTCTGTGGTTCAACGCTCTTTTTCAAAAAATAAAGTTGTCCGTCATCGGCTGTTCAACTGTAAACGTCGTTTTATTAATTTCTTTACTATTTGTAACGACGACTATTTATTGCTAAGGATGGAATCGTCACTCAATATTGCCAGTTAATATTTTCGGTAGGTCACTCACAGGGGAGCTATTTTATCAAATTATGAATATGTCCCCAATTTGGTTGGGATATTGCAGACCTTGATTATCTGAAAAGAAAGTTGGTTCCATGCTTCGGAAGGCACGTTAAGCCGTCGGTCCCGATTGAAGTCTATGATTTGATTACTTAGGCGGTCGATACACATCCATATAGGAGGCCAGCTCCTTGTATTAGACGGTTGTAGAATTCTGACACCAGAGTTCATCGGGTCGTTGGATGGCTCGGTGTCCCACACAAAGAGAGAGAGAGAAATAGTAGGTTGTTGACGAGGACGGGAAATAACACTTTGACTGACGAGTAGAGTCTGGCAAAGTCATTTTCCCCGAGGCTTACATAGTGCTTTTCTCAAAAAAATGCTAGGAAATTATAAAGATTTCAATTTATTTTATAGTAATTTGATATAAAAAGTTGTTTTACTGATTACTAAATCAAGATGTGGTTTAGGAGTTATTCTTTTTAGGGTTTCGTAGTCTACTAGAAACCCTTATAGTTTCGTCATGTCTGTCTGTCTGTCTGTCTGTCTGTCTGTCTGTCTGTCTGTCTGTCTGTATGCCGCGCCCTCATAACTCCGTCAGTTTTAGAGCTATCGACATCAAATTTGGTGTGAAGATAAATTGTCTTGACCCAAATTTAGAAATGTTGAGAAAAAAATATTTTAATTATTTTTTGGACCCCCTCCCATACAAGTGAAAGGGGGCAAAAAAATTTTTTTTCTTCTGTAATATTGAGTAGGGTATCGTTGAATAGGTCTTTTAAAACTAAGGCGAGATTTCTTTGAAACAAAGTCACTAAAATGTTTCTGTCACGAGATATTTGCTTTTAAAAAGGGCGTTTTTGACCCATAATTTGTTCCAGCTGTAACTTGTAAAGTATAAACGCTAAAAATTTGAAATAAATATAAAATATAGCTTACAATCTGAAGTTACAATGAAAACTATAACGGATATCGTAACCTTAAAGGTTTCAGAAAAAATTGAGTTTTTCTATTTGCGGTTGGTCATTATACTGCTGCTAACTAACCAGCAACAAAATTAAGTTTGTAATGCTGAAAAACCTGATATTTAAACGTTGACTACGAAACCC
The DNA here is from genome assembly GCA_024500475.1 of Phthorimaea operculella. Classification (NCBI taxonomy): domain Eukaryota; kingdom Metazoa; phylum Arthropoda; class Insecta; order Lepidoptera; family Gelechiidae; genus Phthorimaea; species Phthorimaea operculella. Next base: position 691,783 of record JANFCV010000164.1, read on the forward strand.
TATTTGTGGGCGTGTCTGACACGCTCTTGGCCGTTTTTTATTTTATTTTGTAATTTCTGAACGATTTCGATATCGCGCCAGAAAAGTTGTATTGGAATCCATTGCTGGTGTGTAAAAAAGAAATCGTTCAGAAATTACAAAATCACAGACAATGTCAAACTTTCTGGATTGTTTTCTTGAAAGAAATTGTCATATTTCCTAGCATGTTTGAGAGAAGATTATTTATTAAGTTACATCTGATAAACTAGTCATAAACATTCTATTTAGTCTCAGTAAGTCACGAAACATCTTCAACTTCCTTTGCATAATATTTTAAAAACACAATAGCCTCTTCAAGCAAGCCCCGAGTTTGGTCGGAAACTTCTCAAAGGGTGTCGTTTTGAGGCTTTTTTAATTTTTCCTCAACGAAACCCGTCGACTTTTTCTACCGAGTTAAACATTCTAACTTTCCCTTTCGTACCCTTTTCAACTTTTTATTACAAAAAAAAAGTTCCAAGCACGAATACTTGACGTGGAACTTCTGGTATATTTACGGAAGTGGAAAGAAAGGGACTTTGCATTAATAATAGGAAGGTTGTAATTGGTGTCTATAGACTTTTGGTTGTTATCGCCTATTTTGAAAATTTTAATTCTCTTTAATGAATTGTGAAAAATTGCGTGATGTAGTGTCAACAGTACAACAATTTGAGAAAAAGACGATACATACAAATCTTAACCAAAATCGACCTTTATGGAGTCTACTTTTCGAGTATTCCCCTATTTTCTCTCCGAAAAATAATTATATTCTTTCTATAGTTCTTTTTTTATAATGTCCTATAGTATTTTTTAGGGTTTCGTAGTCTACTAGAAACCCTTATCATTTCGTCAGTCTGTCTGTCTGTACCTACTGTCTGTCTGTCTGTCTGTATACCGCACCCTCATAACTTCGTCAGTTTTGAAGCTATCAACATGAAATTTGGTGTGAAGATAGATCGTGTTGACCCAAATTAAGAAAAGTTGGGAAAAAAATATTATAATTATTTTTTGGACCCCCTTCCCATACATGGGAAAGGGGGGCAAAAAAATTTTTTCTCCTGTAATATTGAGTAGGATATCGTTGAATAGGTCTTTTAAAACTAAGGCGAGGTTTCTTCAAAACAAAGTCTCTAAAATGTTTCTGTTTCGAGATATTTGCTTTTAAAAAGGTATTTTTGAGCCATAATTTGTTCCAGCTGTAACGTCTAAAGTATGCATGCTAAAAATTTGAAAAACATATGGAATATAGTTCTTAATATGAAGTTACCATGAAAACTATAACGAATATTGTATCACTTAAGATTAAGGAAATATTAAAGTTTTTCAATTTGCGGTTGGTCACCATACAGCTGCAAACAAACCAGCAACAAAATTAACCCGGCGACGTTGACGCCGGGTAATATTTACCCGAGGCGTTTTTAAAGGGGAATATATATTTTTCCTGGCGTCCATCTTACTCATCCGTCGGTATAGCTGGAGATACAACAACCCTCTGTTAAGCCCATTATCGACATCAAATGTGTGCCGTTCGTGTAGAGAGATACAAGTGTTTAAATCCAAAACGGGTAAGTTCTACCCGGCGTCATTGTCGGTGTAGTGTGTTCATGACATATTTTTTGTTCGTGTTTTTGGTAACTTTTGTAGGTAATTTTGTTTATTATTTTAGTTTAGGTTACAAATGACTTTAAGTCACCAAGATCGCATTTGTTTAGAAGATAAGACGATTATTTTCGAAAATAAAGCTAAATATCCACCCAAAAATGATGTTTTACGAAACGTCACGATTTTCTAGCTGGATTTTCTAGTATTTATAAAAGATATTTAAAACGATGTTTTTTGTCCTAAATCAATACCATCTTTTATTAAATTACGTGTATAAAAGTCTTTTCTTTCATTATTAAAAAAAATATAATGTGAATTATAAATAAAAAAATGAATTTATTGCAAAATAAAATTCGGGTAAAATTTACCCGATGTCATCGTCCGCGTAACTTTTTTCACGTCAATGGCGCCGGGTTAACTTTGTAACGCTGATAGACCTGATATTTAAGTTTGACTACGAAACCCTATTTGTGAGCGTGTCTGACACGCTCTTGGCCGCTTTTATTTTACTATGTCCTGGAATAGAGTCATGTCCTTATTTGACAAAAAAAGAGAAAAAAAAATAATGAACAATTTTCTTTTTATAGAAAACTTTTATATATACATTTTTTCATTGTAAGAAGGGATTACGAAAAAGGCATCACTCGGGTATTCATTTATCTATGAATTTAGCTATATGACGAATACAGACGCTTTAGCTTTAGCCAAATTCGTAACCCGTACCTCACACGATTATAAATATTCTTTCGAAGTCAAGATGTTCGCATATCTTCAAGTAATAGCTCTATTAATAATAACGATATCGCTCGTTTTCCTCCCAAGGGAGCTTTCTTGTTCTCGAGCAGCATGTTCTGTATAACCGCACATGATGTTGAAAAGCTTTTCGTATTTTCACTAAATGCTTCAAGTTGACGTGTGGTGCCGAGTAATAATAGCACCACCCCATATCTTTCCCGTGGATGTCATAAGAAGCGACTTAGGGACTCTCAAACTATTGTCAGACGTGGTGTTAATGGTTTTTTACAGCCGTTTACGCTGTATACTCCACAAGAGATGTGGGCGTGATATATGTGTGAGTATAGTATCTAAGTATGCTTTTAGGTGAAAGTTATTCAGTTTTGTAGATACGTTAGGTAATGAAGTAGGTATAAGGTTAGGTAATAAGTAAGACCCCATTTTAAAACCAAAGAATCGAAGCAAACTGCAAATAGTGTTGTACCAAGAATTATAACGTTTCATCATTTAAATTAGCTAGTCACCATCTAAAAGATTTGTAGAGATCGTACAAAATAAAAAGTTACAACAATCGTAAATTTTTTACCTACCCTCTACGTTTGAAAAAGTTCTACTGACAGTACTTTTACAAAGTATTTTCGGTTAAATTTGGACAAAGTGTAACTAAAACCATCTCTTTGTATCAAAGAACTCATTAACATAAAGTCTGCCTCACGATTTTTATATTTTTGTGCTCTCATTAGAGTACCTCCCGTCTCTTCTTACCTGTCTTTTTATGGGTGTCACAGACGGATACGATAATATCGCTCGCTAAACAGGGTATTTTTAAAAGTGAAGTGAATGATAACGAAAATTCGGGACAGGCTGGGGTCAAGGAACAACTTTTCCCAAGGAACATAATACAGAAGATAAAATTGGATACTCCCATAGTAATTCTCAGATCGGCAATTTTCTTGGAAATTTGTATGAACCGTCTCACTAACAGCGGAGGTCACATAGATTTTTATCTGTATACCATTTAGCGCACAACACTTTTGTCTTAGCGTGCGCCGCGTGGAAAACAAAACTGTTTCACAACACGTCTCAAGACAAAACTGCCGCAAAATTGTTGTGTTTCAAATGTGCGGTCCCTCTGACAGTATTGTGGGACATCGAGCAATATGGAATTCATGTTATTCTGCCGAACGATTATATCTTAATATTCAAAATATTCTGTATGATATATGAAATTCAGTGCGACTCTCAGGAAAGCCTGCTTATTCTAGCCACGTGCAAGAATATTTTATATTCAGTACTATCTAGGTAGAGGTTAACAAATCTATGTAAGTGATAAAACGGCCTAAATCTTATGCCTAAATTCTTACTTTAATTTTTTATGTTCTGTACCTATTGTTTTGGATTGAATGTGTTTATTGTAAGCAATAAAAGTCTATCTATGGGCGCATCAGCGTCGATTTGATTAAAGGAGTAAAAGTGGTCGCCATGGTGTAATACGGTCAGAGAGATAATCATCATCATATCTATGCTATGCAATGCTATAATATCTTTACCATCTGTGACACTCTTAAAAGTGAAGGAACAGGTGCCTCGTCAGAAGGTTTTTGTAATTGCAAATTAGGTAATTTGATAACGCAGCTTTGGGATTTCTTAATTCGATACATTTGCAATTCGCTATTTTCCAACTTTCGGAATAATGATTTAAATTATATAAAGGTTTATTTTATACCTTTAAAAATTATATTTTATAAAAAAATATATATTTATTTAAGGAATTAATAATATTTTTTGCAGTAATTTAAATAATTTGAAATTGGCGCGAAAAACGACACCTCATTTGTCATTATTGGCTGTGACGTCATATTTCAATAAACAAAGTAAGGCTTTGGTAAGGCTACTATGAATTTCCTGTTAACTAGTAGCTAAAGTATTTATTTTATAGATAAATAGGATATCCCATGCGCACGATCAATAAAATGGTTTCACTTTTATTAAAAAACACTCACATTGTTAGGAAAATACATAAAATTGAAGTGAAATTATGAAATAAACTGATCCGACTGAAGCCATCTCGCGAGTAGTGGCGCGAACGAATCTGTCAACCGGCCGGGCGCAACGTCTCGTCGTCGACCACAATAATTTTACCGTTTCTTCTGTAAAAATATCAAGTTCTAACAAAATGACAAGCTACAAAACTTGCGCCGTACCTTTGTGTAACAGTACTACAATACTGTATCCTGAGAAATTGTTTATACACGTTCCTAAATGTCCCAAACGTCGTAAGCAGTGGTTACGATTAGCACGCCGAGACACGAATTTTACGTCTGACAAATCTGCAGTTTTCTTTTGTGAAGACCACTTTGATGTGAGTACAATATAAAGCAATCAATTTAGCCTCCAGACTTGCAAGAACTGTTATGTTTTACCGAAGGAAACCTACTAGTTTAGGTACCTAGGTGTTTGTACTTGAAACAGATTATACTTAAATTAACAGACCCAGCCCCAGCCCAGTGGTTTCACTCGCTGCTAACCGTATTCCGGTGGGAATAAGTCATTCCTGGTGTTTATTATATGTGCTGTCAAACATCATCCTCCTGCATCCATTTATCTGTTTAAAAAACACATCAAAGTCTGATGTGTGGTCTTAAAGATCTAACTGAGCAAACATAGACAGACAAGCAAGACATGAGGAGTAATTTGTTGGTACTATGTAGTAATGATAATAAAAGTTTGTACTAATATTTTTAATATCATGGGTAGATAGGTATACTTTACAGGTAATTAATAAATACATTTTGTGTTACTCAACAGCTTCCTAATGATATGGAAAACTACATCAGATACAGTGTGATGGGTTCTGTTGGCAAAATAAAAATGAAGTCTGACTGTTTGCCATCGAAATTCCAATGTCAGCCAGACAGAATGAAACGTACCGCACCACCACAGCCTCGATCTGCTGTAAGTAAGAGACAGCGCAAGGATATACTACAAGAAATATTTGCTGAGGACATTACACTACCAGCAGATATAGACATGACACCAGCAACATCAGGCATGACCAACAATAGTGGTGAGTAAACGGATCAGTTGAATGGATTACAACAAAATTAATTTTCAAAATTTCATCTGTTCTTGCTTAATAGAGTTATGAAGAATTAATTAAGAAACACTCATGTAATAAATTATGTGCCTTATTAGTTTTACATACTTGATGTGTGGGTATTTCCATCCTTATTATTGTGTAATATACTTACTTAATATGTAATACTAATATTAGTGAAAAACAGAACAATTACTCATATTTAACAAATGTTTAATGTAAGAATGTTGCTTAGAAAATCATTACATGGATGAAGAATATTCTTAACTCACACTTATTTTGACAAAAGTGCATTTAGTGGGTGCATTTTTTTAAGGATAATTTTAAACCTTCCATCAAAGATCTTATTGTACACATATGTACTTCCCTCTAAAATATTATTCTAAAACCCTGAAAATAATTTTGATACGATTAAACTAATCCATTATCAAAATTTTGTTGCACGTACATATTAAAAAAATTACCAATATGTAACACATTTTAATTCTCCCGCAGCAAATATTCTATTATTACAGTAGCTACCCATATTACTCTTGCCCAAAAAATACTAATGTTTTACTTTTTTTCCAAATTGATACACAAAAATTCTAAAACGAATCTTAAAATCGTACCCGTGTTTTAAACAGTTTTGTACAATGTTTATGTTACTCAAATAATTATTATTGAAGAACTAATAATGTCTTTCGTACTACATTCATTCCGAAAAAAACATTAAAATTACTAATAAAAACAATTCGCCCGCTTGCGGCGCTCTCTTGCCACTCCTTCGAGACTTATTAGTGCAATAAAAATAAAGAACCAAGAGCGTGTCAGACACGCCCACAAATGAGATTTCGTAGTCAACGTTTAAAAATTATCAGGTTTTTAGCGTTGCAAAGTTAATTTTGTTGCTAGAAAAAAAAAATATTTAGTGGGCGCGGCATACAGATTGACATACAGACAGACTTGACGAAATGATAAGGGTTTCTAGTACACTACGAAACCCTAAAAAAATTAACTCATTATGTGTAATGACAAATTTATAAAACATTGTAATAGTAAAAACTTTTTTTATAATTTTGTTTTATTTTTGTTTAATGCTGATTAGTACAAAATAGCTTTTAGTATAGCATTTCACTTGATAAGGTAATCATTTGTAATAAATAAAACTACATTGTGATTTAATTGGTGTATGATTGAAATATACTTTGCTGTACAGTGTTTGAATTTAAACTTAATTAACAAACACTCATGTAATAAATTATGTGCGTTATTAGTTTTACATACTTGCAACAGTCATTAAATAGGAGCTTACTAAGAAATATTTATGTGAGCATGCTTTGTGCACAATCAGTATTTTTGATGGAACAATGGGAAAAATTGATGAAAAAAACGAGAATAAATTGACATTTTTTGTTGTTTATAAAAACACTTGTACTAGTTTCACAGTTTTATTTTGGGTATAACCCTACCAGTTTCGCTCACTGAGCATCATCAGGGGCACTTATACATTGAACAACACACATTCACCGATATTATACTTAATTATCTTATTACAATTATATGTTTCCATTATTATTATGAATTTTAAATACGAAAAACTGTTCTTCGCCATTTAAAAAAGGTAAATAATTTATACAAATACATTAGTGTCGGTAGATAGAAAATAAAATTTCCGGTTGCCTACCCTTGGAAATTTTCCCCAAAAGTGGGGAGATTTTTTATAAAATAAATTTACCTAATCTAGGTATGTCAATTAACTAAAAATAAAAATATGATATGTCCTGTAATTAAATATTATTATTATTACACCCAATGTCAATAGAATAAAATAATAATATAATTTAAATGTCAAGGAAGTAAGTTAATAACTAATTGTTAATGTCAAATATATCTATCATAGGTCATTTGTATAAGAATTAAATTTAAAATATTAATATGAATAGAAATTGTAAGTTTATTATTTCAAAAATGTCATAAATAAGATTATTAATTAAAATACATTAGTAGTGGTGATTTATTGAGGTCTATCTGGTCATTGAGTAGAATGTCACTGTGTTTCGAAGTTATTTTATTATTTTATTTAATTAGAAATTCGAAGTTATTTTATTATTTTATTTAATTAGAAATTAATAAAATAACTTCGAAACACAGTGACATTCTACTCAATGACCAGATAGACCTCAATAAATCACCACTACTAATGTATTTTAATTAATAATCTTATTTATGACATTTTTGAAATAATAAACTTACAATTTCTATTCATATTAATATTTTAAATTTAATTCTTATACAAATGACCTATGATAGATATATTTGACATTAACAATTAGTTATTAACTTACTTCCTTGACATTTAAATTATATTATTATTTTATTCTATTGACATTGGGTGTAATAATAATAATATTTAATTACAGGACATATCATATTTTTATTTTTAGTTAATTGACATACCTAGATTAGGTAAATTTATTTTATAAAAAATCTCCCCACTTTTGGGGAAAATTTCCAAGGGTAGGCAACCGGAAATTTTATTTTCTATCTACCGACACTAATGTATTTGTATAAATTATTTACCTTTTAAATGGCGAAGAACAGTTTTCGTATTTAAAATTCATAATAATAATGGAAACATATAATTGTAATAAGATAATTAAGTATAATATCGGTGAATGTGTGTTGTTCAATGTATAAGTGCCCCTGATGATGCTCAGTGAGCGAAACTGGTAGGGTTATACCCAAAATAAAACTGTGAAACTAGTACAAGTGTTTTTATAAACAACAAAAAATGTCTAATATTCAGTTTCACCAAGCGCCAACAATCGCAAGTATTAATCATAGAATAAATTGAGGTACAGTTAAATACCATCCTTTTTTTAATTGAATAATTCTTTTTTTGTTCCACACATGAGATAATCATGATCAGGGTTACATTAAAAACATTTTGATAGTAAATACTAAAACTGTTTTTACACAGTACAGGTTCTTAGCTCCGAGCACTGTCCCATCTGGATAAAAGCATAAAACTTGGCATACTTGTAGCCTTCTTGTCATGTATAATTAATATTTTCATGGGGGACAGACTTGTCAAGGCTATGTGTATGCGAAGTTTCATGCTTTTATCCAGATGGGACCATACCATTAGACAAGCTCCAAGCTAAGAACCCGTACTAGCATGTGATTTCTTGATACTCCTATTATTTTTTATATTTATATGTATTTTATATTTCGATCTGTTTCTTGGAGAAAGTTGTTCAATTTCATGGGCTAGTTCACGTTCTGTGTTAATAGGCGCGTCCACACTGAGCGAGGCTGCTCGGCAGCTCATTGCCTCGCGCGGCAAACAACCAAAAAATTACGAGGCTCACCCGAGCAGCCTCGCATCGCACAGTGTGGAGTGGACACACCTGATTGAACAAGTTGCGAATGGGCCAATCTGCGGACGACCCCATGTATGGGTAGGTCATATCATAACTCATCTCATAAGTCATAAAACTAAATATAGTTTTTTTCAGATTTTCTGTCTACTGCTGAGATGCATGACTTTAGTTTTCAAGATCAGGCAACACAAGTATGCCCTGAAACAAGCAATAAAAATATACAAGTTTGTTCCACTACAAAGTTCAGAAGCAAATATGTGCAAACTTGCAAGCAAGCTTTAGCTAAAGATAAAAGTACTTCTACTTTCAAGACTGATTTCAGGACTACTGCAACATCACCTGTTAAAATAAAGTGTGCAGTTGAATTAACAAAGAATGCAAGCAACAGCAAAAAAATACTATCAAGTGAATACCTAGAAGAGTTAACTTCTGACACTTCTCCATCAGTTCAGTCCTTAGTCACAATGGCGTCAACCAGCAGTGATCAATCAGAATTATATGAAATAAAAAGGAAAGTTGAAACAGAACATTTAAACCGAATATCAATTGAAAATACTGTACAGTTAATAAAAACAATCCAAGATATTATATAGGTATTTCAAAGGATTGTTATCATATAATTGACATTATTAAAACATATACAAACCTTTCTGTTGAAAACATACTATTGTGTTTGAAAAAAATAAGACTAAATACACCATTCTCTGAGCTTGGAGATCAATTTGGAATGTCACTGTCTTATGCTAGTAAAATTTTATGACTGCTGTACCTCTTATTGCAAGTGTATTGCATCCATTAATTATACAGTCAACTAAAAAAACAGTAAAAAGGAACTTACCTATAGCATTTAGACATAAGTACCATCACATTTATTGTATCATAGACTGTCTTGAAATAGAAATACAAAAATCATCAAAATCTGTAGAGCAGACATTGACATGGTCACAATATAAAAAAGCGAATACTGCCAAATATTTAATCAGTAGCACCCCTGATGGTGTTATCAATTATATTTCACCTGGCTACAGTGGTAGAATCACAGATGTCTTGGTAGTACAGATTTGCAGCCTTTTGGATTATTTAGAACCAGGTGTGTCTATACTTGCAGATAGAGGATTTAAACACATAGAAGAAGCTCTACTGAACAAAGGTATAAATTTAGAAAGACCTCCAACTGTTACACAAAACTCTAAAATGTCAAAACAGGATGTAATTAGAACAAAGCAAATAGCCAGTCTGAGGATTCATATTGAGAGAGTAATCAGACGTTTGCGAGAGTTTTCAATGTTAAAACCTCACTCTGTAGTAAATAAGAAATTGTTAAAATATTTGGATGATTGTGTTGTTATTGCATGTGCACTGATTAACCTACAGGATAGTATAATTAAAAATATATAAGTTGCTCAATTAAAGTTGTTTTATTTAGTACTATTGTAAAGTAATGAATAAACATTTAATTTCCAAAATGACACTAATTTACAAAGTAACTCTTTGACATATTCAGCATCATATTCCACGGGCACAATATTCACCTTCTTAGTTTTTTTCAAAGTCCCATGATGCAACACAGAATAAACCTTTTTTTAATTTGGTTAAATGCATCTGCAATTGCACTTGTGCAAAGTATTTTGGTGAGACTATTCCTTCTGAAACATATTTTTTGGTTGACTTTTCGCTTACTGGGCATTTTATTTCAATGACTGTCTCACCATTTAAAATCCCATCAGGTGATGCTGCAATCATTGGATGTTTTTCACATATGAAAAGGCCACATGGAGAAATTTTGCCGATTGTTTTTTTTTAACTCTTTCTTAACGAGGTCTTCCAATTCTCTGCCTCTTTTCATTGGGAGAGTATCAGGCACTTTCGCACCCATTATTGTAGCAATTAATGTGCCATCAGAAGTTTTACAACGAGTAACATCATATGCTTTTGATGCTGTAATTCTGCCATATCGAAGTTCATACCATGCTGGGCTCTTATGCTGTCCACAGGTGAGTTTTGTACTTCTTCTATGTTCTGTATTGTGAAGATTGGACAAATTTCATTTAAAAATTTGTCGCAGTCATTTTCCAAGTTATATCTGCAACTTAAGTAATGCAATGACATTAACTGAAGCACATCATTATCAGGTTCTAGAAGATGTTTTAAAATTTGGCAATTCTGCACTTTTCTCCGCTTGCTCTCTATTAAAAGTCTTGCAATACTCTCTCATCCCGTGGTATTGCACTTGTTGAGCCTTTTGTGTTGCCAATATCTTTTATTTTCATATATTTTAGTGTTCCACCCACTTTAGCCAGTGTCGACTTTTTCCAATAACATTCAGTAGAAGTGCATGCTGGCTCCTCACTTCTTCTGTGAGTCCACATCAAAAAAGCCACTGAATGTTTACATCCTCCATTGGAGGCAGGGCAGTCGCCACACTGGACACTTTCTACTATCCCGTCTTTTTCGTCGACGACCAAGGACACCGAATATGGCTTGTCACGCACTTTATGTTCAGGAGAGATTTTGCATTTCACAACACACAAATTTGCCTCCCTCTTCAGCTGGACATAACCTATAGCGTCGTCACCATACGACTCCCTCGAAGATCTGAAATAATAAGTACCATTGTATGAATTTGAAATTGTTTCATGAAAAACGACTGTACCTACACATCAACTCTTGAAAATAAATAGCATTGCAATACTTACACAGAAGTTTTTACATTCCGAAACTCGGCCGAGCAAAAGTCGGGATTGCAGGCAAAGAAATTTGCAACCATATAAGAGTCTATTTTGGGCAAATTTGCGCTGTCAGCTTTCATGAAACCAGGTTCCATCTCGCCTGTCTTCTCTTTACAGACAAACTCAAGGCAGATTTATATTAATAATCGTCTTATAACTGTACAAAAACACAAAAAAGAACTGCGAATGCTAACAACACCACTTGACCACATACAACCACAAAGAATACTATACTCTCACTGGCGTGGAGAAGAACGCCATCTGTGAACAACGAAGGTGGCCTCTTCATTTATACTACTAGCGCCACCGTATTATCTTAGTGAATTATGAGCGAACTAAAAATTGGCGGGCTTTCGTAGCAAATTCAAATAAGTTTTTTTTTAACTTTACTGAACTAATCAAGTCAGTATGCACATGTTTTTAATATAAATAAATGTTTGAAATACTGTTTCATAACTTGATTAATTCAGTAAAGATTTTAGATATTTGTTGTCGTGTTCTAGAAAATAAAATAATTAAATCAAGTTGAATGTATTTATTACAAATTTTCAATTTTTATTATAAATACATATTATCTTGTCATGGTTGGGAATCACGTCATGTTCCCTCGTTCCTGGAACTTCATATTTACTCCGTTTTTTCCTGGCCTTAACAAGGTAGCAAGAATCTTGAAAATGTCTGCCACACAAAAGTTTACAACTTCTATAGAGAGCAATTAAGGAGTCCACTGAAGACCAATCCTCATCTTCTGGGTTATAAAATGTTGCCCAAGCTGTTGCTCTACAAATAGGTAATAAATACAAAATGCATTAGATTAAATTGTTCTATGATAAAGTAAAATGTTTCCGAAATTATATTACAAGGTTTTCAGATATCTGAGTCAATCGGCTTGTCAACTTTTCTTCGAAGTTTGATGATTAAGTATGTAAAATACCACCCATGAGTGTTTTATGATCATTAGGTTAAGTGGTCCAGCTGTGAACTGCTAGGACTGTTGAAAAACATAAATACATTACCTACCTCAAAATGTTAGTGGAGCCTGGTTTCGGAAACCGGTGAAAGGCTACCGACTTATCACTCACCTGATTTTGCCCACATATCACACATTTTTTGTAGATGTACGAAGGCATTTCCATTCTGTTACTCAGCCTGGTGCAGGAGCAGGGATCACTCCCCGTTCCAAGAAAAATATCCACAGTTTTCTTCAAAAATCTTTGAGAAAAATTTGTTTTATTGTTTTACTTCAAAATCAAACAAGTCACACAGACAGCCATATGACAGTAAGTTTGATAGTGTTGCCAATTAAATAAAACGATCAGTGATTATAAGGCAACATTAGCCACTAGATCCACACCTACATGGATTTTCGTAAGGAAACCTTGTTTGTTGAAAAGAGAACAGGCGTTGTACAACCACCATACAAACGATTTTTTGACGTTTTGTTTATTGAAATATGACGTCACACGAGGCTAGAACATGGCCGCCCGCGTTTCGGCTTGTAACATGAACAGAGTAAAAAACCCAAAGTAATTTATTAAAAATTAAAATATTTATGCTTTATATTATTGCAAAAAACGTATTGTATTTTCTTTTTGAATCTATAAGCCAGTGTATTTATGTATCAAATATTTTATTGCTGGAGTAGTCAAATAGCGAATTGTTTATTAATTTATTCTTTTTGGATAAAATTATTAGTTGGAAATGGCGTTCAGTAAAGCGTTTTCAAAATACGAACCATATATATTCTTTATTGTACACAGAAATTTTACAGAAAACACATGTACAAAGACGAGCTTAACTCAAAAAAACATTGAGTTGTCTTCCAGCTTACCAGCTGATAGGACACTTTGATCTAAATTAGCGGGCAAAAGTGTACGCAAGTGTACCATCTCCATTTTATTCAGGCAAGAAACACGTGTAATGGCCGTTTGAGCGTTATTTTTCTTCTATAGACCATCAAAGCTGGGAGAAACTTGCTGAGAATAGGGATGAATGGAGAAAGCGTGTGTTTGATGGGCGTAAAGCTCACGATGATGCCTGGTTCGCTGGTCTCGCAAACAAAAGTCAAAAACGACATCTAAACATGCATGTGCCAGTCTCCAATTCCACCTTCATTTGTAGAGCGTGCGGAAAGTCATGCCGCTCCCGTATCGGCTTATACAGTCATGAAAAATCTTACCTCAGACACTGAATGAATAAATCGTCTGTCACAGAAGTATGCGCAGCACGTCATATTAAAATGACGAGCTTACTCGCCCCCACCCCCCACCGTCTGTACCCCGCAGGAAGGTCGCGCACGAACCTGTCGGACTATAGTAGATGCGTCTGTCAAACTGTTTGACAAACTTATTGTTCAAATGAAAATAAGGTTAGAATTCACATTATACGTGCTCAGCTGTGGAGTATTTTTAGATAAATGTTGATTTTTATGAATTACATCAAAATAAATAGTCTTAAAGGGCATAATAAAGTTCCCAGAAATAAACGATATTTAAACAATTACGAATTGGACTACCTTCTCTACCTTAAGGGGGATCGTTACGTCATACAAACTAAAATCTGAACTTCAACCGAGTTACACATGAGCTAAACAACAATTTTATCAAAAAATCTTTATGTGAGATGAGGAAGGCACACGTAAATATGTCGCAAAACTGCTTAACGTAAAAAAATATCAAGTATTTTCTCCACAAAAAAATTAAACGTGTTTATTGTAGCTCCATCTATGTTCATTAAGTGGCGACACGGTTTTTACATAGAAATCTGATGGTTAAAAAATTATTTGTTTTATTTTGCGAAAATGTTATAAAAGCACGGGACTTCCCATCAAGTTTTTTAATCATAATTTTGTCTCACTTAAAGACGTAACTCCATTTAAATTTTGTATGGAAAACGATCCACCTTAATAGAAAACTTTAGGATCGCCAGCAATCCACAAATCAGTAAGTCTCAATATTTGTATGAAAACCGGTATAAGTGGGTCTTTGATGACCTAAGTACCTAAAAGCCTAGAGTATTCTTTTTCACATTTTTACCAATATTATTTCAAGCCAGTTCATCGTATATTTTGGATACCCAAAGGGCGCATTAGTGCTCCTCTATTACAGAAGGGAAAGACCAAAAAAGGGTCTCCCGTTTCTTTGATGGAAGTAGGTCTCAAAGAAACGTGGCTACTTTTGTATTCAAGTAGTGTTTAGAGTAGGTAGGTAGTAGGTGTCACACACGCCAAAAGGGTTTGCGGTTTTTGTCAGCCATCAAAGCGATTTGAGAGCTTTTTTTTTGCAATCTCTAGCAAAAAAGAAAGATAAGGCCTTCCTTAGCAAATTATGCTGATTTATAAAATATTTCGTATGGATTCCGAAACTTCTTTTATAATTTTTTTTACCGTATGTAGCTAAGGATATAAAGAAGAACATTTTATTCTAAGTTGATTCTAAGCCACTTAAAACGGTATAAGCGGGGTTTTATTACAAATAACAATCAGAATCTTACAAAACTGGCAGAACATATAAATAAATAAAACATTCCAAAATCGTACGTGTGAAAATCTCCCAAGCACTACAACTACTACAACAGGGGGATTCATTAATCACACTCGACTTGTTGTTTCGGGGGTAGCGAAAAGCTGAAATAATAACCTTTTTGGGGTCAACGGGAAATTTGAAATATTTAAATGGAAGTAAGTTGGTGTAATTAAAAGAGAAACGTACAGGATCATTAATTTAAAGGTTCTTATGAACTGAATTATATTTTTATGGAAGTGAATAAATTGATTAATCAGAAGTACTTGCTTGTTAATATGAGTAGCTGGGTACTTAACGAATTATATTTCATCATCATTATAGTCAACGAGAGAAGACCACTCTCTGCATTTGCAGCAATATGGTGCTTTTTCTCAATTGAGTTTACTACTAAGTGGGACTTTTAGAGAAACACCATATTATGACAGACATACGGCCAATAGAGCGAGTAATCTACTCAAATACTTATAAAAAAAAAAAAGTTCAGAGTGCACCTACATACGCGTACGTTACGCGCGCGAGTTCATGACTATCCTGGAATATCCTCCTTTTCATCATACTCGGGGTAATAGCGGCGTTTGCGACAAGGAAGCGTATATTTTAGGATGTTAAAAGGTATTAACAATATGGGAGAAATCTTTGATCATAATGTGAACAATCCGAAATTCTGCGAAAGGACTACACCAGGTGTATTTTCTCAAATAATAGGCTATATCCAACGTCGAAAGATACCGTGTATCTTGTCAGACCAAACACAATAATATTTTTTCGCTAAAAATATCATCTATTGTACTATTATCCTGTTTTTCGATCTCTCACAAGAAAGATTGATTCGTTTCCTCGTGACAGTTCTTGTAACCGTCGTATCGTTCATAAAAATAATGCTAGATATTGGGTGATATAGGTAATACATACACAAATAAATACATATACATCTACACGAGTACATCCCTCGCGGGGTGAGCAGAGGTAAAAGTCTGTAAAACGACCATTTACATCACGTCTGACAATAGTTTCCTCGATAGTTTCAGAGTCACTTATACATAAGACAAGTATCACCATAGTGACAAGTAGCTAGCCTTTCGCCTAAAACTACAATAATCATCAACTCTCAAATTCTTGTAGTCGCTTTTCAAGACACCCACGAGAAGGATGTGGGGTGATGCTATTTCAAGCCGGTCCCACACGGAAACAACGAGACGGTCGTATCGTTCATAAAAAGTTATTCGTACTACTATAGAGATGGACTGATATGATTCCATTCCCAATTTTTCTGCTGTTTCAGCTGACGAAAAACTGATAACCCTGTAAACGTTTTTCAACGTTTTGAGTTTTTCAACACCTTTTACTACTAATAGGTCTTTTTAAGTATTGAACCGGGTCTACGGGGTCAATACTTAAAATGTGTGAAAACAGTCGCGAGTACTTCAAAAGTTTTAATGAGTCTTTGACATCGTGACATGACGAGCATGTAATCATCATTATCATTATCATTACATAGTATAAAGTAAAGTCCCTTCCCGTGTCTGTATGTATGTTTCCATATATCTTTAAAACCCCTCAACGGATTTTGATGCGGTTTTTTAAGTATATAGAGTAAGTTAAGGGGCAGGTTTTTAAATATTCTTTACCTCAAATTTTAACCCCCAAAGGGGTAAAAAAGGGGTTAAAAGTTTGCATGGAAAATCATTGTTTTTAAATGCGATCTGTTTCAAAATTTGTGATTAGATCAAAGAGCTAAAATAATTAAACACGTGTTTCAGGGATTTTCGATTTTTAACCCCTAAAGGGGTAAAAAACGGGTTAAAATTTGTATGGAAAATCTTTATTTTTAAATGCAATCTGTTTCAAAATTTGCGATTAGATCAAAAAGCTAAAAAAAGCAAATACGTGTTTCAGGGATTTTCGATTTTTAACCCGTAAAGGGGTTAAACAGGGTTTCAAAGTTTGTATGAGAATTAATCATTATTTTTAAATATGATCTGTTTCAAAATTTGCGATTAGATCAAAGACCTAAAAAAATAGTATAGGTTTCAGGGATTTTCGATTTTTGACCCGTAAAGGGGTAAAAAAGGGGTCAACAGTGTGTACGGTAAATCATTATTTTTAAATGCGATCTGTTCCAAAAATTGCGATTAGATCAAAAAGCTAAAAAAACGAAATACGTGTTTCAAGGATTTTCGATTTTTAACCCCTTAAGGGGTAAAAAAGGGGTAAAAGTTGTATGGAAAATCAATATTTTTAAAATGCGATCTGTTTCAAAATTTGCGATTAGATGAAAAAGCTAAAAAATGAAATACGTGTTTCCGGGGTTTTCGGTTTTCGACCTCTAAAGGGGTAAAAAAAGGGGTTAAAATTTTGTATAGAAAATCATGATTTTTAAATGCGATCTGTTTCAAAACTTACAATTAGATCAAACAGCTAAAAAAATTGAGTACGTGTTTCAGGGATTTTCGACTTTTAACCTCTAAAGGGGTAAAAGATGGGTTGCAGCGGGTGAAACCGCTGACGGGCAGCTAGAATATAATAAAACTAAGTTGATAAAATGTGCGTGCTGATAAAACATTCAAAGGATTCCAGGTACGATAAAGGGACTTATATAGTGCAATAGCCCTTTATCCCCCCTCGAACAAGAAAGTTCCCGTTTTAAATTAAAGGGCGTATTTTTAAAGATATAAGGGCTTTTCCATTCCCTCAACAGTGGCGCCATCTGCTGTCAAGTAGTTGAGCTCCATTCAGAACAACGATTATTTGAGTTGCGTTTCTAAATGCAATGTATTTCAAACTTTTTTATTAGACCAAACAGCTAAATACCGCGGGCGGAAAGCTAGTCTAGGTATAATTCCTATTTATTTACTTGTTTAGCTTAAGCAACCGTGTTCTGTTTTCAGCATCATAAAAATGTATTTTTAGATGATATTATTATCTAATACCTACTTTATCTCCCTTCATGTGGGATACAGAGTCGTCCAACAACCCTATGTATGACCCCCGTGGTAATTACAACAAGCAACATAGTAATTATCTTGTACTGACAGCAAATTTTGTCTCAAACTCGTTTGCGGTTACTTAAACATTAATTACTTTTGTAAATTAGAAGCCAAGTCAACAAACGAGTAGATAAACTTATAAAACTTATACCTACTACCAAAGAATAATAACAATAGCCTCTTGCTCAACTATTAGCTATTGAGTGTCAAGAGAGATGAAAAATAATTTTTCGTGGCGGAAAATAATCCAAACATCAATATCAGTTATTGTGTACACTTCTTATTTACGTTGCAAATATGTTTTAGGTACCTCTAAGAACTTGGCCACAATTTTCACATTTATATTTTCGCCGGGTTCCAATTCTACCGCACTCGTGTTTTTAACGCTCACCAAACCCCAGAGGCATCCAGAACTTTTTTCGTACAAATTCCCACTACAAGAAAAAGTTTCAGCTTTTATATCCCATCGCAGAATTTTATCTCGTCTCCCTGAACATAAATAATTTATCTCGTCCCAACTCCAATTTACGACACTTCAAAAGGTTTTATGAAATTAATTAATTTCTCAACACATCGGCTAAAATTTTCTCCTGCCGCTTCTCGAGCATTATGGGACATAATGTAAGGGGAAGGCGACAAATTAAATGCCTACGTTTTGTAGAAATTTCATCATAAGCGAATTCCGCTTAAAGAGAATATTTTCCTGAATGAATACGTATGAGAACCAAAGCTTTTATTACTGGCAGCGGTGGGTATATCTTTTAGGGACGTTTTATATGTCTTTGGGTATTTTCTGCGCGATTCAAGTGGCTGTATTAATTAATTCTGACCAAGTCATTAATCTAACATTTCCATTGTTCCAGGATTTCGCGCACCCAGAGCTGGCCATCGAGATAGAATGCCCAGAGTGAAGAAGAAAGAGGCCCTCCACCGCTCGAGGAGTGGACGATAGCATGCCGGAAGAGTGCGGGGCGTGCGCGGGGTGCGGGGGGCGGGGGCACGCGCGCCGCACCTCCCCCCTCACCTGCCTCGCGGTCTGCTTCCTCGTGCTCACCTACAACCTGCTCGGCGGCTTTCTCTTTCTCGCATTAGAAGGAACCGCCAGCACGCATGAGACAGCCGTCGCCGCTTCGTCCAACCTAGCGCCGCCTGCAGACGTTCGCGCGAAGACCGTCGAACGGCTCTGGTCGATCACTGAAGACCTGAACATCCTGTACAAGGAGAACTGGACGAAGCTCGCTGCCAAGGAGCTGCTGGACTTCCAGAAGGTGCTGATCAAGACGATCCGAGGGGCTCCGGGACCAGACACAGTCGAGCAGGACTACCGGTGGACTTTCTCCACAAGTTTTTTGTATGCGCTCACACTCATCACTACTATTGGTAAGTTTCATCGCCAGGCACCATAACAGCCTACTCCACTGCTGGATATGGGTCTTATTTTCAGTTTATTCTATTAGTATTGTAGTCATTGAAAATGCCACTGCTTATTCCCTAGACTCATTCCTTTTTGTTTAGAAGTGGACTTTCTCTGGCTCAAATAATTTAAAAAATATCACCTTTAAATTGGCAACTTGTCGCTTTAAGAATTCAGCTCTCGTAACTCCAACGACTTAAATAAGTAAAGAGCGTTGGCAGACGAAAGGATAAGGTAAACATTTGAAATAGTTAAACGATTCCCCGAAGTTTACTCCGAAACACTTAGTACTGTTTAGGGGCATGTTAAACATTCCCTAAGGACAAACAGGCTGTCTTGCCCCGAATAAGAATCGCCTGTTTCGTGGAAACAATCAAGCGGTCGGCGTATTTTCTTTCTCGTTTCCTTTATCGTGAAAGGTTAGAACCCTGATAGTAATGGAATATTTAGAAGGTATTAGCAACTTGGTACAAACCTATGAATAAGATACACTTTCTTTTTCAGGGCACGGCAACGTGACTCCGAAGTCTGCGGCCGGGAAGCTGGTGGCGATAGCATATGCATGTATCGGCATACCGATCATCATGCTGTATCTGTCAACAATTGGAGATGCTTTAGCGCGGCGCGTGAGGGCGCTCTACTCAAGAGTTCGCCCTCCGCGCCGCGCCTGCGTCAGACGAGACTTCAAACCACCAGTCATTGAGGAACGACGGACGCCGTTCCAAGCGGCGCTCAACTTGGATGCTCTACCACCCTTACACTGGACTTGTCGCGACCACACGCGTGTGCCAATCGTGCTCAGCCTACTCTTCATAGCGCTGTACGTAGCCCTAGGCTCAGCTATGTTCCGAGTGACCGAAAAGTGGACGCTTATCGACGGGTGCTTCTTTTCTTTCTCGAGCCTCGCGACTATAGGCTTCGGTGATCTAAGACCCGGTTACTACGCGAGGACTATATCAGCGAAGGCCGAAGACGTCGCGGTCGGCTTGTGTTGTATATACATTTTAGTGGGCATAGTCGTTATAGCGATGTGCTTCAACCTGATACAGGAGGACTTGAGTGCCGCGTTGCGTGGCGTGGCGGGGTTGTGCGCGCGTGGGTCGGTGCACAGCGTGCACAGGGTGGAGTGCGTGAGGGAGAAGCCGCCGGCGGCCGCGTCCTGACGGCGCGCGCCGCCCGAGCCCGGGCCGAAGCGAGCCGAAGTCACGTTCAAGATCGACGCGCTGAACCCGACCAAGTTCAACAGTCTGCCGCGGCGCAAGTCGACGACGGAGGACAGCTTTCAGCGCAACGTGCCGGCGCGCCGGTCGGCCGGGCCGGGCGGGACGGCGTGCCGCGAATACTTTGTACCGAGGAGTCTTAGCGAGTTTAACTTGAGCGCGGTGTGCGGGCCGGCGGAGGCTGGGGCACCAAGTGCTCCAGGGGTGGCAGCAGGAGGGCGCGCCAGGGTTGTCACCTTCTCCGATGAGCCGGCGCCGACTCATGCGTTACCGGACGACGTGTTTATGT
Source organism: Phthorimaea operculella (assembly GCA_024500475.1). Classification (NCBI taxonomy): domain Eukaryota; kingdom Metazoa; phylum Arthropoda; class Insecta; order Lepidoptera; family Gelechiidae; genus Phthorimaea; species Phthorimaea operculella. The sequence continues at coordinate 712,760 of JANFCV010000164.1, forward strand.
GACGTCACGAACAACAAGGGAAACTTACACGGTTTGTTACGTATTAAATTATGGAATTTTACCTGTTGTTTTATTATATCCCTTCTTACAAATCACAAATTATTTCAAACAAACCTACCCCTTAACTATGCTATAATGCCTACTCTATTCAGCACGATAACACCCAATCATTAATCAGCATCTGGTTTCATAAGCGTCGCTTGTGGGCAGAAAACCAGTTAACCGGCCAAAATTAGACGCATGATTTTGTAGCCGACTGGAAAATAGTTATTTAGGCAGAAATGTCATTTTCCACTTTTGAGTGGTTGAATAATCACACACAGATGATTTGACGATTTGGTTATGGCAAAAAAGCAGCTGATATAATATATATATGAATTACTTTAGACTAACTAACCCACGTTCAAAGTAACACCACATGCAGATGGATAATGATTCTATAAGATTCTATTCTTCCAATTTAGGCGCAGGATTCACAGAGTAGACGTGACGTGACGTGAGATGTGGCATTTGTCAAACAAGTGATCGAGAGACGTGAGATGTGCGACATCGCGACGCTTGAAACTGTTTCCATTACAAAATGTATGAAACAGAAGAAACAAAGCTACACACGTGAGACGCCCATTCCGTCGGTAACAGTCTAACAGACGTCATCTTACGTCTCATAACTTACGCCTACTCTATGGAGCTTGTGCCTTAAACGGCGTAGCCATATTTCCTGGTCAATAGGACGAATCGCCAGCAAATACCATTACTCGAATTGTCAACTGCAGTCATCGGGGCTGCCTCGTACTCCATGTTCCACCGGATCTGCAGTAAGCAGAGGTTTGTATAGTTAATTATTAAATGAATGAAGTAAGTTATCCACAAAGCTTTACGAGTATAAAAGTGTAGATGATTCATTTGCAGAAGTACACCAAACTCTTTTAAAAATCTCTCATGTCTCTGCTCAAAATTACATAAATAATTTTTTTGAGATTGATAGGATTTATACTTGAAGTGGACTGCTAGGCTGATGATGATACTTAATAAATGAAGAAAAATTTCTACTACTATCTTTTTTATATCTACTCTGCCTAGTACTAAACATCTGGTCGTTAAACGACTCGGTGTCCCACATGAAAAGAGAGAGTACTAAATTAGGTTTTTGGGCTCTTAGACTATTCACAAAAGAAAATAATTACAACAAAAGATAGTGATGTAATGTAGGAAGGCAGTTGAGTATGTACATGTAGATACATACATACAAAGGTAGAGCAATATCGAGCAAGTCGCGGCCTAATCAAGCGAGCCAGTAATAATTAAGTTAATAGCCTATTCCGGCAGCATTTAAGATGGCGTTCTAGATAAGGGCCGTTTTGGTCCGACAAGATTGCTGACGTTACTGCTTACTAATTTGTTATAGCTGTCATCAGTCATTGCCTTGTGGTGCCGGCTTAGAACAGCTTCACCCCATATCTTTTCTATAAATTAAGTGTCATAAGAAGCGACTAAGGGACTTGAGAAATGATGTGTGCTTATTGCAATTTTAGGCGATAGGCAGACAAACTGTCACTATGAATAACTCTCAAACTTTTGTCTGATGAGGTGTAAATGGTCGATTTAACAGCCGTTTACCGTGTGCCTACCCCGCAAGGGATAAAGGCGCGATATATGTATGTATGTAGATACCATCAGTTAAATGGGGTTAATGGGATTCTGAGTCAAATAACTTACACAGGTATCTCATTTCAGAAATTCAGATAGTAGCAACCCTAGGATGTAGGTATTAACACGTTAAACGCCATACAAAAAATTCCATTTTTACCAAAAATCATTTTGATGTCCATTTCTTTATTACTTCGAAATATGTAAAGAAAACTGATTTTTTTTTAAATAAAATATACTGTTTTTTTTTATTGTCAAAAATCTCGCCGCGGTCATCTAAGACCCCCACGGCGCGTGCGAAGTAAAATTTACAACTTCGTTATCGTGGCGCCGCGCCGGTCCCCTTGCCGGGCCCCCCACCGCCCGCCACCCACCCTCGCATTTCGCATCTCGCGATCGTGGAGTTCTTCTCGGCGGCCGCTTGCGGCCGGCGGGGAGACGTCTACGTGGCAATGGCCACTCCAACGTGGTGTCAGTTGCCACCTGCGACAACAGGTGGGGCGTTGGGGGGTCGCGCTGGGCGCGACTGTGGTCAGCCCGGTGATGGCCCAGGCAAAACTTCACGCCGCGGCGAGGTCGAACCAGCCGGGTGATTCCTCGTTGGGGGAGGCCCAGCTAGTGCCCGTCAGCCAGCGGCAGCTCGTTACATCTGGTGATCAGGTCCTGTGGTTGGCTGCCTCATCCTCCTCGCAAGGTGGTCCCGAGGCAGCGGTCGAGTCCAGTAAGCGGCAGTCGCCGGGCGTTTCTGGGATTGTGCCCACGATCCTAACTACTCGACGTGGAGTAGTGGATGTGGACAGGTGAAGGCCACGTCAGGCTGTGCTGGACAGCACCACCCTGAGCAGCCTATCTGGGTCCCAGAGCCTCCAGTTCGCCCCTGGCGGCCATGACCCCGCCGTATGACGATATCAGGCGCTGGAGGCTCTTTTCTACAATTGAGGTCGCGTCTGCGCCCGTGTGGAGCGCGACCTGGACCTCAGTAAGGGTCCTGATTGCGCTGATCAGGACCTTTCTGTCCTCTTCTAGGACGGCTGCTCGTGCGCTCTCTTGTCTTGGAGCCCGCTGGTGCTCCGGCTTCTCCCCCTGAGGGTATACCCTGAGGGGTGCCGACCACATCCAACGGACCCGTGGGTGGCTCTTGACGTGGCTGGCCCGGTGCTTCCGCGTCATGGGGGGGCGGGGGCGATGCTCGCCTCCTCCGCCTCCACGGCTTCCGCTTCTTCGTCGAAGTTCCGGAGAGGCCGTTGGCAGCCGCCATGAGGGATCCAGCTGCGTTGGTTTCCCCATGCGGTGCCGCCTCCGTCTTCTTCAGCTCGACGGGTTTCGTAATTGGCGCAGTGGCTCTTCTCTTGTTCCTTACTTCACGGCGCAGTACGGGGCAGTAGAGGTTGTTCGCCGGATGCGCGCCGCCGCAGTTCGCACATGTGGCGGGCTCTTCGCGTGGCCGTTTGCATTCCCGGGCAGCGTGCTCACCGCCGCAGATCACGCACGTCAGCTTGCGGTGACAGTGCTTGCTGCTGTGCCGGAATTGCTGGCATCTGTGGCACTGTGGTGTTCCCTTCTTGCCACGCCAGTCCTCGATCTTCACGCCGAGCATACACATCAGCTCTGTGACGTTGTAAATGCCCGGGGTGAGGTTTGGCGTGCGGATGAGCTGGGAGAAGAAGATGCACCCTGGGCGTCCTCCGCGAGCCTTGATGGGGCGCACGTAGTCCACCTCGTAGCCCAGGGTGGTCAGCTCCTTCTCTATGTCCTCGGGGTCAGTGTTGACTGGGAGGCCTCGTATTGCGGCCTTGACAGGCCGCTCCTTCGGGGGTGCATAAGCAAACCAGGAAATTCCGGTCCCGGAGCCCTCCAGCGCGGTTAGGTAGCGCTGGTAGACGCGGAATTCCTCTTCGCTCTTCGCCAGGAATCTAAACCCTGTGGGCCCATAGGGCCGCACGTTTGGCGCGTGTCCGAGCTGCTTCTTCATCTCGCCGAAGTGGTGGCCCCAGTTCGGGAGCAGGTCGACCACTATCGGCGGCGGCTTCTTCATGCACCCAGTCAACTTCATGGTCGTTTTGGGTGCGGGTGGCGGCGTCTTGTTGGCGTCTTCCTTGGGCTTGCTGGTCGCAGGCTTCCGGGTGGTCAACGAGGACGTGTAGGTGGTCTTGGCAGATGACGGCGCTTGGCTGACTCCAGTACCCGGGCTGTTCAGCAGGAGCATGGGCAGCGGCGGCGTGACCCTCGTAGCCGGAACCGTGCGGGTCCTCGGCGGGGTCGGTGAGGTTGATCCAAGTGGGCGCTTCTCGGCGCGCTGCGCATTCTGCGCTCCCGCCTGCACAGCTGCAGCACTCTCCCTGAGGGCATTCAGGGCGGTGTGCCGGGCGGCGGCGCGCTTGAGGGCGAGCAGGTCGAGCTGCTTCTTGTCCCTCGGCTCACGCTGGGACAGCGGAGGCAACGAGGAGAAGCAGGCAGCGGCGGCAGTGGGGGTGCGGCGGCGAAGGCAGCGGTTATCGCGGCGAAGGCAGCGGTTATCGCTGCTGCGGCGGCCGTAGGCAGCGAAGAAACCAGCGGGGGGTCCACTGATCCCGGAGTGGACGGCGTCATTGGTCGGCAATCGCGCTCAAGCTCGTCGAGCACGCGTTGCAGGGCGGCCTGAGGTACGAGCGACCGTACAACCTCGTCCGGTCCTTGAGTAGCGCAGGGCACTGTTGTCCTTTGAAGGGCATCACTGATTGTTGTTTTAGCCTGGTCCGCGCGAAGCGTAGCCTGCCCTCGGGGCGCAAGACCTCGCATCTCGCATTTCTTACTAATCATATATGTGCTAAAATCAGTGTCATTTAGATAAATTTGTTACAAAAATATGCTTATTTTGTCATCAAAATGCATAATTTCAGTGTAAAATACTGAAACTAATAAAAAAGTTAGTTTTCTATAACTTATCCTTGAGGTACCTAAGTCCCATCGGGAACTATTGCTTATGAGCGCCGTGCCGGTCATCCTAACGCATGGAATAGTTGTTAACGGCGTCGCACGGCGTGGGAGAGCCTCTTGAAAACAGGTCTGACTTGAGGTCACTGGTGACCCCCACGGCGTGCTCGGAGTAGTAACATGAGGTCACTGGTGCCCCCCATGGCGTTTAACGTGTTAATGATCGGAAAAAGGTCCGAGCTGTCTTTTTGTTTTGTCTCTCTATTTTATGTCTGAGTGTAGTTAATATGTGTGAGTTCTAGCTAAAAGAACCAGCTCAAATTGATAAAAGAAATATGTACCTAGATACATATTCATAGGTATCTCAAGAAAATAATTTCTGCTACGAAAGTAGAAATCCAATCGACTCCTAATAGTTTCATTTACTTCGATCTATGTCCAGCCGACGAGGTATCTTTGAGATGGGGAAGTAATTAACGATATCCCTGTCTATAGCTGTCAATGGCACTGGACTCAACCTTAGGCCACAAACACGACATAAGCGGTAGCGAGGTTCAGAACACGCGGTATCTATGAGATGGGGAAGTAATTAACGATATCCCTGTCTATAGCTGTCAATGGCACTGGACTCAACCTTGGGCCACGGACACGACATAAGCGGTAGCGGGGCGAGGTTCAGAACACGAGGTATCTTTGAGATGGGGAAGTAATTAACGATATCCCTGTCTATAGCTGTCAATGGCACTGGACTCAACCTTAGGGCACGGACCTGACATAAGCTGTAGCGTTAACGAGGTTTAGAACGTTTAGAAGACGCGAGGTATCTTTGAGATGGGGAAGTAATTAACGATATCCCTGTCTATAGCTGTCAATGGCACTGGACTCAGGTTTAGGCCACGGACACGACATAAGCGGTAGCGGAAGCGAGGTTTAGAACACAAGGTATCTTTGATATGGGGAAGTAATTAACGATATCCCTGTCTATAGCTGTCAATGGCACTGGACTCAAGCTTAGGCCGCGGACACGACATAAGCGGTAGCGGGAGCGAGGTTCAGGACACGAGGTAATTTTGAGATGGGGAATAAATTAACAATATCGATGTCTAGTAGTAATAGCACGCACGTGTAGATATCTCTTTAGTACAAACAAACACGCATTTAACGATCGCATAGCACGGGACTTTAAGCCCTTCTAATACTGCGTGTGTAAAGATAGAAGTTAAGTTGGTAAAATATAGGGTGATTTTTTTTATTACTGACCGATAGCAAAAACTCAGAACCGGCTGGTGATAAGATAAGAAACAACTTTTCCCAAGGAACATAGGTTGAAGCATGAGAAACTAATTTGGACCTCCCATAGTTGCTAACTCAAATTAGCTGATCGGCAATTTTGTATGAGAGGTCCAAATTATTTTTTCGTATTTCGACCTATGTTCCTCGGGGAAAGTTGTTCCTTATCACCAGCCGGTTATAAGTTATCGCTATTCATCATATCTTTTACCGCTCCGCTTACTTTGTGGCACTGGCTTTAGCGTCTCGAGATTGCTCGTCTTTAGGGAAGACAGCCGCAATGTGGGTCCGAGCTGATTGACATAAACTAATGAATTGGAATACACTGCGATTGGAACTGAATGAAATAGTAATAAGAAATATGGCTCGCAGGGCGCCTTTACAGATGGCTCACTCAGTACTAGCGACGGTTTTGACGCTTGCTGGCTTTAACTGTAAATAACTGGAATCTCAGCAGAACTCAAGGTGAATAAGAGAATGATTGCTGCGAACGTCATATTTCTTGGGTTAAAATTGGCACAAAATCATGTATCAGATTTTGCTGTTTTGATATTCTTCTACTTTGAGATTTTTGACAGTGGAAACCATGGCTATGTAACAATTGACAGTCGTGAAAATCCTAAATGGGATCGAGTGAACCTTCTAAAGTTATTCACATTCACGATCAGAATCACCCTGACCATGAAGTAAGTTACCCTGTAGGTAGAAACAATCTTCTACCGCTCCGCTTACTTTGTGACGTTGGCTTTAGCGTCTCCAGATTGCTCGTCTTTAGGGAAGACAGCCGCAATGTGGTTCACAGCTGATTGACATCAACTAATGAATTGGAATACACTGCGATTGGAACTAAATGTAATAAATACTAGGTAAGTAAGCAGGTCTTTTGTTACTTAAAGTGGTAATCCTGACAATGAAGTAAGTGAGTAACCCTGTAGGTGGAAACAATCTTCTACCGCTCCGCTTACTTTGTGACGTTGTCTTTAGCGTCTCCAGATTGCTCGTCTTTAGGGAAGACAGCCGCAATGTGGTTCACAGCTGATTGACATAAACTAGTTAATTGGAATACACTGCGATTGGAACTGAATTAAGTAGTAGGTAAGTATAATTGTATAATAGGCAGCAAGCACTACTGTTACATAGGAAGTGATATTTTTGGAGTAAGGGCGTGTGGTGCCGGCTAAAGTAACCCTCTATTTCTTTTCTGTCGGTATTGTAAGAAGCGATTAAGTGACTCGAATTTTAGGCAACAGGCTGACAACCTGTCACTATAGTAATAATACACGGCAATAGCTAAAACGGCCCTCAAATAATTTGCCCGACGTGGCAATAGATAACGACCATAGACTTATATAAACTAGCGTTTAATAACGACCGTATTTTTACGCCTTTGACACTCTGCGTACCCCGCAAGGGATAAGGGCTTGATTTTTGTATGTATGTATCAATACAAAAGTAGTAACATTATTGGAGAAATGGGTATATTTCCATGTCAGTAGTTGTATAAGTAACTTGTGACAGGCGTAGAACAGCTACGATTTTTCGTAGGCGTTCGTAGTAGGCCCGAGAAGTCTACGAAACCAAAGACCGCAATAATAAAAGAATTGCCTTGTTTTCGCTACGAATATGAAAGAATTCTAAAAGGTTATAAGCTTAGGTCTTATAACACAGATTATTAGAGATTTGCTTTGGGCGAGAAACACATGTAACATTTGTTTGTGTGTGATTTTTGTGTTAAGAAAATGCAATTTTTCTCCTTAATTTTTACATTTTTATACATTGACATTTGTATTGTCTTAACGCATGCGTTACGCAGCGCAGAAATAATGCAAAGAACGAGCGTTAGGTACGTGTGTGTCTTGCCTTACTTTACATATTTTCAATCAAGTTAAAATAAAGTATTTTTATTCAATTTAAAATAACAGAAATAGCAAACAAATAGAAAAAACTTGAAAATTTGATTTGAACGAAACTAATTTCGCGAATCTAAAATTCAAACACGTCAGCATGGCGAGGCAATAAATAACCATTCTACCAAACATCAATATTGGAGGTGCGGTATCGCTAAAAATTCATGGTTTGAAAACGAAAACCTATCACTAAAACCTGTATGTTTCAGTTTCAGTTCTACTCAAAAAGAACCAATAGCAGTAAAACACGCTATAGGAACTACAACAGGCTTTTAAGAAAATGTACGCTACTATCTAAAAAAATTAGTAACGATAATTTTGTGTTGAACAGTAAAAATAAATGTAGAGCAACATGGACAGTAATAAATGATGAAGCTAAACCACCACAACCAATCTTTTTTGTAGATAAAATTATACACAATAATAAAGAAATAACTGACTCACTCTGTATAGCTAATAACGTAAATAACTTTTTTATCGATATGACTCGTACTAAAAATACTAAAATTAAACTACCACATACTAACAATATAGCAACATTAATTCGATTTATCTGACCCCAGTTAGTGAAAATGACGTAGAAAAAACTATTTTATCTTTAAAAAATACATTGAGCGAAGGAATAGACGGTATTTGTACAAAGTGATTAAATCATGTAAATCTGGATTATTAAGTGTATTAACATATCTAGTCAATCTTTCTCTAGAGACAGGTAAATTTCGGAATTGCTAAAACATTCAATTATGAAACCTTTGCACAAGAAAGGCAGTAAAACGGATATAAATAATTACCGTCCTGTTACAATAGTACCAATTTTCTCAAAATTATTTGAGAAAATAATTCATTCTAAAGTTACCGCTTTCCTCAATAAATATAATATAATTAATGAAGACCAATATGGGTTTCAAAAGCACAAGTCAACTACACTTGCTGCATATAGAGTGGTGAGTGAGATCTTAAGTAACTTGAATGATAACAATTATGTCACAGCGCTGTTCCTAGATATGTCGAAGGCATTTGATTTTGTTTCCCATAATCTGCTGCTCTCAAAATTAGAAGGTTACGGAATAAGAGGCCAAGCAGAATGCAATGTTGTGAAATTACTAATATTGACAACAAACACAATGCTAAGTGCCACAGATCATCTTTTAGGCAAATAGAAACAGGAGTACCCCAGGAAGTGTCCTGGGTCCATTACTATTTTATTATACATTAATGAGCTACCAAATATTATAATTCATAAAACCATATTATTTGCTGATGACATAACAATACTCGTAACCACGCCTAAAATACTAACAATTGATAATCATAAATCTGAAATAACTAATATTCTTAACATTACTAATGACTGGCTTGTCCAAAACAATTTAAATATTAACCTTAAAAAGACTAACTATACCGGGAGTAACGGAAAGGGTATAACAAGCCGAAAGGAGGTCAAGGTACTCATGAAACTGAACAACTTTCCTTATGGAACATGGGTCGAAATATGGAATTTTTAATGCACTCACAGCGCTATATTATTCTCATAAATTAAATAATGAGAAAATTGAAAAATTCACTAGCGACTTGAACCCGGGACTGTGGATCAACGTTCCACCGCTCTACCGACTGAGCTCATTATTTAATTTATGAGAATAATATAGCGCTGTGAGTGCATTAAAAATTCCAATACATTGGTTTAAGCAAAAAGCTTCATCATATGGTTTGAATTCCTACTGTAACGTGGACTAACCAAAGTATTTAGTTGTAAAAACTACTACTAGATGTCGCTTAATCGTCGCTTCGAGACGAGCATCAAGAGGTTGAAAGATTCACTTGGGTCCGCTAGGCACCCGTAGCTCAGTCGGTAGAGCGGTGGAACGTTGATCCACAGTCCCGGGTTCAAGTCGCTAGTGAATTTTTCAATTTTCTCATTATTTAATTTATGAGAATAATATAGCGCTGTGAGTGCATTAAAAATTCCAATACAAGGGTATAACCAGCCGAAAGGAGGTCAAGGTACTCATGAAACTGAACAACATTCCCCAGGGAACATGCGTCGAAATATGAAAAAAAAATTTGGACCTCCCATAGTAAATCAATTCGATGATCGGCGATTTTGTATGGGTGGCCCAAATTTTTTTTTCATATTTCGACCCATGTTCCATAAGGAAAGTTGTTCAGTTTCATGAGTACCTTGACCTCCTTTCGGCTTGTTATACCCTTTCCGTTACTCCCGGTATAGTTAGTCTTTTTAAGGTTAATATTTAAATTGTTTTGGACAAGCCAGTCATTAGTAATGTTAAGAATATTAGTTATTTCAGATTTATGATTATCAATTGTTAGTATTTTAGGCGTGGTTACGAGTATTGTTATGTCATCAGCAAATAATATGGTTTTATGAATTATAATATTTGGTAGCTCATTAATGTATAATAAAAATAGTAATGGACCCAGGACACTTCCTTGGGGTACTCCTGTTTCTATTTGCCTAAAAGATGATCTGTGGCACTTAGCATTGTGTTTGTTGTCAATATTAGTAATTTCACAACATTGCATTCTGCTTGGCCTCTTATTCCGTAACCTTCTAATTTTGAGAGCAGCAGATTATGGGAAACAAAATCAAATGCCTTCGACATATCTAGGAACAGCGCTGTGACATAATTGTTATCATTCAAGTTACTTAAGATCTCACTCACCACTCTATATGCAGCAAGTGTAGTTGACTTGTGCTTTTGAAACCCATATTGGTCTTCATTAATTATATTATATTTATTGAGGAAAGCGGTAACTTTAGAATGAATTATTTTCTCAAATAATTTTGAGAAAATTGGTACTATTGTAACAGGACGGTAATTATTTATATCCGTTTTACTGCCTTTCTTGTGCAAAGGTTTCATAATTGAATGTTTTAGCAATTCCGGAAATTTACCTGTCTCTAGAGAAAGATTGACTAGATATGTTAATACACTTAATAATCCAGATTTACATGATTTAATCACTTTTGTACAAATACCGTCTATTCCTTCGCTCAATGTATTTTTTAAAGATAAAATAGTTTTTTCTACGTCATTTTCACTAACTGGGGTCAGATAAATCGAATTAATGTTGCTATATTGTTAGTATGTGGTAGTTTAATTTTAGTATTTTTAGTACGAGTCATATCGATAAAAAAGTTATTTACGTTATTAGCTATACAGAGTGAGTCAGTTATTTCTTTATTATTGTGTATAATTTTATCTACAAAAAAGATTGGTTGTGGTGGTTTAGCTTCATCATTTATTACTGTCCATGTTGCTCTACATTTATTTTTACTGTTCAACACAAAATTATCGTTACTAATTTTTTTAGATAGTAGCGTACATTTTCTTAAAAGCCTGTTGTAGTTCCTATAGCGTGTTTTACTGCTATTGGTTCTTTTTGAGTAGAACTGAAACTGAAACATACAGGTTTTAGTGATAGGTTTTCGTTTTCAAACCATGAATTTTTAGCGATACCGCACCTCCAATATTGATGTTTGGTAGAATGGTTATTTATTGCCTCGCCATGCTGACGTGTTTGAATTTTAGATTCGCGAAATTAGTTTCGTTCAAATCAAATTTTCAAGTTTTTTCTATTTGTTTGCTATTTCTGTTATTTTAAATTGAATAAAAATACTTTATTTTAACTTGATTGAAAATATGTAAAGTAAGGCAAGACACACACGTACCTAACGCTCGTTCTTTGCATTATTTCTGCGCTGCGTAACGTAACGTAAAACTACTACTAGATGTCGCTTAATCGTCGCTTCGAGACGAGCATCAAGAGGTTGAAAGATTCACTTGGGTCCGCTAGGCACCCGTAGCTCAGTCGGTAGAGCGGTGGAACGTTGATCCACAGTCCCGGGTTCAAGTCCCGGCGGTCGCTAGTGAATTTTTCAATTTTCTCATTATTTAATTTATGGTTATACCCTTTCCGTTACTCCCGGTATAAATTTTAATTTACATAAAGAATTAACTTCTATTGATTTTATGGGAGAAAACCTACATATTGCGGATAGTGTGACATTTTTATGAATTTTATTAGATAAAAATCTGAATTGGAAGGAGCATATAAATAAAGCATGCGTGGTGGTGGCAACACTGAACGGCCAAGTTGTAAACATTAGAGCTCCGCTTAAAATATTTAATTTTTAAATAATTTACTGCCCTAATCAAGTTCATCGCATTAAAAAATTATACTTTAGTTTATCATTTAAGTTTTTTAAGTGGATAAGTTTGGCTCAAATCACGTTTTTATTGTGAAAAGTGTAACGGCAAAAACCGTTAGTGATAGTCATTTCAATATTTGAATATAACAACGTAATTAGATAATTTCGAGTATTCCCAAGCAGCAAAAAAGTCGAATAAGAATTGGTTTACTCAGCTTTCAATCGTATAAAAGCCGAGTAACCGTTCTCAAAACACCCATGTATCGTATAATAGCAGATATCTCGACTATTTGGCAATATTTGCTAATGTGTGCTATAAGGACGTCGAGTAAACGTTTATAACACTATCTTATAGCACTTTTACTCCACCTTTTATCAGATGCTGAATTAAAGTGGCTATAATACTCGTTATTCGACCGATTGATCTATAACAGTCGTGTAATAGCAGTAGAATAGCTGATTCTCTGAATAGGGCGCTTTTATACAGCCGTTATTCAGCATTCTTTTATGTATCTATAAAAGCTCTATAAATGCAATCGAATTGCTTATAGCAACATGGCTGCTGTTATTGCACGCTTATAGAGTAACTCGTATAATAGAAATCAAAACGTTTTTATAGGATCTGTAGTCATTTTAAGAGCCATTATACGATATTCACTCAGCTTAAAGTAGAATTGTAGAGTTTTGGGAAACATTAATAGCACAAGTCCGTCCATTTTGTCGGTCGATATCTTGAAGACGTTTTTCGTACAATTTTACTATCAAAATGGATAAAAACAAATGGAAAAGTTGAAAAGAAGCGGCCATTTTCGAAAGAAAGTTAAAAAAACGTTGGAGCAGATGAAATATTCTGCAAAACTAATGCAGCCCAATTTAATTTCTGCTAGTAATGCTAGTGCACATCCAAGCGCGAGTCCACCAGTTTTAAGTGGTTCCGTAGACGCAAGCAATGAAATCGTGATCGTGAACAGCATGGCATGAGCCGAGCTGGCTGGCCACCATGATCACGCGTGACATTGCAAACGTCTTGCATAAAGTTCGTACGCACTCACCAAAGGGTTGTAAAAATATTTAGTTACAGTAATAACACTCATCATTAGTAAAATGATCAAAAACAGCAGAGTAAGCATGTATAAATAAATATCTTTTGGTGGTACATGCTTTATTTTATTGTCAGGTAGAACAAAGTGAAATCTTCTTCCGATTGAGTTATTGTTTGTACGAAGGCCACATCCGTTACATTTATCTGATAATATAAAATGCGTTTCCTTCCAAGGCCAGCGCAATTGGCCAAGTTGTTTTAAATCATCTTTGTTAAGAAAGGTATAACATCCAAGAAGTCTGGCATTGTTTTATGAAATAAAATGTTCCTCGAAAATAAAAAAGAAAATTTAATTTGTTTTTTGGTCTTGTACCAAAGGAACCCTAAATATTATCATGGCGACACCTTGTGCTATAAATGTGGTGACAAAGCACTCTTATTCGACTTTTAACGGAATAAGTGAGGTGTAACTGCAACTAGACTACCAATATGGACATTAGCTTATACAATTATTATTTAATATATATTTAATTTAATAAATTCGTCGTCAAATTTAAGAAAATAGGCGGCGCATGAATGTTTATGTGGGTGCTTCTTCGAAATCGCGTTCTGCGGCTGATTCCCGTAGTCGTTTTCATTTTTCAATTTATGATGTAATGTTACACTGTATGTCAAATTATAGAACGAAACAAAGGTATATTTGACATAGGCACTCATTTCAAATTACAGATTTTCGAAATATTGACATTATAAAATTTACTGCCTACGGGAATCAGATTTAGGAATACGGGAATCAGAAATATGATTATTCAATATGACAAACCATTAATAAACTTAACATATATTTATTTTTCTACTTATTTATTGCAATTTAATGTCACCGCTAGATTACTTATGTGTTCTGGTTTAGGCACATAATGTCTCCTTCGCAGAATGTCGCTGTAGCAAAATGTTAATCGGCGTAATGTTCTAATACAAGTTATATGATATTATCAATATAGTAAAGTACGTAGGTAGCTAAGTAATCAGGTAGGCAAGAAAATAGGTTGATAAGTACTTAGGTAGGTAGCATTCAGACGCATAATGCCCCTTTTGCAGTACTTTGCAGTCGTAAAATGTCCTTGTCACGTAAAATACAATTTTTATGTAATATTATGATATCAGTAGGTAAATAATGTCATAAAGTAGGTAGTTGAGCAGTAGGCAGGTAGATAGGTAAGTTAGTAGGCAGGTAGGTAACCAGCTAAGTACTTAGATGAAGGTAAGTAAGTAGGTAGGTAACTTGGAAAATACCTACACATAAAACTACTAGTAGGGCTATGACATGGTTGTGTAACGACCGCCGCGTAAGAAATCATACACTACAACTGAGATTTATGATTTGGCGTGCCCTCTGAAGTACTAATCACTGATTCCCGTGTCAAGAAGTACACGGGAATCAGTGTGACGGAAGTCAGAAAAAATCGAAAAATTGAGATTACCTCGAACCTTTTGCGTCTCACACAATAGTATTAACATATAAGGTAGTAAACCTAAAGAGCTTTAAATTAAGTATAATGGGTCCATTTCGTGACTTATACTTTAATTTAAAATCGACAAACGGGAATCAGTTTTAAGTGAAACCAAATGCACGGGAATCAGATTCTTGGCCTCGTAGTGGGGTGATGCTGCACGAGCGGCACGTTCTGCATCCCACGGCACTTGGAGCACTCCTAGGGGATAGCTATGGTGGATAGACCACACCTTCAGGGTGGTTTAATAGGAAGTTTTTTGCGGTTTAATGACGTTACACGGGAATCAGTTCTAGGTACCGGACATTTTTAAAATGATTTATAAAACAAAATGGACCTTAATTACACGTTTGAAATATTTTTTTCCCGTATCATTGTATATCTGTTAAGTTTAAAAAAAATAGTTTATGCAGATAAATCATACAGTAAAAAACATATAAGCCGTTTTGTATCAAATTTTGGGGCGCGGACACGTTACGGGAATCAGATTTCAGCAGTTTGAATTTTTTTTAACTGTCTTGTTTAACTAAAATACAAAAGTTTCATTGTGTCCCAGTTAGATACAAGTATGAACTATTAATAAAAAAATAGTCCATACCTAAGTTTTTTAAAAATAGGTGTGTTTTGTTCCCGGACAATGAAAATTTAGGCTCCGAAGAAGCACCCATGTATAAATGCCTTTAGGTTTGTCAATAAAGCTTTTTGCGCATGATGTTTTGGAGTAACTACACGAATATTAAAAATCGACACATGTACTGCTGAATAACTTAATAAAATGACCTTTGAAACTTATTTAGTTTGCTTTACAAATATTTTTATACACCACAGCCTCGATCGTTGAGGAGATGAAAATGATCAGTAACTAGTTGTAAAAAAGCCTCCCTAAGATCTTTTACTGCACTTATTAGTCGAGTAAAAGCATTCTGTTTGCTGTCATAGCACTAAAAAGGCGAATAAAAGCAATTCAGCTGCTATTATAGCACATTTAATCTGTATAAAGGCAAATCGATTGCGTTTATAGAACTAAATATCCCATATACGCAGTTTGGTTGCTCTTATAGCACTCTTAGTGTTTTTTACCACGTTTACTCAACTCTTACAGCACCTTTTTGCTGCTTACTCAGCGCTTATTTTTCTTTTATAGGACTTTAGTCTGAATAATTTGCGCCTTTTTCGCGTCGAGTAAACGTTTACAGCGCTTTTACTCGACTGTTTTTAGAACTTTTATAGAACTTAAAGAGAAATAAGGAACGTGCTCTCGACCATTATAGCACGTCCAGTTGCTGCTTGGGTTTTTACGAATAGTAATACGTATTTTAAGGGTTTATTGTGTGTCTTTTATGCTAGTGCAAAAAATACGTGTGAAATTACGGCATATACTTAACATAACCTCAATCTTGGTAACCACTCATTTAACCTACGAGGTACTTTTTCATATTTACTTACTTGTTTTTGCATATTTGTTCGTTTTCAAAATGCATACTACTAGATCTCAAACAATTCGTCAACTAGAGGACAACTTAAAAACAACTTTGTTAGAATTACAAAAGTGTAAACATACAAATGAGCAGTTATTAAGAGAACGGGATGAAAGTGAGCAAGAAATGTTAGATATCATTAATAAAAATCAACAATTAAAGAGTGAAATGGCAGATATGTACCATAAGTTGGTAGACGTAGCAGGTGAGAGGGACCAGCTTCAAGGAATAGTGGATAACTTTGACCGGGACGGGAATGCGTTTGAAGACACCTTGAGACGTATCACTGGCCTGGAGTACGAATTACGCGATGCACACAAGGAAATTACCTTATTAAATACGACAATCCAAGATCTGAAGTCTGCACAAAGTGCAGTTACCACCCAGTCCCTGTTCGACGAGCTGGTCGCTCCTACAGTTGTGGTTTCTTCCATCTCACTCACCCAGCACCAATCGGTCGAGACTACTGAGGAACAAGTAGTCGAAACTATTGACCTCACAACGTGTGACAGTCCATTTAATAACTCACACATAACTTCATTGTCTTATAGCAAGAAAAAAACAAGGAAAATTGTTAAACTTAGCAATTTTATAAAGAGAACGCAAGCACTAATTAGGCGTAATAATAATATACTATTTTGCAATAATTCAAATTGTAATAAGGAACGTACTGAGTTGATTAATGATATTAAATCTTGCACCTCAACATTAGAACAAAATAGGGAAAATTATGAACGTGACACACAGCGCCTCCAGTCAGAAATGTCGGCTTTAAAACGATCTTTAGAACACATTTCTATTAAATATGATTCAGCGCGTAAGGAAATAAAGGAGCATGTGCTGGCTATGAACAGTTTGTTGGAGTCGTGTAAATATAATAGTAACAGTGCTCAATCTTTGACAAACAATCAATGCGATTGTAATAAAATTCCAACAAGCTCATCCTTGCCGGCCGTGTGTCCCGAGCCCGCGTCATCACCTCGCGTCTGTACACAGCTGACTGGAGAGCGGTCGGTGCCCGTGTCGGTCGCCGGCGCTGCCGCTGCCGCCGACGACGCCCCGCCGGACTCGCGGCCGGTGCCGACGGCGGCAACGCGGCCCGCGCTTGCCACTGATAAGGACTGTTCTTTATCACGCGCACAAATTGTTATGTTCAGCGATGAATTTGGTAAAAATATGGGCTTACAACTTGGCCAGTGCATGGGTCAGGCAGTAATTAATCATTGCATGCCTGGCGCCGATTATTCTACACTCATAAATACAGTGTTGGCATCACAATTTAATAAAAATTCAATTGTTATTATATTTAGTGGCAGGAGGGGAAATGCAACTAGAAAAGACTTTGGTTTATTTTCAAACAAATTGTATTTAATGGAAAATGTCAAACAAGTGATTTTCTTTGCTTTTCCCTATAGCCAAAAAATGACTAACTTAGAAAATAATACTCGACATTGGTGTAACAAGTACTTACATACTTTGACATGTCGCAATCCTGACAAATTTCATTTTATTGACACCAATAATTTCATTGGAAAATATTTTAATGTAACAAAGGATAGATATTATCTATCTAAAGTTTATAAACGACAGATAGCAGAGTTACTATCTTATTCTTTTAAACATTCAGCCAATTTGTTGGCTAACCAGACAACTGCTTCTATTGAGCAGAATACCAACCTTATAACCTTGGAATCGGTTCCAAGTACTTTAAATTAATTCCTAAGACAACAGAGAGTAACTCTGGCATTACTTCGACTTCTATGTCACTTACTAACCTAAGTCAGTCTATCTTGCAGAAACAAAGCTTAAAAAATAATGATATCAAAAATTGTAAGAATAATAATAAAAATTGCAATAGCCGTGTTTTAAAGATTGTACACCAAAACATTGAAGGCATGATAAGTAAGGAATTAGAAATTGAACTTTTCATGAACTGTCTTAACATTGATATACTTTGTGTAACTGAACATTGGCTTAGAGATTATCAGCTCATGTTCAGTTTTAGTAATCACCAGGTAGTAAGTTCGTTCAACAGATCAACAGCAATACGCGGCGGCTCGTTAATATTACTTAAAAACGAGTTTAAATACAAAGAACGCACTGATATCGTGAACTTATCCGTTGAGCGAACTATTGAAATAGCCTGTGTAGAACTTGAGCATATTGTCATAATGAGCGTATACAGCCCACCTGATGCGAAATATGATTCCTTCGGAAAAGTTATGGAGGAAGCTTTAAATAAAGTAATAAAATCCAATAAAGGAATAATTGTCTGTGGAGATTTCAATATTAATATTCTTGAAAATTCTAGTATAAGTAAGAGGTTTCAATCACTATTTTTATGTTACGACCTCGTACATCTTATTTCGGTGCCTACGAGAATCACGGCCACTTCAGCCAGATGCATAGATAATATTTTTACAAATATTAAACCCGAAGACGCGTCTGTCATAAATAAATTAAGCTCTGACCATACTGGTCAGCTAGCTTCTTTCAAAATTAACATTGAAAAGGCACCTAAACAAGATATAACATGTGTTCCTGTAAACGAAAAGAGGTTAAATCATTACAGAGAAAATATCATACAAAAATTACCTGATTTACATTATGATGAAAATCCAAATAAATTATATAACTCAGTATTTAGTCTTGCCAAAGCAGAATATGACAATGTATTTAAATCTAAGAAAATTAAAGTTAGCACTAAATTATTATTCAGTGATTGGGCCACGATAGGAATTCATAGAAGTAGAGAAAAATTGTATGATTTGTATGATGAAAGGTCATATAATAAATCTAAATCTTTTGCTGAATACGTAAAACGTTATTCTAAAACTTTTAAGCAGGTTTGTACAGTAGCTAAATCTAACTACATAAAAAATAATATTAAAAACAGCACTAACGTAACAAAAACCACTTGGAAATTTGTAAATAACGAAACTGGAAAATCTAAACGACGTAATGAAAACTTCAAACTCATAATAAATGATGAAATAAAAAAGACAAATTCGGAAGTAGCTCAGTGGTAGTAAACTTAATGGCTTTACTTTTGCTCTATATAAATTGACAAGATCAGCTTCACGGAGTACAGCCGTAACAGCCTACTATGCATACGTAGAGTCTATTCTAAGATATGGTCTCATTGTCTGGGGTAACGGCACAGACGTATACAAGGCATTTGTTGCCCAAAAAAAGTGTATTCGTGCAATTTGTAGATTAGCTCCTGATCAATCGTGTAGACCATATTTTAAAGATCTCCATATTTTGCCTTTGCCTTGTCTCTATATTTTGGAGTGTGCTATTTTGTCAAGCAGCATCCTAATTTATTTAAACGGGCAAGTGATGTGTCTCGTCGTCAGAATATGCGGTACCCTAATATGCTTGTCCTTAGCACCGTGCCTAAAAGCATGAGATATCAGAAAAACTGTTTGGCAATGTGTGTAAAAATATTTAATAAAATACCACAACCAATAAAAGACCAACCGACAATTCAATTTAAACGGCTGCTGCGTAAATGGTTGGCAAAACGTAATTTTTACTCAATTTTGGAGTTTTATAGCTTTAAGGAATAATTGTATTGGATCTAGTCTGTCTTATGAAAGTTGTTTTGTGTGATTATTTTAGATTTTGAATTATTTTGTTTTGGTAATAGATTTATTTTATTGTTGTTAGAATTAAATATTTAATGAATTTTGTTGACATTGTGTAATCGAATTAATTTATTTATTTTATCGTTGTTTTTGACATGTTTGTATTAATTGCATGGTATTATCTAATGGCTAAACAAGCGATCTTTTTGAAACCATTGTACACCTGCGTTTTATGTAAATTACCTTGTTTAAGAGCAATAAATGATTTGATATTTGATATGCATCGCATCACACGTGACGTGACCTAGGTACCTACCTACATACATTGGAGGTGAAACTTTACTAGTGACCAATACCTACAAAAGGTTGATGACGGGCTGGTGGTGTAATAAGAAACAATCTTGTATAAACATATACGGTGGCAGGCAACACATTGGGCATAAGTACAGTTGTAACAAATTTTCATAATGATTATTTGCATTATGTCATAAAGATGTCGCCACACTTTTACATGGGAATATAATCAAAATCTGCAACTGGATTAAAGGACCACCTAAGGTGAGTTTCAATGCTGAAAATTAGGTTTCGACAATAAACTTAAGCATCACAAATGGTATTACTGAAGTTGCAAAACTTCATCTCCGGAGGCTACAAAAAATAATAACAAAACACAGCTGAATAGAATAGAACCGATTTCAAATCTCTACATATTTTCCAGTGAAAGAAAAAGGAAATAAAACGACTACAGACACACTCACTGAAAATTAAATTCCGTTCAAAAAATAGAAGAAGAATGGCAGCAATCGCAAGTTGGGAATGCTAACTATGCGATGCAGTTGATCGAGTTATTTTTCCTATGAGCTGAAGAGAGGAATTATACAGAAAATACGAGTAGAAAAATGTGCATACACACATCAAGCCTACATTAATTGCGGGGTAAGCAGAGCATAAATGGCTGTAAAAACTGAAAACACTAGATACGTCTGAAAAAAGTGTCAGACGACTGTGTATCACTATAATGAAATGTTGTCTAAAATTGCAATACACATCAACTCTCAAATCCCTTAGTCGCATCTTACGCTACCCACGGGAAAGATATGGGGCGATGCAATTCTATATTGCCAGCACCACACGGCACATTTTATTCGTTCATAAGAGTTGACTAGTTGACTAGGCCGACTTTTTAATAGCAGCACCTACAAGAAAATAAAGTAACCAAACACATTATCAGAGCGCGAATAAAATTCACAGGCCGCTGATAGTGGAGATTAAATCAAAGCAGTAAAAGTATTTACAGAGTAATCAACCACTGAAGAAATATTCCATAAATTTTTCCACTAAAAGGTATTAGAACTCCACATTCCCAGTAGTTCCATCAAGCTAATGTACCAACTCCCGGCGCTGAACGAAAGTTAAATTGCCGGAGTAAATTTGAAATAGCCGGTCAAAGGGTCCCTTTGAACGAGTCCCCGGGGGCCGCACCTCACTACAACTTCCTCACACGGTAATACAGTTACTTGACTTCAACTGGGTTTATCAGTTCTGTGGAATCTGCTACGAGCAGGTACTCCTTATTTCTTCTTCATCAAGTAGAGACGGTAACCGTTAAAATGTTTTCAGACTTAAGGCCAGGATTCGAGGGAAAACGCAGAAAAGCGTTGCGTTCGATTAAATTTTTAAGCCCTTTACTGTGGTTACTGTGACCTCAAAAAAATTTACGACGTACCCAAAGAAATGTTCTAGAGCTATTAGTAAATATTTTTTGGGTTTGATTGATATTTTTTGTATAAAAAAATCGCAAAAACAGCCTAAAAAAAATTTTTGTTTAAATTTTTTGTAACATTTACTACTATTTTCCTTAAGTTTTTATAGTACAAGATTCCTCATTTAATTCCCGAGCGGCTATTACTATAGGGTTTTAGCTGATTTACTAACTTTGAATCAACAAATCAAATTTTATTCAAAAATTCGGACAGTCTTCCCGGTGAAACCAGCCTCCCGCTGACCTCCCGCGCCACCCGCTACCCGCATCTCATCCCCCCTCAACCCTAATCTTGAAATCGTGTTTTTCTGCGTGGATCCTCGCCTTAAGCTCTGCTGATTTTGTAAATAGAATTGTGGAATGTAGGTGGGTAAACCCGAATCAGGGTCAACTCGATGTCAGAGTTTTTTAACCATCTTCTACTTTCTACTAGTAGACCTATGACTTGATAATTATGTTTGAGGAACAAATGCAGGGTCAGTGACAATCAAGTACTAGTACGTAGCTCAACCGCAATCTTTTGGATTGCTTTTAAGTTTGTGATCTTTTATCCATGTGCTTTTATTATACTAAGTATTGTTAGGATTTGTCATTAGGACTTCGGCGGTATTTAACAACATTAAAGTGATTAAAATCTTGTATTGTTCGTATGTGCGCAGTCACCTTGAGTATGCTTCCCAAATATGGAACCCGCAGTATAATTTCTACAAGGATCGTATTGAGAGTGTCCAAAAACGTTTTTTAAGATATCTAGATTTCAAAGCTAAACAGAGATCCAATGGATATGAACACCGTTGTAGGCGTTACCACTTCTTACCGCTTGAGATGCGACGCCGTGTCAGCGATATTTGCTACTTGATGAAAATAGCTAATGGAACCATTGACAGTCCCGAACTATTGTCTAAAGTCTCCATAAGAATGAACCACTCACGCTTGAGACGCACCGTTCGTTTGAATGTGCCGGCTTCTCGTACAAACTATAGACTGAATTCGTTTCTGCTCCGCGCATCTGCAGCTTTTAATGAACTTCCAGCGGATATTGATCTGTTCTGTACCAGCACTAACTCATTCAAAAAGAAATTCGCAAATGACTTCTTCCTTTGATTTACTATTTGTTTTCTAATCACATTTTTATTTTTCTTCATGTTTTTAACTAGTTATGTATTTGTTCTAATACCTTTCAACACTTAGCTCACCATTTTTTATTTGGCTACCTACAGGTGGAAACTTGTAATTGGCTATAAGTTTATATTGTTGTTTTGTTTTGCTGTAATTATGTAAGCTGTAAGTTTCCCAAAGAAACCAAAAATAAAATAATTAAAAAAATAAAATAAATAAAATTTCTTACAAGTAGAATATTAAATGAGAGTTCAAGCAAACGGCCAGACTTGGAATTTTATAGATGCACTCAGGTTGCACTCAAACAAGTGAAGTATGAAAACTGTACGTTATATTTTTATACCTAGGTACTCTTTAAAACTTCACTCGTAAACTAAGTATTGCTTTCACATAAACTTTATAACTACCTGTCTAGTAAACTTACGTTATTGCTTTCCTGAGACTTTACCACATAATGATAATGACTACATATTTACATTACAGCTGCAACAGTTCACTGCTTGACATGGGGTACTTTTAGTCGGGAAGTTTTACTGTCTTATCCAAGCTTGGTAGACAGAAGGATTTGCAAACGCAGTGCCATTAACGTATACATTTTACACGGAATGCTTTCCTGAATTTGTTTTAAAAAAGCCATAGAAGCCATTGCAGGTGGAGACTTAATAGAATAGTGCTATTCTATTCCATCATCGCACGGCAATCCAAGCCAGTATCACACAGCACACAGAAGTACTTAGTAAATAGCCTTTTATTTGATAAGGATAACTTGATTTTGCTCGCTTCACGCCACCCGCCGGCTTCAGAAATACAATAGGTCAAGAAAAAAGGGAAAACCGCTTCCACGCGGTAAAAATAAAGGAACCTCACAAATGTAACCGTACTTTGAGATTCAGATACAAAAACATATTATAAACATAATAATGTTTCACGAGATAGACATAACTTTACACGAATGCCTCAAGATAGTGTATTATTAGAGTAGGTAGGTAGTAATGGTTTTGATAAATTATTTAGCGTTACTTCCTTGTTTTGTTAAAATAACAATTTAATTGTTATTAAGTCATTATTTTTACTTTTCACTATATCAAAAAAGGTGGCATGACCTTTCTAGGAATCGCTATAATCAACAACTCTTTATTGAGAAACGAGCTTAGATAGAGCAAAGCAAAGCCAGTAGCAAGCAAAGGTTCTTAAAAGTTTGATTCTTACCAATCGGTTATAACAGCCGATGTGGTGCAGGGGTAGTGCAATTGCCTGCGACGCAGAAGGGACCGGGTTCGTTTGAATCACTCAGTGGATATTGATCGCCTTGTGAATTTGTTTCCATCCTGGCTAAAACATTGCAGGCCAAATCATTTAATTCTTCGAAAAAAAATGGTTCCGTGTTTTGGGGGGTACGTTAAACTATTGGTCCCGGTTGCTGTCTACAACTGCATAGACGGCGGTCGTTATACAACTATGTCCGAGGCCTTTTACTTGTAGTAGGCAGTTGTACTACAACTCTGACTTCAGAGTTTGTCGTTCTCGATGTCCCACACGAAGAAATAAATAAAGACCAATCAAGTAGCAAACTCAGGAAAGTAATAGCGTCTCTTTAGACTGGGTCTTTTTTGTATCATTGTGATTCGTTGAAAATGTGTCAGTTCCAAAGTTTCGATCGATGCATCTTATTGGTGAGTTTAGGCAAAGTCACGTTTGCTGCCATCTGCAATAAGCTTTTGGATTTTCTTTCCATTTAAATAAATAAAGGGGAGTCGTCCCTGTGAAGGTTTGTTGTCATATCATAACATTAAAATAAAATAACTTGTGCTTTAATAAACTTAATCAAATATCAAAACAATGCTACTAGACTACCTGTGTATGTACCTATGTGATTAGGATACCATCAATAAAAGCATATCGGCATTCGTTATTTTGTGAAATGGAATTTCATTTCAATGGAAGAAGCGCATTTATGTCTATAATTCTAATTACATCTACATAAATAAAATTCGTAAATAAAATTATAAATAAAAGAATACTCATAAGAGTATTATAACTCATATTTTCTATTTTGTTTAGTTCTCAATATGCCTGAAATTTCTATACTGTACTGTATATCATAAGTTCATAACTTTGAGAAACGCTAGTTTAGTTCTAATGCCGGAAATGCTATTAACTTACTCGTAGCCGCCTACATACGACAGAGGCTGCTAATATCAAATTATGTTGTATTTGATATTGTTAATACGAGCAGTAGCTAAGGTACTGGTAAATTAAGTTACAGTTCGTATTAATAGATTAGAATTATAATTAAACTGTTACTATCTGATTTATAGAAGAAGGGGACACGAAATGGAAACATTATTGTTAACATCTTGCTCAAAATAATATCGACCCTTCTGGCCTCAATTGGCGTAAATGACATTTTTGGCGAAAATGAGTTAAAAATGCAGTTTTGTTCAGTTTTTTTTTCTCTATCGATCTGTGTATTTAAAATTTCGATATCTCCAAAAAAATGTCTTTTACTACCACGGTTTTTTTGACTCAATTTAAAAAATATTTTAAAATTTTACCGTAAAAGACATTTCATTTACATAAATTTTGATCATATGTCATAAAAAACAAATTGCTTGTTAAAGAAAGGGCGTAAAATACATTGGCGCCCATCAATTATAAAATATGTCATTTACGACCCACAAAATTGTAACAAAAATTCAAAAATATTAGTCGTAAATGCCGAATATAGGATTATTCGAAGAATCCATCGTAGAAGAAAGGGCGTAAAACGCAATCGTAACCTAAAGATTACAAAACATTGTCGTTTACAACCCAATGAAACCTTAATCATAATCTTAAAATGTGGTTCTTAAGGCACAAACTGTTTTTCTGCGTGATATTATAATTCAATGTGAGCATTTCACAATATATCGCCTTCAGGTTTTCATTGCTTGTTACAAAATGCAACACTGATTAAATAGTATGTCTCAAAGTCTAAGGCCGTAAAAGATTATTTCATGTGTGTAATTAAAAAGATAGTCATTTACTTCTACGTCTTCTCAAGAAAAAATAATTCATTGCGTACTTTTAAGTCGTAAATGACAATTTTTATATGTAAAAGATTTTTTTTATAATCATTGCATTTAGGCAGTTGTAAATGATAATTATTTTCATAAATACAAGTTTTTGTGATGTACGTAAATCTCAAAAGTATTTGAAATAAAGCACTTTTTACAGAAGAAGCAAAAAATTGAAATGTTAATTGAGATATCTTTTTTATCTTTTAAGCTATAATAATGCTTCTTTTATCAAAATACTTGCCCGAAATTGCTTCAAAACCACATTAGTACTGCACAAGATTAGAATGCAGATTTAAGAAGTTAGCATACATATACGCCCTAAAAAATTGTTATTGAATGTCATTTACTACCCAAAAAATTTGTGAAATTTTACTGTTTATAAATAATTACGTTGTAAAAGACAAGAAAACAACTAAACAGAGGATAAAATTAGTAGTAATAATAGCCTATTTAGTTGAACTGAAATGTCCTTTTTTATTCTAGGTTAAGATACCTGTGTTTTATTTATGTGTACTTTTAATTATTTGCTTGCCAATTGGGCTAAAATGATTGTACTAGCAAATAATTTTTTGTTTGGTGTTCAATAAGTAAAAGGTGAACAATTCATTGTGTATTGTGTGTCAAATGAAACTATTTTGTAATTTATGAATCAATTATTTAAAAATCAAAATGTAGGTGTCCATTTTTCATGCCATGAGCATTAAACAAGTAGGTAGGTCATACAACAAGAAAATAACCTGCTAAAACTTTCTATAATCATTTATTTTAATAATAACATAACGGGTACGTGGATGTCTCATTTTCATAACAGGAGTGAGTACTTATCTTTGGGACTAATTACATAATCTACCTGTTATACCTTAAATTATAAAGAACAAAAGAAAAAGAAAAGATATCGAAGCATTATTCCATAAAATCACGAATGAAATTATTTTTGTTATTGAATTAGCCATTAAATTGAGCCTCAAGTACAGTTCGTCATTTTCGACACTTTCTAATAATACATTTGAAACTTCTTTTGATTTTGGATCATTAAGATGTTGTAAATATTCAGTATGATGATGTCTAGCTAGGTATAGCTTGATTGTCACGAAGGTACTTCAAGTTCTGAATTTTGCAACTGCTGCTGAAATGAAGGGGATTCACATCCCTTATTTTCTTCCATTACATTTCCATTGTTGTTTTTGGAGCATCTGGTTTCATGGATAATTTAATTTTTGATTTATTTAATTCGAAAGTTGTCACTAGGTTTTCCTTCGTTTTCATATTTTTAACAGTCTCAGTCGAAAATGTTTTGTTGGCTATTTCATCCAAATTGGAAAATTCTGTATGTTCTATGATCTCCACTGTGTATGGTCGAAGATTTTTTCGCGATGACTCAAAATATGTCGGCCACTGCGAAGGAGCCCAAATAGTTTGTTCTCTAATTTAGAGAATATAATTTTTGAGAGAAATTGAGTTAAAAAGATGAAAACGAAGGAAACCCGAGTAGCATCTTTCGAAATAAATAAATTTGATACTGCAACAATTAAATACTCCATGATTCCAGATGCTTCAGAAACAATAATGGAAATGCATTTTGAGCTAAAAAGTAAAGAAAATGGGAAAGGGAAGGGAAAAAATAAGGGAATCAAAACCATCACATCTGTACTAAAACAGATTACCTACTGATTTCAGTTGCAAACTTTAAGTACTTCAAGCGCCTATAAGGTAATCAAACTATATATACCTAGCTAGATGTTATTATAATGAATATTAACAACACCCAAATGAAGCTCAAGTTTTGGATGTATTATTGGAAAGATGACGAAAGTGATCAGTTTAAGTATTTGAGGTTTAATTTATTGGATAATTCAATAATTTAAATACATTTTATAATTTAGGTTATTTTCTTGTTGTATGCAGGCATTAGCTTTATATCTACCTAGCTGTTTAATGCTCATGGTATGAAAAAAAGACACATACATTTTAAATGATTCATAAATTACAAAATAGTTTTATTTGACACACAATACACAATGAATTATAAAACTTTTATTTAATAACACCTAAACTTATAACTATTTATAGGTATATAAAATTATTTTAGGCTAATCGGTAAGTAAATTATTAAAAATCTACATAAATAACACACAGCTATCTTAACCAAGAATAAAAAAAGACGTTAAAGTTCAACTAAATAGTCTTTTACGACTCATTTTATCGTCGGTTTAGTTGTTTTCTTGTCTTTTACTACCAAATTATTTATAAACAGTAAATTTTCACCCATTTTTTAGGTAGTAAATGACATTCAAAAACAATTTTTTGGGGCGTATATGCATGCTAACTTCTTAAATCTGCACTCTACTCCTGTGCAAACGTAATGAGGTTTTGAAGCAACTTTGGGCAAGTATTTTGATAAAAGAAGCATTATTATAGCTCAAAAGGCAAAAAAGATATCTCAATTTATATTTTTATTTTTTCGTTTTTTGGCTCTCCTGTAAAAAGTGCTAAATGTCATTTACGCCAATTGAGGCCAGAGGGGTCGATATGAAAAAGACACAAACAATAATGTTACCATTTTGGGTCCCTTTGTTCTAAGAATCAAGGTAGGTACCTATTTCAGAAATTTCATTTGGAGTGGAACTGATTGGAGCAAAGTCACGGGCACTAGCTAGTTCCAAAATATAAGAATGGTATTCACGAGTTAAACGCGTTAATAACTATTTCAGCATTGGTTAAAAAAATATCTGTATGTGTCTCAAAGTTTTTACATCTTTCTCTCACAATATAATTTTAGGTAAAGTTGACCAGATTGAGTATTTGCGCTCAACCTGCTTACTTTATAAAAGTGATTCGATAGTTTTTTTATCAATTGCAAAGAATAATGCCATTCATAACTTAATACTACACTTTCAAACTCAAATAACACGCTCGTTTAGTCCTTCGAATAGTGAATGTGCACAAATAATAAAGCATGTCTGTAGTAACGAGACATGCTTTGTCAGAGATACCAGGTATGCAGCCGACTGAAGAGCTATTGACAGATGTAAGCGTAGTACCCCACAAGGAATTAGTGAAATACGTCTCGATCACTTACAGCAAGACCTGGGGCCTAAAGCACTAGGGTTGCAGCCGATTGAGGAGCTATTGACAGAATGTAAGCGAACTACCAGTCTACCACACGAGGAATAGCGGTATACGTCTCTACCGTCTCAATTACATATCACTTACAGCAAGGCCTGAGCCCTGCAGTACTAGGGTTGCAGCCGATGGAAGAGATATTGACAAATGTAAGCGCAGTACTCTCATGAACTACCACAAAAGCGGAATCTCAAGTCTCCACCGCATCGCTCACATTGCAGTAACCTATTCAAAGCTAATTGACTATTGATTGGACGTTTGGTAACCAGTAACCAGCATTGAATGATATTGTAAAGCTTCGGTGGAACTTTTAATATTGTAACTAGTTAAATAACCAAAATTTACCAGAACAATAAATTGACGACTGATACGCTTAAATCAGCGAGCTAAGACGCAGTCTTGGAATATCATTAGACATTCAATACACTTTGAAAGGGACTTCGGCAGGTAGCAATAATTGTACCTTATCAGTCTAACTAAGGTACTAGGCTCGCATCCGATTGAAGAGCTACTCCATGACAGCGATGTACGCATACCAGTCTTAAATACTTACTATACCTATGGCCCACTACTGAGAAAAGTAATATTAAATTATCCTGCAGCAGATTTGGTCTCAATATTGCGCCGGGAAAATCAAAATTCACCGCTAAGCCCTCATAATCTGATGCAGATAGGAGATGAGAGGCAATCTGCGTTAGTTTTCACTTTGCACGGTCTCGCGCTATGAATATTAAGATGCTTTTAATTCTGCAGGCGACCGCTGCAAAGTGATAACTAGTCTAATGAAAATGGTAAGAAAAGCGGATTTTGAAGATTCAGCGGAAGTTTATTTTAAAACACTCAGTTTGAAAAAATTTCATGCAGTATCAGT
This sequence comes from Phthorimaea operculella, assembly GCA_024500475.1. Classification (NCBI taxonomy): domain Eukaryota; kingdom Metazoa; phylum Arthropoda; class Insecta; order Lepidoptera; family Gelechiidae; genus Phthorimaea; species Phthorimaea operculella. The sequence goes on from JANFCV010000164.1 coordinate 742,246, forward strand.
AGCCATAGTTGAAAAGTATGGCAACCTCTTGGTGGTAAACTTGGTGGTAAAAGTGAGAACGGAAGCACAATATGGCCGCAAATGCAGTGAGTGGTCTTCTCAACGAGGTTACAATCAAGGTCAGACTTACCTATTAGTAAGGTCAACTTTGGTAGGTAACAAAAATTTGGTAGGTAATCATCAGCTTATACAGCATGTTGCCTATCTAAGGAACGAAAAATAAATAAAAAAACTGATTTTACGCCTAGAAGGGTTATGTTTTTATTAATGTTGTGATGGTGATAGGCTTTTGTGCGATTTCGTTAAGTTTGTAAAAAAACATAAACGATAAAATAAGGATTTCATTATTCTATCTTTAAACCATTAAACTAGATTTATAACAGTACGTTATTCGGCTGAAATACAGAGTCAATAAAATTCTCGTTAGCCCTAAATTATCTAGATTTATAGGCAAGGCCTCGTTTGTAACGGGGGAAGGGGGGAGGGGGGAACCATAATAAAACGGGAAATAGGAGGGGCTGAAAGATGCGGTATAATTCTCCTGAATAAAATATACCTACTAGATACTGGATAAATAGGGAAGTAAGTATGCCTATCTATCTGTTGAAGAATATAGGACAAAATATGATCCAGGTTATTTCTGGCACTTTTTGCAGGACATATAAATGTAGGGCGGAGCCCACACGTAGCATCAAATACTACGCTATTTTAGCGCAGCGCTAACACATGCATCTGTCAGATTGCATTCACGTATTTCCTATACTAAAAATAAAAACGGACGCAGAAACTTGCGTTGCGTTATTTTAACGTCAGTTTATAGTAAGATTTTTTTAATAGTTTTTGTCGCGATCACAAAATTTTAACATAGACTGTGTTATGTTTTATAGCCAGCAAATCCACCTACCCATTTAAGGGACCAACATAAACTGGTTGTTCATAAAATAACAGTAACAGGTACGTTTATTAACCGGGCGTCGCGACAACAACGCCGTCAAAATTTGACGGCGCCCATGTCGCTGCGGTCTTATAGAAAAACCCGACCGCATCAACTGACAGCGCCATACAAACCCTGAGCTTCTCAGCGCGCTGTCAACGTAACGGCGATACGGCGGCGTCATTGACGCTGACGCTCGGTCTTTCTGGTATCCCCATACAAACCAGTCATTTGACAGCGACAACGACGACGCCGCCGCGACGCCGCGACGCTTGCGGTGTTATTACAAAAAAGTAAGGCGCGCGTTTAGACAGTCTTTAAATAAATTTTACATACGATTTGACGTTATCAAGCGACTTAAACCATGTCTAACTTTTTTTATAATAACACGGTTGGTTTTTAAGTATCTTAAGTTTGATCCTATAAATGCTTAACTGGATTTGCTGGCGAGACAGTTCAATCAAAACAGCCATAAATTGCTTTATGTTCATAGGTAGGAAAGAGGTAGGGAGAAAATAAAACGCAAAATTTCCTGGCTGTGATTTGAAATCTTTACAAATATTATTACTGGATCGTAAGCGAAGATCCGGGTATTCTGGGAAATCTGCCAATTTATCATACTCATATTGAAAGGAATTAAAAGGTTTCTGATCATTTGGGGTGGGTACTTAACTGAAAAGTTTTTTCATTTTCAAAGCTCGTAATACTTATGTCGTCAATTGAATAAATAACGGTTTTGGTGAGTGTAGAAATTGATCAATCATTATTAGGTAGTCATTTGTACAACAAGAGAGCAAAGTTTATTTTTGCTACAAGTGCTAATTTGAGTCTCAAGCCCAAGGTAGTAAAGGATACTAAAATTGAATCACGAGCATTACGACTTGTAAATGAATATGCTCTTGTGCGGTACATACCTACAACTTTTCACCTCAACGTTGATAAATCCAAGAAAACGCAATGAAAAAGTAGTGTACGAAATTTAAATCATTTTGCTGCATCGAGTAAGCAAAAAATACTTTTGCTCACTTATTTTAAAGAGAAGAAAAAATTGTTTTCACAGGCACAGGATAAAAGTCTTGTAAGTTTTTATCTATAAAAACTTTTGATACCTAAATGTTATATGGTCTTTTATAAATTTTCGTTGGATAATTTGGATATAATACGTGCGAGGGCAAAACGAAAATTAGGTACGTAACTCAATTTACATAAAAGTAATCACATTAGTAGTGCTGTAAAAAACTTTGACAGTAATTATTCTGTGTAATTTAATGAGTCCTAAATTATTTGGACTTGATTTTATCTCAAAGAAAATATTCAACTTGACGTAATACCACTAAATAATACAGAAAAAAATAGAGACTCAGCAAAGCATTCTAAAAATTCTTTTTTAAATACTTATCTCAGACTTTTCGTAAGCACAAAGACCTGAAGCCTCCGAGTTTTTAATGCACAATCTAAAGACGCACTACAACCCTAGAAGTAAGGTTTTGAACTTGGCTTTGAGCACGTACCATGTCTTTCATTTACTTTCATGAAGATGATGTACTAAAAAATTATGGTAGGCAGCCATATAAGATCCACAGACTTAACTCTTACTATTTTTTGTTAATAACAACATAGGCACACAGAGATATTTTTTTTACGGCAAATTTTAAATTAAAGGCGAAAAACTACGGCGCGTAGAGCGCAGTGGGTAAAAGAACGACTTTGAAAGAATTTTTAATTTAAAGTAAGGACAAACCTCCTCGAATGTTGCGAACAGATGATGGTAGGATATGATTACAGTGTTGAAGATGTGATTTCATCCTAACATAAGTTTGGGGCAAGAACCCTTAAAAAATGTTTAACAAAAGCCAGGCTTGCTTCTCTAACCACAGCTTTTTTGCGCTACTAAATGCCCATGAATTATTTAATTTAAAAACATACGTAACAAAAAACCTTTTTATCCAATATAGCACCTCATGTATGTAAATCAAGTGCGGGTTGTCCGCGCGAGTGCGTGAGACGTCAATAAATTCTCACGCTGAATAAACCGGAGCCCGTTCCGGTCCGGCCGGCCACCGGACGCACCGGATCGGCCGGACATCCCATTCTCTCTCTCTCTCTTCGTGTGGGACACCGAGTCGTTCAACGACCCGATGAACCCTGGTGTCAGAGTTTTTCAACCGCCTACTGCAAGTAGCAGGCCTCTGACTTGGTTGTGTAACGACCGCCGTTATAGACAGCAACCGACGGCTTACCGTGCCCATCCGAAGCACGGAACCATCTTACTTGCGGACAATCAGGTGGTTCAGCCTGCAATGTCCTAACCAGACTGGGAACAAATTCACAAAGCGATAAATATCAACTTTGTGAGTGACCCCACCGGGCATTGAACCCGGAACCTTTGCGTGGCAGGCAGGCGTACTAACCACTGCGCCACATCGGCTGTCAACCGGACATCCCATCGGCACAAATAAGGGCTAGGGGCGCCTTTACAGATGGCTCACTTAGTATGTCTAGCGACGATTTTGGCATGGAATCTCAGAGCACTAAGAAGATAATTGCCATGAACGTCACATTTCTTGCATTAAAATCGGCTTAGAATCACATGACATTTTTGTATCAGATTTAGCTTTGATTTCGCTCTATGTCGTCCTCGTATTGAATCTAGCAGCCCTGGAGGCTGGCAACAAGTGCCAATTGCAAAAATACTAAAAAGGGTCTAGTGCGATCCTTCTATTTAAACTGTAAACTGTCTATTTTAGCTTTCGGACACCAAAAGGTGCACAATTATCTTCCGCATCGTATCATCCATGTAACATGCGCATGCCCCAATTAGAGCGTATTTGGCAAGTGCACTGACGAGCGCTTAAGGTGTTGTATTCATAGGCGTCTTTGCAGCCCGTTCCCTGGATTCATTCCAGTCGTTTTTTATAACACCCACATGTAGAAAATGAGTGATGCTGTGCTAAGCCAGCATCATACGACAGTTATCAGTGCTACTGCACCTTTTAACATGAAGTTGATCACAGAGAAAAATAACTCAATACGATGTAGCTACTACCGCCACTCCACTAGGTATGGAAAGTGCATCAAAGTAGGAATTACATATTATGTAAATTCTACAGTTCTATAAATGAAAAAGAAATGAATGTGAGGCAATAATCTTTATAACCCCATTGTTTATTGGGCCGCTCGCCCGCGGAGAGCTGAACCGGCCTTTCCGGCAGCCTGTCATGTTGGATTGTTCCACTGCGCTCCTGTTTTATGTTCGAGCAAGATGTGGGGTGATGCCATTCTAAGCCGATATCACACTGTATCACATATAAAATTGTCAAAAATAATTAAAAAATATCTTACTTTTTTGTCGCTGTCGTTGATTAGAGACTGCCATCATAAAAATTAGGTATGATTGTCAAAAAAAATTGTTATTACGTTTTTTTTTTTGGGTTGGATTTTTGTTCAATATTTTTTTTGCAGCATCCTTTATCGATATTAAACCTTCCTGTAGCTATGTCACGCATTTAAAGTCTTTTTTGAAAAATCTTATATTGTTTTTGAAAAATATGTTTTTGTCACTGTCGTTGTTTAAGGAGTGCCATAACAATTACTATTCGGCCGGATTTTTGTTCAATATTATTTACAGCATCCTTTATCGATACTAAACCGTTCCCGTAGCTATGTCACGCATTTAAATTAACACCCTGTATAATGAAAAAGAAATAGATGTGAGGCAATAATCTTTATAACCCCATTGTTTATTAGGCTGCTCGCCCGCGGAGAGCTAACCGGCCTTTCCGGGAGCCTGTCATGTGGGATCGTTCTACTACGCTCCTGTTTTATGTTCGAGCTAGATGTGGGGTGATGCCATTGTAATATAATAAAATGATATCACACGGTATCGCCTGTAGCATTTTCGCAAAAATATTGCGTATTTTTGTTGTATTCAGTCGAAATTTTGAATTATTTTTATTGAAAAATAAGTTTTTGTCACTTTCGTTGTTTAGAGAGTGCAAATTACTGCCAATATAACTACTATCGTAACAAACAAATAAGTTGAACGTTTTTTTTTGGACCAGAATTTAATTCATTCTTTTTTTCAACATACTTTATCGATACTTAACCTACTCTGAAGCTATGGCACGCATTCAAATTAACACCCTGTATAATAAATGAAAAAGAAATGGATGTGAAGCAATAATCTTTATAACTCCATTGTTTATTGGGCCGCTCGCCCGCGGAGAGCCAAACCGGCCTTTCCGGGAGCCTGTCATGTGGGATTGAGCCTCTAATACAAATACAAATACAAATACAAAATTCTTTATTCAATATAGAATATAAAATATTACTTATTGATAGTCAATATTACACAGAAATGGATTAGTCATTGTAAAAAGGAGAAATTTGCAAGGCACAATTTTCTCCTTTTTATAACAATTTTTTATTCCTATTATAAACGCGGCTCGGGCGGGATAAAAAAATAAAAATAAAGGCACTGCCTCGGGGCTGGCCAGGCTAACCACACGGCATGTAACTTTATGCCTCAACGACCAGTAAGTGAAAACAAAATTCGGTCAAGATTTTAAAAAGGCGTTACATGCGTATTGTTAGTCGGACCTCCTGGACAGGAAAACCCCCCAAAAACCTGCCCAGAAGTGCTCCTATTCTAAAATTTACAATTTTTGTAATCCCTAAGCTACCCTAGCTAAGTTTGAGAAAAAAAAGCATTAATGGTAATAGCCGAAAAACGGCTCGACGTTAAATTAAAAGTGAAAAAAAAAAAATTACAGTAGAATATTCTAACTGCTTCGTCTTAAAAAAAATTCTTTATATAAACATATAAAACTACTCCCATGAAGATTTATCTTGCATATAATCAGATATTTCATAATAGCCTTTCTTGTACATTTTTTGTTTTATTACTACTTTAAATTTATTTAAGGGTAATTCTTGGATATTTTTTGGAAGCTTATTATAAAAGCGTATACAATTTCCCTTAAAGGATTTACTTACTTTACTAAGCCTGCTTGTATGTGCTACAAGTTTGTCCTTATTTCTAGTGTTAAAGTTTTGTCTATCACAATTTTTCTCAAAAGCAATAATATTTGATTTAACGTACACTAAGTTTTCGTTTGTTACATTAAAATATTTTCCAATGAAATTATTGGTGTCAATAAAATGAAAAGAGACATCCGGAAAAAGTATGAAACGCGGGCGAAGAATTTCGACTGAAGTGAGAGTTATACAGGTTTAAAGTACATAATTAATAAAGCAAAACTCCTAAGTTATATTTTAAAAATCATCGCCGTTTTTTATTAAAATAAGTTTTAAATAAGTGAAGTGGTAATCATAATGATAATGCTGGCAACACTATGGTAAACTCTCAGTTTGGCACCGCTAAAAGAGCACGTATCCGAGCCAGAAACCCTTTTATTAAGGCTCCAGCAGACCGAATGCTACGTCGCGTAGACGCAGACGCACGCAACGGTTGTAATGTATGGAGCTGTATGAAGTGCGCATATACGCGACATTTTCTGGAATTCTTATTTTAATTGCATTGCGTGCCTTATCTGGTATGCGGGAGCCTTAACGCAGACGAAGCGCAGCGCGGATGCTTTCGTGCAGTAAATAGTATAGAGATGACAGGGCCCCAAGTCTGCTAAATGAAAATCGTTTCACTTGGATGTCGATGGCTTGTCAGTTGCATGGTTTCGGTCATTTCGTAGTCTGCTAACAGTTTTTAATAGAAAATCACAGTGGCAATAGAATGACAGTTGTGTGTCGCTGGCATTACAATGGCTAAAAATTAGCGGACTTGGGGCCTAGGTGTTGCGTTGCGTGCGTACGTCTGTCATCTGACGTCTCCATTCCATTTCTGCACGCACGCACGCGTGTTACGTTCGGTCTGCGTTAGCTTTAAGGGCGTGCGCTGCGTCGCTGGGACTATCAATGCGAGGACCTGCGCTGCTTGAAGTAAGGGCATGCGCTGCGTATGCTTGCCGGTGTGACAGGATCTGCGCGCCTGCGTAGAAATACACGCTACGCGACGTGACACGACACGGGGCGACGCGTCCTGTCTGCGGGAGCCTTTACTTTTTCTACCTACTCTACACATGCAACCTCATTAAAAAAACTCTTTAGATGCAAAAAAATATCCCTTGGTTGTCAAGTATTATGTTTGACAATTGATTTGTTTACTTTGAGCCTTGATAATTATTTTACTTATTTTGTGCGATTTATTGTTGTATTTATTGTTTAATACATATTTTACCGTTACCTGCAGACCAGGGGATCGTCAATAATAATTACATTAGAAGGTTTTAAGTGATTTATTGTGCTTCTTATCGAATAATATGATTTCTTGTGTTTTTGCCTCTAAATCAGTACAATCCAGTATACAACATGTGCAAATGAAATCCTATTTGAATACAATTTAGGTATTTAATAAAATTCGATGCATAGATAAGTTAAAATGTTCTAGGGCATTAAAATATAGCTATTTATAAAGAACGAAAAACAGTGTTTGTGTTTGTTTTGGTTTAATGACAGATATGAATGACAGTTTACTTTTAAACATTGATACTTCTGCCATAATTCATGAAGTTTTTATATATACTATGCCGTCATCTAAGAAGGTTCCATATGATTTCGATGGCAATGCAACAAAAATGCATGTTCGTTTCATTTTTAGTATTGTCCATTTGGTTTTTTATAAATATAAAAAGAACGGCGATCCTTACAATCAAATGAAATATGTGCCTAAGTAGCATTTTAACTAAGCTTTAAAATGATATGTTTTTTATATCAGTCGAAATTGAACTCCCGGTAAAAGACGTCACCTTTGTCAGGATTGCGACATGTCAAAGTATGTAAGTACTTGTTACACCAATGTCGAGTATTATTTTCTAAGTTAGTCATTTTTTGGCTATAGGGCAAAGCAAAGAAAATCACTTGTTTGACATTTTCCATTAAATACAATTGGTTTGAAAATAAACCAAAGTCTTTTCTAGTTGTATTACCCCTTCTGCCACTAAATATAATAACAATTGAATTTTTATTAAATTGTGATGCCAACACTGTATTTATGAGTGTAGAATAATCGGCGCCAGGCATGCAATGATTAATTACTGCCTGACCCATGCACTGGCCAAGTTGTAAGCCCATATTTTTACCAAATTCATCGCTGAACATAACAATTTGTGCGCGTGATAAAGAACAGTCCTTATCAGTGGCAAGCGCGGGCCGCGTTGCCGCCGTCGGCACCGGCCGCGAGACCGGCGCGGCGTCGTCGGCGGCAGCGGCAGCGCCGGCGACCGACACGGGCACCGACCGCTCTCCAGTCAGCTGTGTACAGACGCGAGGTGATGACGCGGGCTCGGGACACACGGCCGGCAAGGATGAGCTTGTTGGAATTTTATTACAATCGCATTGATTGTTTGTCAAAGATTGAGCACTGTTACTATTATATTTACACGACTCCAACAAACTGTTCATAGCCAGCACATGCTCCTTTATTTCCTTACGCGCTGAATCATATTTAATAGAAATGTGTTCTAAAGATCGTTTTAAAGCCGACATTTCTGACTGGAGGCGCTGTGTGTCACGTTCATAATTTTCCCTATTTTGTTCTAATGTTGAGGTGCAAGAAATCAACTCAGTACGTTCCTTATTACAATTTAAATTATTGCAAAATAGTATAGGTATTATTATTACGCCTAATTAGTGATTGCGTTTTCTTTATAAAATTGCTAAGTTTAACAATTTTCCTTGTTTTTTTCTTGCTATAAGACAATGAAGTTATGTGTGAGTTATTAAATGGGCTGTCACACGTTGTGAGGTCAGTAGTTTCGACTACTTGTTCCTCAGTAGTCTCGACCGATTGGTGCTGGGTGAGTGAGATGGAAGAAACCGCAACTGTAGGAGCGACCAGCTCGTCGAACAGGGACTGGGTGGTAACTGCACTTTGTGCAGACTTCAGATCTTGAATTGTCGTATTTAATAAGGTAATTTCCTTGTGTGCATCGCGTAATTCGTATTCCAGGCCAGTGATACGTCTCAAGGTGTCTTCAAACGCATTCCCGTCCCGGTCAAAGTTATCCACTATTCCTTGAAGCTGGTCCCTCTCACCTGTTATGTCTACCAACTTATGGTACATATCTGCCATTTCACTCTTTAATTGTTGATTTTTATTAATGATATCTAACATTTCTTGCTCACTTTCATCCCGTTCTCTTAATAACTGCTCATTTGTATGTTTACACTTTTGTAATTCTAACAAAGTTGTTTTTAAGTTGTCCTCTAGTTGACGAATTGTTTGAGATCTAGTAGTATGCATTTTGAAAACGAACAAATATGCAAAAACAAGTAAATATAAAAAAAGTACCTCGTAGGTTAAATGAGCGGTTACCAAGATTGAGGTTATGTTAAGTATATGCCGTAATTTCACACGTATTTTTTTGCACTAGCATAAAAGATACACAATAAGCCCTTAAAATACGTATTACTATTCGTAAAAATACACGAAATTACTTAATTACGTTGTTATATTCAAATATTGAAATGACTATCACTTACGGTTTTTGCCGTTACACTTTTCACAATAAAAACGTGATTTGAGCCAAACTTATCCACTAAAAAACTTAAATGATAAACTAAAGTATAATTTTTTAATGCGATGAACTTGATTAGGGCAGTAAATTATTTAAAAATTAAATATTTTAAGAGGAGCTCTAATGTTTACAACTTGGCCGGTCAGTGTTGCCACCACTCTCCAACTGCGCTCCTGTTTTATGTTCGAGCGAGATGTGGGGTGATGCCATTCTAAGCCGATATCACACGGTATCACCTGTAGCATTTTCACAATATTATGGCATATTTTTGTTTTATTCGGTCGAAATGCTGTTTTTTTTAATAGGTTTTTGTCACTTTCGTTGTTTAGAGAGTGCCAATATAACTACTATCGTAACAAAAAAATAAGTTGAACGTTTTTTTTTAGACCAGAATTTAATTCAATCTTTTTTTCAGCATACTTTACCGATACAAATAAACCTTCCTGTTGCTTTGTCACGCATTAAAATAACACCCTGTATAGTAAATAAAAAAGAAATGGATGTGAGGCAATAATCTTTATAACCCCATTGTTTATTGGACCGCTCGCCCGCGGAGAGCTAACCAGCCTTTCCGGGAGCCTGTCATCGTTCTACTACGCTCCTGTTTTGAACACAGGAACATGTTTTAATGGTAGGTTTTTGAGATAGGCAAATTCTAAAAAAAAGAATGGAATAAGAATTGAAAATTTAGGCAGCTACTAATACATACATCATGCCTGTATCTCTTGTATGTGTGTCTCTATTGCATTGCACATCAACTCTTACATCCCTTAGTCGCTTCAACGCCCTCGGGAAAGATAAGAAGTGATGCTATTCTAAGACACCACACGGCAATTAGTACCTTATTAGTAAATTTTGAGGTAAGACCCGGTTAAGAACTAAATCAAGATTCGGTTACACTAAAATTCGGTTTAAAAACTCTATCACAAATAATCGAATTTATTTCTCACAAGATAAGAGCAAGCGACACGGCGCGCGGGGCTACAAAATTACCTAAGAATAGGAAATAAGTAGGTTAGGTATGCAAGGCTAAAGCCTAGGTAGAGAGCACAGTGGATCCGCCTCACAAATCCCACAGGAGCACTGCAATAAAAATGATAAATATCTCCTCCCTTCTGGCCATCGTTCATGGATGACCGTGAACCGACCTTGCTTGTGTCCGGTATAACAATAAAGTTATTCCACTAAAACGTCTACACTTTGTTACCTAACAAGTCTTAGGCTATTTACTAAAATAAAACTTAAAACAAAGTAGGTACCTATTTTCAGTTAAAAAACAGATAATAGCCGATGTCAAAAGAGTGTATTTTAAATGCTAGGATTGGATCGACTGTGTCGAAATTCGTACAAAAAATTGGTCTCCTCAATCCAAAATTACCACATAGGCATGAAAAGGTACACTTTTTACATTACGTTCTTCTTACTCAACATTCTTCAGGCAGCAGGATCACAAAGTAAGTAGGCTGGCGCCACAGCAGCCTACTTTTTAGGGTTCCTTACCTAAAGAGCTATTTTAAGATTCTCGCGTAGTAATACCTATTATAGGCCGATCCGCTGATGTAAGGTATAATGAAAATGATGATCACAAGAAGAATCGCATTTAAAATAAAACAGAGTCAATTTTATTTTTATAGTAAGTATTGTATGTAGGAAGTACACGTAACTTACGTGGTATACGTATCTCTTGAGAAAAGTTGTTACAATTTCGTTTTCCCCGTTTGTGCGATAAATATCTGAGAAGCCGGTTCATTCTATTGATCACAATAAAATATTCCTTACGCTAAGGGAGACGGGATTCACAAGAGCTGTGCACGGTTTGTACCGAAATAGATCCAATAAAGAAGCGTGTTATCGTTTTGGGGAAATACGACGAATATATCTAGCGGGTGATTTAAATACAAACAAAACAGGGTGTATAAAAATCAATGGCAAAATATTTTAAGGGGTGTACCAGGGTCATTCTTCAAAGGGTCGAAAATTTCGGTCACAGGGTTGTAAATGCTAAACTATACTAGTTTGGACATATCGATTGATTGGACATGATTTACCACTTCAATACCTATGTGGAATCGATTAAAAATTCTTATTTTATATTCACTTAGTATTTCAAAACCCAGTCTGAAAGTTGAAAACGGGGGTATTTTTGGTGTTCTCCGCGTGTCACACCTCGCACTAACTTTTTACAAATTATGATTTTACTACTTTCCTTATGTTTTGCACGTATCTATTGTATATCAAAATAATCGTCATAAAGCAATATATTAGGTGAATGATGAAGAAAATATGTAACGCGTGTAATTTTAAAAATAAACCCGAATATGTATCGGTCACACGATTTCGGACAGTTAGCCCAAGCGTGGTAAAATCGGTCATAACTTCTAAGTTTATAACCATATCCAGCTGAGATTTTGTTCCTCAAATTATTATGATATGCTTCAATAATCAAGCAGAGTGAATGGGCACCTCAGTGCCCAGAACTAAAAATATTTCCAAAAATAAGGGCTGACACAAGTTTTGCTACCCTTGCATGTAAGTTACGTGGATTCAAATTTCTTCTAGAATTAATACTCTTAGAGATTCGTCTTTTACAGGGCTGATTTGTAATATAGTCGGGACTATTGGTCTATAATTTTATTTAGATTCAATAAAAGATGGCCGAGTTATTATCAAAAATACTCTGTTTTTGTAATCTGCGTGGAGTAATTTGCGTGGCAAAATACCCACGCAGCTTACAATTCTTCCCACGCAGATTACACAATGGATCTAAGAGTTAAAAAAAGGTTGAAATAACCATTTTAAATACTATTATTTTACCTTATATTCATTAAAAAACACATGAAAAGAATTCTTATGGCAAATATCATCAAGTTTTTGAGTTTTCATATCGTTATACTTGGACATATAATTTTTACCAATTTTGATGGATTTCAGTGCATGTTTTGTCATAACATACTGGACGTTGGCTCTATTCAACCACCTAACTTTGTCGCGCAGCAATTTTTCGATGCCAGTGATCGTTTTCTCATAGGCTTTATGTGTATTTTGAGGCCAAAAGTCAAAACTGTAAGGTAGATCCAATAATATGCCAGCGACTGTATTGAGACAAAGTGCTCCTGATTTATTTCTTGTGCTGACAATCTTGCTAAATTTATCTGCGCTTGCACTACCTATTTTAAAAGAAGTACAATGCCAAACAAGTACAGTGCCGTGTGGTGCCGGCTGAATAGAATAGCAGCACCCTTCTCTTCCCGTGGGGGTCGTAAGAGGCGACCGAGAGATAAATCCGACCCAAGCGAATCAGGGTCCTGGAGAAGGAAAACTCCACACACAAACCCGGAACAGGGTCTCCGTCAGGCGCGAGTGACTGGTAAATATATCGTGCAGCAGACTTCTGCAGCCGACCTGGCTCCGCACGTATCGACCCGTCGTTCCTGTGGAGTCAGCCAGGAAGGCCGAGAGGGTAGCGCAGGTCCTGGGCAGCCCTGCGTTTCCATAATTGCGTCCCAGGCAACGCAGTGTCTGTGAAGAGGAAACTTCACCCGCGTCACGCGGATAAAAATCTTGCCTCAGACACTGTATAAATCGTCTGTCACAGACGTATGAGGCCAATGATGACAATGCCAAAGCCCCCTTAACTTGCTTATGTAGGTATCATTGGTTCATAAACAGGGTGATAGCGCTAACTCGATTTACTGTAACGTCATGGTGAGGAAGAAGGTCTCCATCAGACGCGTATCATATAAGTCTAATGTGCAGCAAACACCTGCAGCTGACCTGTCTTTCTTGCGGATCCAGCCAGGGAGGTCGAAAGGGTCGCATAGAGCTCAGGCAACCCTGCGTATTCCATAACCGTGTCCTGGGCGACACAATGTCTGTCAAATCTTCCTGATATTATTTAAATCTACTGCAATTGACGGAGTTAGGCCATGGTGAGTTAACTTGTTAGTTGCCCCTACCAACTGCGGCCGTCAATATGACTTTCACCTAAGACTACTGGGAATCTTTTTGCGTAAGCTTGGGCAAACGTGGCGAACTTGCCACTTCACTTGACATTTCGAAGGCTTTTAGCTGGACAAGGTCTGGCAGAAACCTTAACCTGGCTCCTCAGCAAGCTTCCTGTTTATGAAAACCCAGCTGGTTTTTGTAATCAATAACAGCTATCTCTCTGACCTCATGGCCATTGATGCCTGTGGTCCTCGAGGTTTAAGTCGCTCGGCGAATTTTTTCTTCAGAACAGCTTTTAACAACTTCAGTTTGGTATTCATAGGTATGCAGAAGACAGTACCATCACAGAGACATTGTCAATTCCAAATCGGCAGAGCGGAAATTGCGTTCTATAGAGAAAGCCCTCGTCTTATTCAATGCTACCACGACACAGGAGATTTATTGCATCTGAAAGTAGTCCTCTCAACTAGACAACTACTTTTTTTTAAAGTACACTTACCTATTTCTGTCATCGCGAATAGCTTGAATGGGCATTGAGTTGTCATCAATCCTGAACATCGATTTCACTTCGGAGCCTAAAAATCACTACTTTCTTATAAAACTAAGCTTACAAGCTCATCTTTGTAACTAAATTTAAGTATCACCAATTATTATTTATTATGCTTGCATTAAAGAATTCATATAAAACTCAAGCCTGATCATGTGTGTAGAAATCCGAACACCCCTTGGATGACTTAATAAGTTGCTCTTGATTTGATGGAACTCAATACGACACATATCTGGTCAATAACAATCTACACAGCCTTGCTTTTTGTCGCAAGATTGCCTGCCTAGCAGTCTTCATCATATTTTTTATTCGAAATTATGCTGAACCAAGACGTCCACGACCTTATTCCGCCAGCTCCTTTCCACCATAGAACACCTGTTAGTATATTTGGCGGGATACCATCTATATTTAGTTGCTAATCCACCAATTCGGACTAAGCACTCTGGAATCTTCTTTCATTGTGCACACTAAAAGACAGGAACTAATTACCTGCATCTGTTGATCCCAAAATCATAAATCCTTATATTTTTTTATGGTAGTAGTGAATAAAGACTTATTTTCCATGACCTGTCTCCACCACAGACTCCATCTTTGCCTTATAACCTAGACTTAAGTCAAGAATAATCATGTTTCAAGTAAAACTTATAGAAAACTAATGAAAATACAAAGATAAAATTGGCTATGTAATCTGCGTGGCTTGATTTGTAATCTGCGTGGCACACAAAATTTTAAAATTAAATTCCTCGAAAAGTAATTGTGCTAACAAGGAGCACCAAACTGTTCTATAATCGTGAAAGTATACTAAATCATATTTCATTGTCATCATCTTCAAATTGCTTAAATTAAAATTTGCCACGCAGCTTACGCGGAGAATCGAAATCTGAATAATGACCCACCAGTCCATGCAACTGAACAACTTTTCCCAATTAACATGGAAATAAAACCTCTTCAGCTTGAAAAAACAGGTCACTTTTGCTCACTCGACGAGGCAATTATGAATTACGAACATCTCAATAAAAACGAAGCTTTTCAAATTATTCAGCCTGAGTTTTACTTGACTTGACATTGGCAAAAATTATTATGCAAGTGTCATAAGCAAAAATGGATCGCTTCCTGGTAGAGGTTCACCCCTGATCCAAATTCATTTACAATTCGTGCTTTGAAACTCTCACGGAGCTAAGGATGCTACTTTTAGTAACTTTCGCTACTTCAGGTCAGGACTTAAATAAGCACTTGGCTTGTAGCAAAGATAGACTTTACTCTCTTGTTGAACAAATAACTATTTACACCCTGTATGTCAAATTCGTATGTTGCGTTGTGTCCCACGTTCCGCAAACCACGTTTGTTTTTCTATATTTTCCGCTTCGCTTCTAGTTCACAAGGTTTTCCTCGATACTTTCTATATCAAATTATTTCGTTGTTATTTATTTATCAGCGCGTTTCCGGAAGCTGATTTGAGTTGGGCGAAAGAGCATTCAATCGAAAAATTCATGTACTTGCTTCATAAATTTAAGACAGTTCGAGACCAAAACTGAGTTGAAATTTTCTTGGAATTCCTTGATGAAGCCGGCACTTTATGACAGCTTTTACCTTTTAGCAGCGAAAATGGATAATACTTTGGACCATCTCATTCCTATTCTCAAAAGGCGCTAAGCTGATTTCGCTTGCAGAGCGCATGGAAGCTATAACTTAACTTACTTCTACACTATTTCTTTTGATAGATGGCTGATTTCAGTTCTTTACGGTACTTTTAACAGCAATAAGTCTTCCAGTAGAGTTTTACGGGAGTTTTGACTCTTGAAGTGTAATCGCACAGTGGAAATGACGATTTTGAATAATTTCCCTATTTTGTAATGGTGTTATCACATGGTGGTGTTATCATATGTCGCGGTGTCACGTACTTGCACTCTGTAAGTAGCTTCACAAAACTCCTCAGAACGTGACATCTGTCAGACTAGCAATCGTGAGCGATTATTGATAGGACGCGCGTCTCAGGCACAAATTAGGAAAACATTGCGTTGGGCGCCTACATAACCTAACCCAACCAGACCTAACCTAACCTTTGTGTCTCATCTCAGGTGTGTAGTTTTGTTTCTACTTTTTCATACATTTTATAAAGAAACGGATTCCAGCTCTGGGATGTCACACGACTTACGTCTCCGATGATCACTTGTTTGACAGATGCCATCATACGTCTACTTTGTGGAGTTTGCGCCCAAGTACCTACCTAAACAAGACCCATCGCTATTTTTGTGACTTCGTCTGCTCCATATAAATGAGCAAGAATTTCGTTGCTCTACCTCTGAATTTCCTGTAATTCACAAACTGTGTTTGTTGCCCTAAGACCGTGTGTTGTGGTCAGACCGTAGTAGGACCCCAAGTTCCGAGACGTCGGCCTCTTAAACCATTATGACGTTATAACGCAATTCAGTAGACAGGGCTCAGTTTAACATACATTGCCGTTTCACGTCATATCTCATCAACATCAGTCCACTGAATGACGTAACCCTCTTCAAGGTACATACCAGAAAGCATGATCGCCCGTTTTTTCTATCCAGACACTTTTTTTTTTTTAGTCATCAGTCTATCTGACTGGAATTCATCCAACGCATACTAGTCGAGCCTTCTAGAAACCGTTTGCTCCTCCGTCTGTAGCAACAGAAGAGGTCTATTTCTTCTTCGATATTGCTACCACTTTTAGACATTGTCTGCTGAAATTCGTTTTTATTATACGACTTATAACAAACAACCAGTAATGCACACTGAATCAGGCTTTTGGTAGACTCGTGTATTGGGGGTTCCGTCGTATCGTAGCGGCTTGCGGTTGCGGTGTCTTGGACAACAAACTGTGTTTTCTTATTCGTGTTGAACATTGTTAGGCATCCATCGCTGCTCTCCAGTTGAGACTTTGACATAGATAGCGACACAATGCAGCAATGTACAAAGTATTGCTTAATGTACAAGTGAAAATAGGTCTACGTATCGCCTTTGTCCAAAGCTCCGTAACTTTAATACAATTAGTGAAAGACAAAAGGAATCCCTGCCACGAAACTGAATGATCATTGTAATTAAATGGTCCCTGACTATATTATAGGTCCGTATTTAGTTTATTGGACAAGAAAATGGTGTTAAACGTCCCTTATAACGGTCATGATCACGATAGACTGAAACATCGCCTGGAAATGTATACTCTCATTACACACATTACACTATTTAGGTAAGTTCAACCCAAGAAGCAAAATTTCATAATTTAACCTTTGTTCCTTGGAGTTTTTCCTTTTACCAGCCCATGTCATGGGTTTTTAGTATCAGGGTCAAGGTCGCTAGTAAAATTTCACTTAATATAAATATAAAACGTATTTAAAAAAGAAGAGGTACAGTCAAACAACTAGTTATCATTGCTGCAACATTATTCGGACAACTTTACAACAAACTCAAGATAACCAGCTGTGAATGGCGAATGAGAGACAAGGCGAGGAAATCGTAATAACGTTTATATTTAAGTCGTGAATGAGAACGTTTAAATGGAAAGCCAGTGGTAATATTCACTTAATTTATACCGGTTCATTGGTTCTGAAGTTCGATTGAAATAACTGTGAAGATAAGACAAAAAGTTCAACAGAGACCGATCGTCTTTTGTTCATTGAAAACTCTGACACCAGAGTTTCTTAGGCGCAATCTCCACAGAGGAGACGTGAGACGTAAGATGGCATCTGTCAAACAAGTGATCGTCGGAGCCGTGAGACGTGCTACAACGCCAAACCCGACACAGTTTCCATATAAAATGTATGAAACAAAAACAAAAAAGCTACACACGTACGACGAGCGGAGTGTCCTATCGATAACAGTTTACGATCGCTTGTCTGACAGATGTCATGTTGTGTGTCGCGCTGCGGTAGCACGATAAAAGAAAGAAGGTAAGGGCGTTTGTCCACCGCGCCGTCACTGAGAACGAGATGACGGCGCCGAAGCAGCGGTACATAAGTTTACTTGGGCGTTTTTCCACCGCCGCCGTCACTGATCGCGTCATTTCATATTAAAATCGGCCAGAAATAATCTCGTTCTCGTTCTCGGTGACGGCGCGGTTGACAAACGCGCTTGGCATAGAAAACGTTATTCTCATAGTCATTCATAATCACGTCAGTCATAGTCATACTTCGAGCATCTTCCGTCCCGCAAGTAGTCATAACGCCTTAACATAATCAACTATATAAACCAAACTTTTGACTATTCAAACTTGATCCCTTAGTTCACTTTTTTAAGTCTTGATACATTTATAGGTATATTTTCGGACAAGAACAAGTGCTGAAGCATACTTTCAGCGAAGTTACAACTACCCCCAACAGCAAATTGGGTACTTTGTCAGCCCCCTCCTCTTGTTAAGGCGACGTATTCCACTTTGCTCGTTTCCTGCAAACTTCAACTTATTAAGATTATTCATCGCTGTGTCTGCAGCACTGAGCGGAATGCTCATTCTTTATTTAGCTCTGTATGAGCACTTGTGACAGTTAGTTGGCGGGTTAAATCTTTTGTGTTGCTTGGCTACTGGGGGTCTAAAACGCTAATTACGTCCTATCTCCGCCAGCATGTTTTGTATGGAAATCCATTCCGCAGGCCTTCCGTTCCAGTTACGTCCCAAGCCTTGTCGAAATGTCAAATAGAGTTTGACAAGTAATTTGTATGAAAAACATGTAACGTCATCGGATTTTTTGTTCCTTTCTACGATTATTTTGACACTTTTGTCTATGCTGTGTCGAGCTATGACAACCGTATTTACGTCTCCTCTACGACAAAGAGCAGTCTCAACCATCGGCGCCTTGTTGATGTCGTAATTGAATTACTTTTGAAAAATATCGAAAAATAAAAACAACTATAACATTTTTGTGGGTTATTATAAATCTTTAGGATATTTGAGACCATGTGGGTAAAATAAGTACACTTGAAAAAGTAGTTATAGTCCGAGTTCTTAATTGGCAGTTTGTATGGATGTATGGTCCCATCTGGCAGAAATCATGAAACTTGGCATGTGTGTAGCTTACATGTGTAAGCTTCAGGAAAAGAAGGGAAGCAAGTTGGACACCCCCTGCTTCCCCCCCCCCTTTTATGTCCCAAATTTCAGTTATCTTTATTTTTCTCGGAAACTATTAAAGATAGGAGAAATTTGTCAAGGTAAGAAATATTTCTTATAAAATTGTCTACATAATTGTTTTTGGGTCGATGTTGATAGGACTTATACTTTTCGAGTTATGCTTCTGGGAAACCCATCATTTTTTTGAAGGTGACTTCCAGCTCTGAATTAGCCATAACTACCATGCGATAGAATATTCTTTCAAACTTGCTATTGGCTTTTATTAGTTAGGTAGTCTACAAAGGAAAGAGACAACACTTCAATCACGCCTGTGGGGATGGGGAGGGGCAAAGTTTATTTTTTCCGAGCTGAACTTGAGGACTACTGACTCCTTAAGTAAATGTGACACGAGAAATTGAGTATCATTTTCGAATAAACCAAGGACGGAGTATTCATTTCTGGGACGCTTTTTGGTACATTTCATACAAAAATATAAATATATTAAGTGAAATTGAACAAAAAATATGTTTCTTTCTCATTCAAACTTTGTTTTCTTCTGAAATTTGAGACATATTTATTAGATAATAACACATACTCGAAGACATACTCACCCTAATTATAAAACCATATTTTATTTTCGAAAATATTAGAAAATACCTAGCCTACGGAAGCCTAAATATTTTTACAAAGTTATGTTTGTAGCTGGAAAAATTTCAAGTTCATAGATTTTGTATGCAAAAATAAGACTACCAACCGCAAACTTATATTTCTCAATTGTCGCTAAACCATTCCAGATAGAAAAATGCCCTCATAGGGAATGTTGTTTATACTGAAGGATAGTTTTTGTTGGAATAAAGAAATTGAGGATCTGGAGTACTTGATGTTTAAGAAGACATTACAGTATCTCGAATAGTTTAGCTGGGCTGTTGATGTTCCACATCAAGTACTCCAGATCTTCAATTTCTATATATCAGCATAAACAACTCTTCAGTATAAACAACATTTCGTATGAGGGCATTTATCTATCTGGAATGGTTTAGCAACAATTGAGAAATATACGTTTGCGGTTGGTAATCTTATTTTTGCATACAAAATCTATGAATTTGAAATTTTTCCAGCTACAAACATAACTTTGTAAAAATATTTAGGCTTCTGTAGGCTAGGTATTTTCTAATATTTTCGAAAATAAAATATGGCTTTATAATTCGGGTGAGTATGTCTTTGAGTATGTGTTACTATCTAATAAATATGTCTCAAGGTCATGATGAAAACTGCGTTTGAATGAGAACGAAACATATTTTTTTCTTATTTCACTTAATATTTTTATATTTTTGTATGAAATGTACCAAAGAGCGTTCCAGAAATGAATACTCCCGTCTTTGATATATTCGAAAATGATATTCAATTTCTCGTGTCATATTTACTTAAGGAGTCAGAAGTCCTCAAGTTCAGCTCGGAAAAAATAAACTTTGCCCCCTCCCCACAGGCGTGATTGAAGTGTTGTCTCTGTGGGTTTCCTAGACTAACTAATAAAAGCCAAGAGCAAGTTTGAAAGAATATTCTATCGCATGGTAGTTATGGCTAATTCAGAGCTGGAAGTCACCTTCAAAAAAATGATGGGTTTCCCAGAAGCATAACTCGAAAAGTATAAGTCCTATCAACATCGACCCAAAAACAATTATGTAGACAATTTTATAAGAAATATTTCTTACCTTGACAAATTTCTCCTATCTTTAATAGTTTCCGAGAAAAATAAAGATAACTGAAATTTGGGACATAAAAGGGAAAGGGAAGCAGGGGGTGTCCAACTTGCTTCCCTTCTTTTCCTGAAGCTTACACATGTAAGCTACACACATGCCAAGTTTCATGATTTCTGCCAGATGGGACCATACTTCCAGCTAAGGAGCCGTACTATTATGATAGTTTATCAACGCACTAAAATTATACTCTGGTTACTCGCAGCTTGCAGAGTCGGTCATAAATCATTATGAGTCTAGGGTTGTGCGTTAGCGGCGCGGGCGCAAGGCCGTTATCGATAAAATCATGAGACATCAAAGAATGCCATTAACTACTTTGTTTACTTGCATAGACGAGATGCATGCTTAATCGCATTTTTGATGACTTAAATAGGTATAATTTGATTAAGTAATTAGTTTACTTACATAGACGATTTGCAAGTAAACAAATTACCTAATTGCATTCTACTACAGTAAATCATTTGTTTTAAATCTTGTCGCGTCGCTTCATACTTACTAATTGAGCTAAGCTAATTACCTAGGTACTTATACACTGCGAACAATTTTTTCATTCATTAACTCTTTGAATACGGATAGTGACATAATTCATAAATATAACTTTAATTATAGATGATATCAAATGACACCTGTTTTTATCTGTCTATGTCTATTCTATCCACCTATAAAAAATACACTATCGATAACACTTATCGACAGCAATAATACGCAGCACTGCTGCCCCCACCCTTGCTCCCATAAGGCCCGAGAGTGCGAAAGGGAGCAAAAATATCGCGGTCCCGCTCCGATGATTTACGACCGATTCTGCAAGCTGCGAATAACCAGAGTATAGATATAAAAATTACCAATTGCTATCTATACTTGATCATCGATTAGCTATGCAAAGCACTTCCAGGGTCAAGATCAAATTGTAGATGTTTGCGCAAATAATCTTGAATTTTTAAAAAGTAATATGGTAATTTATTTTTATTATATTGTTACTCATTCAGAATGATAATATTATTTGTTTTCGTTGTTTAGGTAAATTGGATAATATAAATTAATATTTAGGTATTAGGTATTTATTACCTATCTTCTAAACTTTTTACTTCTTCAGAATGTCGATAGATGGCGTTGCTAATCAAACTATTGGAACTAATATCACCTATTAAGCGACCGTATATTTTACTTTTGCTTGATATTATGATTGCAAACATCATCAAGGCGAGCCTATTGCCACGTGATATTCTCTATCAGTAAAAGCTATTACTAAAAAATGATACAATGTACTTGGGTGTAAATTCCCCTTCATCATAACAAAATGTAACTATTTACCACTTTTAGGAGGTAACAATCATCACATCATACCCATCAGTGTAGAATGACTCAAACTTATATAAAAGATCCTATTTGTGCATATTTTTACAGAAATATATAAATAACAGAATATTGTTGTTATAAATAAACACAACTTGTAATCATTACCACTATTTACTTCATATTTTAACATAATCAGAATACAATTTCAATACAATTCAATTCAAAAAGTTTATTTCAGAAAGATTAGTTCCATAATTACATAATTTGATTTGTATTAAGCACTTGATATCTAACATTTTCTTAACTACTTCATGTTTAAAAATCTGATATCACTCTTGAGGATTTATTTTAATCTGAAGGTTTCTAGCAATTCTTCTTTGTACTTTGCATTAGTGTTTGCAACAGTTTTTCTTTCATCAATAAAAATACTTTTGATCTTGCGCTGGAATATAAACGATTATATTGAGCAGTACAAAATACAGTTATATCCATGAATGACGCCTTGTTACTTTTATAGGAGTGTGGGGATATAACATAAATTTATGGGATTTTCGATTATTATTTTCAGCCGGATTAGAACAGCGTCGTAAAAGGCAAATAAGGGATGAATCGAAGCCAGTATTGGATTGCTGTATCAGTACAACATCATAGGTATGTGATTTCGAAAAAACATTGTAGTATAATAAAATTTTAAGGACTTCACATAAACAGGCATGCATAAAATCACGCCTTTTCCCCGGCAGGAAGGTAGGCAGGAACTACATCCTTCTACATGCTACGATCTTGACACACCACTTTCGCTTCCTCCATATTCATCAATCTTTTCATACATGCTCGTCGATTTAGGGTACTTACTCTCTTTAGCACTTGATTTGATCGAGGTTGGTACGTTTGTCAAGATATTCTCCTTCATACATTCCCATCTACGTTTTCCAAATACTTGTTTTTTCATCAATATATCTATCATCATCAGGCAGAAATATTATTATCATCATCTTCAGCACAGAGTACCTTTTTATCTTCAGGTATGTACGTCAGCATGTAGAAACCAGCTTAGGAACTGAAACACTAGCAGAATATCGATTTAAATGAATTATTTTATATAATTATCAGTCACATATTTGTTTTGTGTTTGAGACTGTTTGAGGACTTGAGAACCTTCAATTTCAGTGTCATTTTCGTGATTATATTATATACTTTTTGGTGATTTTATACGAGCTACGAGTGACATGTGTTGGACACTAAAGCTGAACGCTCACTTGTAAGCACAGCCGCTCCGTACGCGCCGCATTTTGAATTATTTGTATGAAGTTCTACATGGTATAATAAGATACTCCGCCTGGTATTCCATTCCGAGACTCGTGAACCACGTGACTAACACAAGCCTACGTCATCATGCTTGTGGGTTATAATACGAGTTCTTAATTGGCAGATTGTATGGAGGTATGGTCCCATCCGGCAGAAAGCATGAAACTTGGCATGTGTGTAACTTATATATGGAAGCTTCAGGAAAAGAAGGGAAGCAAGTTGGACCCCCCCTGCTTCCCCCCTTTACCCCCCCTTTTATGTCCTGAATTTCAGTTATATTAATTGCTCTCGGAAACTATTAGAGATATGAGAAATCTGTCAAGGTAAGAAATATTTCTTATAAAATTGTCTACAAAATTGTTCTGGGGTCGATGTTGATAGGACTTATACTTTTTGAGTTATGCTTCTGGAAAACCCGTAATTTTTTTGAAGGTGACTTCCAGCTCTGAATTAGCCATAACTACCATGTGATAGAATATTATTTCAAACTTGCTATTGACGTTTGTTAGTTAGGTAGTCTTCAAAGAAAATCCGCAGAGACAACACTTCAATCACGCCTGTGGGGGTGGGGGGAGGGGGGCAAAGTTTATTTTTTCCGAGCCGAACTTGAGGACTTCTTACTCCTTAAGTAAATGTGACAGGAGAAATTGAGTAACATTTTCGAATAGACCAAGGACGGAGTATTCATTTCTAGGACGCTTTTTGGTACCTTTCATACAAAAATATAAATATACTAGCTGCCCGTCAGCGGTTTCACCCGCTGCTACCCATCTTTTACCCCTTTAGGGGTTAAAAATCGAAAATCCCTGAAACACGTACTCAATTTTTTTAGCTGTTTGATCTAATTGCAAGTTTTGAAACAGATCGCATTTAAAAATCATGATTTTCCATACAAACTTTTAAACCCTTTCTTACCCTTAGTCATCATTGGCCTCATACGTCTGTGACAGACGATTTATTCAGTGTCTGAGGCAAGATTTTTCATGGCTGTATAAGCCGATACGGGAGCGGCATGACTTTCCGCACGCTCTACAAACGAAGGTGGAATTAGAGACTGGCACATGCATGTTTAGATGTCGTTTTTGCCTTTTGTTTGCGAGACCAGCGAACCAGGCATCATCGTGAGCTTTACGCCCATCAAACACACGCTTTCGCCATACATCCCTATTCTCAGCAAGCTTCTCCCAGCTTTGATGGTCGATGTCAAACGCAGCCATGTCCCGTTTGGCGCAATCTTTGAAACGTAGCATCGGTCTTCCAACTCCTCTTTTGGCATTAGCTACGGCGCCAAGTAGTACACGCCGCGGTAGACGCGAAGGTTCCATGCGGTACACATGCCCTAGCCACCGCAATCGTCTTTGCTTAAGCAAAGCGGTAAAGCTAGGCAGCTGTGCAATTTCTAGAACTCGCTCGTTTGTGACTCTGTCCTGCCAAGTTATATGCAAGATGTTTCTTACGCAGCGCATATGAAATGTGTTGAGTCGACGTTCTTGTTTTGCGTACGAAGTCCAGGTTTCAGCTCCATACAAGAGTATATGCTTAGAACGCAAGTTTGGTAAACAATTATCTTGGTTTTTGTGGTCAGGTGTTTATTATTCCATACTCTTGTACTGAGCCTGCCGAACATGGTCGCTGCTTTGCCGATACGAGTATTGATCTCAGCATCGAGGGTGAGATTGTTCGACACAGTCGACCCCAAGTAGCAAAACTTGTCAACTATGTTCAAGGGAACGCCACCGAGCAAAATACGTGGTGTTTCTCCACCTTGAGCTAGCACTACTGTTTTTTTGGCATTAATGGACATTGAGAACAGAGAACACGCGTGGGAAAACTTATCAACAATGTCTTGAAGCTCACTTTGAGAATTAGCAACGAAGGCTGCATCGTCAGCGAACAAAAGGCTATCGACGAATAAGTCATCGCGGTTACGCTTTGACTTAAGAAGCGAGATATTGTACAGCTTCCCGTCAGCCCTAGTGTGCAGGTGTATACCCTGTTGGTCATCGCCGAAAGCAACTTTAAAAGCAATGAGAAGAAAATACCAAACAGGGTAGGAGCCAACACGCAGCCTTGGCGAACACCTCTACGCATTTCGAACGGCTCGGATGTATTGCCGTTAAAAACAACAGATCCTTTCATGTCCTCGTGGAAGGATTTAATGAGGCTTAGAAGTTTTGGAGGGCACCCGATGTTTAAAAGTGCAGTATAGAGTCCTTCTCTGCTCACGGTGTCGAAGGCTTTGTTAAGGTCGACGAACGCCACAAACAGAGGTGTTTTCTGCTCTCTACACTTTTCCTGCAGTTGGCGAAGTGTAAAGATCATATCTGTTGTGGAACGTTGGGCGCGGAATCCACATTGCGATTCGGGATATACACGATCAGCAAGTTTCTGGAGTCTTATTAAGACTAACCGAGCAAATAATTTACCTACTATACTTAAAGGGATATTCCACGATAACAGTTACAGTCACCGCGGTCACCTTTGCCTTTGTATAGGGTAATGATGTTAGCATCGCGCATATCCTGTGGTATATATCCCGCTTCCCAACATTTACACAACAGATTGTGCAGGATGGGTAATATGCACTTGAGCCTGATAATTTCGGCGTGGGTACCATCGTTTCCAGGTGATTTTCCAATTTTAAGCTGCTTTACAGCCTTGTGGTACTCCCTTATGGTAGGAAGATCATCTAACTCAGTCCAGGTAGCTAGTTTTGGCATGCAATCTGCAGCTTCTGGCATTATGTTCACTGGTTCTGAGTAGAGACCAACATAATGTTCTACCCATCGCTCGAGTTGGCGTTGAGCATCTGCAATAACAGCGCCGTCCGCTTCTTTAAGGGGGGCCGTTTTTTTAGGAAAAGGACCAAGGGCCTTTTTAATCCCAGCGTAAACACCACCAAAGTTTCCTACATCAGCGCATGATTGAATGCTTTGACAAAGCTCGGTCCAGTATGCATTTGCGAAGTACCGTGATGTGCGTTGTAAAGCTGATTTTGCATTCGACCCTTACCCTTAGTATAAACAACATTTCCAATGAAGGCATTTCCCTATCTGAAATGGTTTAGCGACAATTGAGAAATATAAGTTTGCGGTTGGTAATCTTATTCTTGCATACAAAATCTATGAACTTGAAATTTTTCCAGCTACAAACATAACTTTGTAAAAATATTTAGGCTTCTGTAGTCTAGGTATTTTCTAATATTTTCGAAAATAAAATATGGTTTTATAATCCGGGTGAATATGTCTTCGAGTATGTGTTATTATCTAATAATTATGTCTCAAGGTCATGAAGAAAACAACGTTTGAATGAGAACGGAACATATTTTTTCCTATTTTACTTAATATATTTATATTTTTGTATGAAAGGTACGAAAAAGCGTCCCAGAAATGAATACTCCGTCCTTGGTTTATTCGAAAATGTTACTTAATTTCTCCTGTCACATTTACTCAAGGAGTCATAAGTCCTCAAGTTCAGCTCGGAAAAAATAAACTTTGCCCCCCTCTCCCCACCCCCACAGGCGTGATTGAAGTGTTGTCTCTGCGGATTTCCTTTGAAAACTACCTAACTAACAAACGTCAATAGCAAGTTTGAAATAATATTCTATCACATGGTAGTTATGGCTACTTCAAAGCTGGAAATCACCTTTAAAAAATTGATGGGTTTCGCAGAAGCATAACTCGAAAAGTATAAGTCCTATCAACATCAACCCACAAACAATTTTGTAGAAAATTTTATAAGGAATATTTCTTACCTTGACAGATTTCTCATATCTCTAATAGTTTCGGAAAAAATAAAAATTACTGAAATTTGGGACATAAAAGGGGGGGTAAAGGGGGGAAGCAGGGGGGATCCAACTTGCTTCCCTTCTTTTCCTGAAGCTTCCATATATAAGCTACACACATGCCAAGTTTCATGCTTTCTGCCAGATGGGACCATACTTCCAGCTAAGGACCCGTACTATTAACAGAATTACCTACTCTGTAAATCATATAAGATACTGTTAACTAATAAATACAATTTAAGTGTTGTTGTAAAGTTCAAGTTAATACACACGTAAATCTAAATTATAAAATTATTCAGAAATATTTTAACTCATTTTTCTGAGATTGAATTTATCGTATTTTATTGAAATAAAGTGCCAATACTAGTGACGTAGGCTTGCGTTTCTCTGGAAATGTAAGACCATGTTTTATTAGACTATGAAGTTCTATGGAACCTCGCACATCTGTCAGCACAGCCGCACCGCACAGCCGCGCGTTTAGACGAATTCCCTAGTCGACTCTGATGACATTTTCAGCACTATGCGGTTAGTGTGACCATATTTAGCAGTGTTATTCTTTTTAAATAGAAGAACTTTAGCATTAAAAGCTAAGTTTACAGATTTTGGCAGATTTTAAGGTTTTAAGTTTAAGTTCAAGGATTTTATACAATTATAAGCTCGTTTAGCTTACTAAATAGGTCAAAATAAAATATTAACATATTATGGTAGATTGCATTGTAGATTGTAACCGAGATAGGTATCATAACAATAAATTAATATGGTCACATGTATGCCTTGATCTCGTCTAGAACTACAAGTTCTTCAAAGAAACTGGTAGTGCAGCATGCACAGTTAACGAGATAAACGAGTTGAAAGTTTGACAGCTATCACCTAAAATGTAGATCTCGTCCAGACTTACATACATCATTCGTCATTCTTACATACATACCTACATACATTCAAACATACATATATACTCTCGAAAAACATAACCTTCCTTCTGAGACAGTCGGGTGAAAACGGACGGTGAACAGCAAATTTTACTGGGAGGAAAAGTTAATGGGACAGTCTGGCAGCACCGACAAATAAAAAAAAACTTCTTAAATGGTCACACTCTCCGCGCGCGCTGTTGACGTCATCAGCACTATAGTTTCTGATCAGCTCGCTTAGAAATCTCTATGAGAAATCCGTTCGATTCGGAGCGTGCAGCTCGGCAATATTTTCGAGGCTCCATAGATTTTCACACAAAGAATACGGCTATAAGTACTTTCACCTTATACCTTTTCTATTAAGGGCGCTACATACCGGGCGCGTATGCATCACGTGCACGTCATCACGCGCGTAGAGATGACGTTGTATCGTATGGGATTGTATGAGAGGATTCACACTGCTTGCGTTACGTAGACGTGCACGTACGCGTAATGCGTAGGGTTACGCACAGCTCACACCAGGAGACAAAAGGGTTGCGTACTCTACGCAGAGCTGCACGCGGTGATGACGTTGTATCCTATGAGATTCCCTATTGAACTTCATACCGAACAAGTTCAACACGCACAGCTCAGTCCTGAGCGTAACTCTACGCACGTGCCTTCGGACATGACAGTTGTAGCGTTGCCAGACCTTCTCAATACAGATCATTTGACAGTGACTTTAACAGTGAATTTGACAGTGATTTTGACAGTGACTTTGACAGTGACTTTGACAGTTACCGTGACAGTAAGTGACTTTATCAGTGACTTTGTGTCATTGACAGTGACAATGACAGTAAACTTGACAGTTACCTTGACAGTGGCTACTTTACAGTGACTTTGATAGTGACTTTGACAGTAATTTTAACAGTGACTTTGTGACATTGACAGTGAATTTGACGGTTACCTTGACAGTGACTTTGTCAGTGATTAAGACAGTCACTTTGACAGTGACTTTGACAGTAACTTTAACAGTGACTTTAACAGTGACTTTGTGACATTGACAGTGACTTTGACAGATATCTTGACAGTGACTTTGACAGTAAATTTTACTGTGACTTTGTAACATTGAGAGTGACTTTGACAGTTACCTTGACAGTAATTTTGACAGTGATTTTGACAGTGACTTTGACAGTTACTTTGACAGTAACTTTAACAGTAACTTTAACAGTGACTTTGTGACATTGACAGTGACTTTGACAGATACCTTGACAGTGACTTGAAAATTCAGAGAATCGTGAATATCAGAAACGTAAAACAAACACCAGAGCTGTGCATGCAACTACGCAGTCTACGCAACAGACCCCTTGCGTTGCGTTCGCAGTACGCATCCGTAGGGTTACGCGCGTAACTCAGTGTGAAGGGGTCTACGGCCGTGATCACGCCGTAACTACGCCGTAGTGACGTGCACGTGATGCATACGCGCCCGGTGTGTAGCGCCCTTTATACCTTTTCTATTATACTTAATACCGGGAGTAACGGAAAGGGTATAACAAGCCAAAAGAAGGTCAAGGTACTCATGAAACTGAACAACTTTCCCCGTGGAACATGGGTCGAAATATGAAAAAAAAGTTGGACCTACCATAGTAAATCAATCAGCTGATCGGCGATTTTGTATGGGAGGCCAAATTTTTTTTCATATTTCGACCCATGTTCCATGGGGAAAGTTGTTGAGTTTCATGTGTACCTTGACCTCCTTTCGGCTTGTTATACTCTTTCCATTACTCCCTGTATTAATGCAACCTCAATAAAAAAACTCTTTAGATGCAAAAAAATATCCGTCACTTGTCAAGTATTATGTGGGGAACCACAATGCACGACATACTCAATGCACAGCAGGTTAAGGCACGGCAGCGTATTGTACAGCAGATCATTGTACGGCATGATGGATTGATGGTCTTGAAATACGGGCCCGGCCGGACCGATAATGTACAGGGGTGGAAATGGAATCAAAACAAATGACGTCACAGCAGATGTAGTGATGTGATAGTGTTGACTTTGATCGACTTATCGATTAATTATTCGAACATGACATGCAAGGCAACCCACGGAGGGGGGGACGGAGGGGGGTAAAAAAAACACATTCAACGCAAATCTGACACAGTAGGTTAGGTTAGGTTAGAACAGTGACCCCCTGGAGCGAACGAAGTGAGCGACCAAGCTTACTTAAGAACATATTTCATGTAAAAACAATATCGATTAAGCTATTAATGCATATAATATTATCGATCTAGTCACATCACTATCCTATCACAACACGTGATGTCTCCAACCATCATGTCGTGCAATCCACCCCCGTGCACTTTCGGTACGGGGTGATGGATAGCGACACTGTTTTGATTCCATCCACCATGTCGTGCTTCATCACGTTGTACATTACTCTGACGGCCAGTATTATGGTGTACAATACTATGTTGTACAATGTAGGGACTCTCTATTGTTTGACAATGATTTGTTTACTTTAAGCTTTGCAAATTATTTTACCAATATTATACTGCTATTTATAATATTATGTTCAATTTATATTGTTGGTTACATATTGCTGATACTTTATATATACCACCAGAAGCCCATCTAAACTATATAATATAATAAGAGATACAAACAGACTAGAAGCATGTAAAAATAATAAAGCAAAGATACAGAAATGTATGTACCTACCTAATAGCAAAAGCTATACAATTATAATGAGTCGCTTGAACAAAATGGACTAAAAAGAGGGCTCATATATCTGCGGACAAAGTTCGAATTACCACGGGAAAACGGGTACTTATGAAACCTGCTGGGCGGGCCGCTAGTCCATTTCGTATTTACCTCATTTGACTTGTACTATTGTTGAAAATAAATTTTTGTAGTGATTTTATTCATAATCGAGATCCCAGGATTGACCTTTCCACACCTCTTCTAGCCGGTGGGATAGCTTTACTGTCAGGTCAGGGTCCAATTTTCAGCCTCGTTCGTCATGACATGACTGGTGAGACGCACTGATGGAATACTTTGAGACAAGGGTGACTCCAGAACATGACGCAACTACCCAAATCTTGACCGGCGGATTGCATTGTTCTGGTGATTCCAGTCTCTTCCCCAACTAAAAACTTTTGGACAATTTAAAATCTTCGACTTTGGGGATGACCTATCGATTATTCAGCTTTTCTATTACTTTCGTAACTCATTTGTAAAGTTTTTAAATTCCTTTGAAGATACCTGTAAAATCATTAATTTGTTCGTTGTTTTATTAGTTTATAAAGCTTAATTCTAGAAGGGGTTCAGACAAACTCGGGCTCTACGGATATTATGCGAATGTTGCGCTTTATAAGTACAAAATCACACGCACAGCCTACGTGGTGACCACGCGCAGCTCACGTAAGCGACCGGCGCGCGGGGGCTGATGTACGCAGGGGCCATCTAGTGCAATTTTGGAAAATTTTGCTCCATGGTAAAGGCAACACCATTAGAAAACGGTAGATAGGATAGGACCTATCCGATAGGTCAAACAGAAGACTGTGATAGTAGTAGAATTTCCTCTGAAGAAAACACCCTGCACTGCGCTTCGCAATAGTGGTAGGTATGACAACTACATTTCAATCGGGCCTGTGTCCAGCAGTGGACTATTTTAGCTGCTGAAGAACAAGATAAGACATCCAATCATCCAATATTAAAAGTGAACTAGAAACAACATTTTGTTTACTTACATATCAAACGAAATTTTGTTTGCATATCCAATACCTATGGTAGGTACATTTGTTATTTTGCAGCAACTTACCGGCAGATAAAAATCAATTACTTTTATAAGGTTTTTTAAAATTATCGGTAGGTAATGTATGTTTTGTTCTATAATTTACCTCTCAGCTAATATATAAAAGGTACTCTTTGAATTTACCTACATAGGTAGTTTGACGTTGATCTAAGTCAAAAATTATCAACAATATCAAAATTATATAAAAGTCTGTTTGTTTGTTTATTTATATTTTCTGCTCCTGCACGTCGTCGTACCCGTGCAATTTTATGTTACTTAAGTGCGATTTATTGAGTGTAGTTATTAAAAAACTGTAGAGCGATACCTATACCTATAAGGTGTAAGGAAAATAGGTCGAAGTATAAAAAATTATTTGGACCTTTTTTTTTATAAATAATGGGTAAGCATTTGTCCGCAATCTCACCTGATGTTAAGTGACGATGCAGACGATGATGGAACATGCTCGCCCAGATAATGCCTATTCACTCTCGCCTTGAAAAGGCCCAGGTTATAACGTTCCGGAAACAGATCCGCAGGCAGGGAGTTCCACTCCTTAGCAGTTCGCATTAAAAATGTAGAAGCGAAGCGCTTTGTGCGAATTTGCGGGATGTCTACGATATAAGGGTGGAATCCCAACCGGCGTCTCGTGCACCGGAGATGGAATGGTGACGGAGGTATCAGGTCATGGAGAGACTGTGCACACTCCCCGAAATGTATCCTGTAGCATACCGACAAGCAAGCTACTTTGCGACGGTGTTCGAGGCTCTGTAACTTTGCGTCAATAAGTGCCCTATCAGCGATGAGTTTCTTGGCGCGCTTCTCAATCGAGTCCAGGGCTGCCAGCTGGTATTTGGCAGACCCGTCCCACAGGTGTGTGTGTGTGTGTGTGTGTGTGTGTGTGTGTGTGTGTGTATGTGTATGTGTATGCGCATTGAATTGAGCTAATGTATGTATGTAATCGAAGTTTATCGATTACATACATACATTCATACATATGTACATACAAAAAAACAAATCTTTCCTCTTCATTATAATAGTGTAGATTTACTCGGTCTTAAATTTAAGAGTTCGGCTATTTGATAAAACTAAAATTTTATGTTGAAATTAAGGTGCAAAACTTAAAAAATACGATTTTCATTAACAATCGATGTTTTTTTAAGTATAAATCGATTTATTTTAAATCGATTTTTTTGCGACTAGGAATAATCGATTATAAAAAAATCGATTTTTCATTACTCAAGTCACCTCCCTATGGCACAGAGATCTACGGCACACTCCTTTAGCCGACCTGGCTCCGCGCTAATTTGTCTTTCCTGCATATCTAGGCGACACAATGTCACTCAGCTCAGATGCGTGGATAACAACACGGGAAGCGGCAGTCACCAGTTTTAAGTCCGAGCAGTTAATAAACAGTAAGGTCCTTCTTGTTTGGTTTCTTTACGATGTAGTAAACACCTGATTAATACTGGATAATCAGCACCGTTATCTACTTGTTACTTAGCCTACAAAAAGTAAAAACCAAATTCTCCGACGAAGGTTTTCTATACGTGAAACAAATTAAGGCATGTAACGAACGGACGCATCATAAACGACCAAGATGTCTGGTTTGAGACCTTGGCAGTCAGAAGGTTGAGGCAGCATCAAACTTCTTCCACCGTCAATACCAACCAATATACCTGCAGAATGTGTGGCAGAGACTACCGCTATACCCACAAAATAACCTGTAATCCACCTTGACATGACATTCTTTAAAAAGTCTAATAGACAGATTAAGACTAATGATGATAAAAATGAGTGTAAAGCCGCGGGTAATCGCTAGTCTACATATGCATATACGAAGTTTTAATAAAACCTCAATCAATTGGTAAATCTATAAATAAAAGTAAAAATTGTTTGTGGTTATATATCTTGCCTTCCCTTCTATCTGCCCCGTCGTAAATAATTTAAGCATGTTCGCTTGCATACGACGCCTTAGAGGTGGAAATCTATTTTCGCAACCCGTTCAGTTCGCCAGTACCTAAACTATTTTATAAGAATCAATACATAGGTATAAAATATAGTCACTTTTTGCGTTTCTCTGTGTCGTTCGTGGAATTCGCTCCTTTTTAACCACGTAAAGGATTTTGATTCGGTTTCTCAAATAGATAGACTGATTTAAGAGGAAAGTTTAACACATGTCGGGAAAATGCCTTTCACCCGTGGAAAAATCAGTTGCAGTGCGTGGCACTGCTGACGGGCTGCTAGTTGACAAAATACTCTTAGGGTCAGTTCCGACTGAAGGAGACGAGACGCGACGCTGCAATATCAATTTCAAGCGTCGCATCCGTCGCGTCGTCGCGGTCCCTCATTTATGCCCTTCTTTGGCAACTACCGGCATATACCCGGTAGACATAGTCCGATTCGTTCTTCCCAGAACAACTCGTAAGCCCAGTCTCGCCCCAAGGGCGTGATTAGGCTAATTGTTTGATCAACCACCCAAATACATCCGGGTGAGCCCTCGCTCCCCACCAAATAGTCAGGTGTAGTTGACTATCAGGTGTATGATGAGCTCAGCACTAAAATCATAAAATTATGTGCGTTTGAGTTAGCTCCTATCATAGCGTATCTAGTAAACTTGTCACTTGCATACGGTAAATATCCAGCAACTTTTAAAAAATCAGTAGTGAAGCCACTCTACAAAAAGGGAGAAAAATTGGACCTGGATAATTACCGACCAATTACTCTCATACCAATATTATCAAAAATATGGGAAAAAATCATATTTGCTCGGTTGTTGTCCTTTATAACGAAGTTCGATATTGTTACACCAGAACAACATGGATTCCAAAAAGGAAAATCGACTACGACGGCGTGCTTTGCACTTACTAAACAAATATCTAGTTTTATGGATAAAAAAGTACCCGTAACCACAATTCTGTTCGACATGAGCAAGGCATTCGATTTTGTGTGTCACAGAACTCTACTTTCAAAACTAGATGCATATGAAATTCGAGGTGTAGCGAATGAACTTATTGCTGACTATCTTAATAATAGAACTCAATGTGTAGAGATAAATAAGTTAAATGATAAACAAGAGTATACCAGTTACCGTTCATCTTTCCAGACTAACAAAGTAGGGGTACCGCAGGGCAGTATTTTAGGGCTATACTCTTCATACTCTACATTAATGATTTACCAATTAACATATCGTACCCTTGTGTGTTGTTTGCCGATGATCTATCTATCATTGTCCACAAGAAGTTAAATTTTGATTACGAGAGCGAAATAAATATAACTATCCGTAAAGTTGTTCAATGGTTACAGCACAACAATCTACATATTAATTTAAATAAGACCACTTTCTTGCAGTTCATAAATGTAAATGGTAGGCCCGCTAACTTATTAATTAAATACAACGGTATCCAAATAAACGAAACAACCACGGCAAAATTCCTCGGCATAATGCTTGATTCCCATTTATCATGGAAAGAACATGTGGAGTCGGTTTATCAGAGAGTAAATAGGTTTATCTATGCTCTATATCGTTTGCGGAACATCTGTGACCTGAAAACTGCCCTAATTGCCTATCATGGATATGTGTGCTCGGCTTTACGTTATGGCCTTGTCATGTGGGGTAACTCTGTGGATGCAGATCGCGTTTTCATCCTTCAGAAAAAGTGCGCAAGGGCAATGTGCAATGTTGGTCCCCTTGAAAGCTGTAAACCACTGTTCAGATCACTCAATATACTAACTCTACCTGCCTTGTATATATTCGAGATGTGTATGTTTGTGGTGAAAAATAAGCATTTCTTTCAGGAAAAATCTTTTACATTTTCTACCCGATACCCCCACCGCTTATGCGGTGGTACTCACAAAACCACTTGCTACGCAAGGAACAGTTTTAATATGTGCGTAAAAATATACAATTGCTTGCCAAATGACGTGAAACAAATGCCTTCGTCCTTGTTTAAGAAATGGTTATTTAGGTTCCTTGTAACGAATTGCTTTTATGCTGTTAAAGAATTTCTTGTCTATAAATTTTAATTTTAGTGCTCTCTACCACAATTATATTTCTTTCACTATGTTAATTAAACTTATAAAATGTTGACTAATGCATATAATATCTATTTTTTTCTTTTCTTTTAAATTTATTATTGACATTGTTTTATGACATTATTATTATTTGAATTGTTTGAATTTATTGACATAATTAAGATTTAATTCATTATTGTTACAAACTTTTATATTTGCATGCCTATTTTGGGTGCTGCACGCTTGTACAACATATTTAATGTTACACCTTTTATACCGTGTTAGCTAGTGAATAAATTATATTTCATTTCATTTCAGTTATTAACGGTCCCGGGACCGATTAATGTAGAATCCAGCAATAATAAAAAAAAGTCGCGTCGTCGCGCGTTGCATCTTGATGTCGCTTGAAATTGACATTGCAGCGTCGCGTCTCGTCTCGTTTCGTCTCCTTTAGTCGGAACTGACCCTGCTGACATAATTTGTCTGACTTTCTAGATCCTTTTTTGGCTGCTCCGGCGTATAGACTGTTGTTGTCGCATTAGGGCCTATCCGCACAGCGAATTTATTTCACGCGATTTTTTTTTCTTAAATGTGCATACACACACCTACTTTGCCAACCTACTTACTAATACACGGGAAAAACTGACTGACGTCGGAATTAAACAAAACTTGCATGCGACGTCTTCTGAACAGCTGTTTCTAACAGCTAAAGTTGCGCAGTTAAGGTGGATCGTTTTCCATACAAAATTTAAATGGAGTTACGTCTTTAAATGAGACAAAATTATGATTAAAAAACTTGATGGGAAGTCCCGTGCTTTTATAACATTGTCGCAAAATAAAACAAATAATTTTTTAACCATCAGATTTCTCTGTAAAAACCGTGTCGCCACTTAATGAACATAGATGGAGCTACTGCTGCAATAAACACGTTTAATTTTTTTGTGGGGAAAATACTTGATATTTTTTTACGTTAAGCAGTTTTGCGACACATTTACGTGTGCCTTCCTCATCTCACATAAAGATTTTTTGATAAAATTGTTGTTTAGCTCATGTGTAACTCGGTTGAAGTTTAGATTTTAGTTTGTATGACGTAACGATCCCCCTTAAGCTATTGTCGTTGCCCCTGACTCATTCACCGCAGATCAGGGTGTCTTAGCAGGTCGTTTTGTAGTGCGTTTCCACTTAAGACTAAAAGTCGGACTAGTGGCGCCCCCAAACAGGAAAAAACCCTTGCTGAACACGCTGGTCATCTGGAGACCAATGTATGAATTACCGACAATAACTAAACACAAGGAATATTTAAATCTAATAAAAAAGATAAAAATTGGTATCCATGAGTTATGTATGTCAAAATAGCTAAAAGTGGCCACTTTTAGAAATTTCGGCATACAATAACTAAAGCGCACAGTTTTCTCAAGGCACAAAGTAAGTATTGGCTAGCGTCTCAAGGCGACGGGCGAGGGGTGGCGGGGGCCGAGCAGCGTCAGCAGCGAGCCGGCAACCACACGCGCCGGGCATCGATTCAATACGAACTAGATCTAGTCATCTACCATACAACATTATTTATTTACATTTCTTCAAATTACTTTAAAAATCATCAAAATCTTATCATTTCTGCACAACCAAACAAGAAGAATCAAACAGCTGCCGAGCGCCAACGTTTTCCTTCATTTGCGGAAGCTTTTACAAAATGCCGTGTCGTATTTTAATCGCTGCAGTTCATTGTGCATCCGATAACATCTACTTGACAAACACTGCGTAGTGGAACCGCGCCTTTAGAAGTGTAAATGACAGCTATTAAGAAATCTTTAGCAATGTTGCTTATAGCCCGGCTAGTTCGTGCGCGACCTTCCCTAGGGGTGACAGACGTTGGGAGGGGAGATGTCAGCGGGTAGCGGGAGGTGTAGCGGGGAAGGGTGACGCGCGCATCCGCGCTGCACGTCATATTAAAATGACGTGCTTCCTCGCCCCCCGACCGTCTGTACCCCGCAGGAAGGTCGTGCACGAAGTTGTCAAACTATAGGTTTTGATCTTCGAGCATCTTCCGTCCCGTTCCGGCCCGAGGGGAGTCGTTATAGCTACTTTACTCTATACAAATATTTCTGCCATTTTTTGCGGGGGGAGAGGTAAAGCTGTCAAATCAAGCTAGTGTTGGAATCGACAATATCGATACTTGACCTTTCGATTAATTACATCAGTCTACTCAATATTGTGTCATATTATTGCATTTTCAAAAGCAACTTAGTTCTTGAGAATAGGATTTTATAGTAAATAGAAATATAGGCGCAATAACATCATTTTAAATATTGCATAAGGTATAAATTAACCAAAATATGAATTTCTTTCCCCATAGACCAGATAATACAATTATGTAGGTACAATCAATGCAATACCTACCTTCTATTTACTGATCATTAAGTATCATAGGATATTATGTAAGGAATTTACTAAAAAACCATCTATACAACAAGTCATACATAATAACTTCGACTATCTATCTGTCTTCTACGCCGAGGCTCGTGGGTTCGATTTCCACCGGACACAAATATTTATAAAGTAAATTTTCAAATATTCGTGTTTTGTCTGAGCACTTCGGCTGATAAAAGACCACCGACTGGACCGAAACGGTCGCGAAACCGCGATGTAATAAGAAGTAGGTAAGTGCGAAATCCTTTTTATATATGTAATTAAAGTTAAAATGTCGCACTTAAGTTTAAACAGTTTAAAGGACACCAAAACGTCCAACGACCTGATGAACCCTGGTGCCAGTGCTTTTCAACCACCTACTGCATGAAGCAGGCCTTTGAAATAGTTGTGTAACGATAGCCGTCTAAGTGACCATAGACAGCAACCGGGACCGACGGCTGAACATGGCTCCAAAGCACGGAACCATCTTGCTTCTCGGACAATCACGTGATTCAGCCTGTGTGGTGTCCTGACCAGTCTAGGAACATATTCACAAAGTGATAAATATCAACTTTGAGAGCGAAAGGAATTGAACAGGCAGTCGGACTAGCCATTGCGCCACGTCGGCTGACATCCGATGTCACCCGATCAGCTGAGACTGACATTAATTTTCAATGAAACTCGAACAAAATCAGGGTTTCCCAAAATCCATAGTAAAAGTTGTTCAATTTCATAATCTGATCATGCCTGCAAAGTTTTCGGTACAGACCGTCTTTACATAGTATAGGTTTGTAACTATGGCGATAGAAAAAGTATCGACGTTTTGTATTACTTGGGTCACTGCTCTAGCTTGGGTTGAGTGTGGCTCGATACTTCAAGTTAAAATTATCGTTTTTGCATTGAATATCGACTGGAAATGACCATCATTGAATAAGTAGAACAATCCCAAACTAACATTCTAATCTTACTTAGCAAGCTATTTACTGTTTTTAAAGGCATCGTTAATTGTTACCTATTATATGGTGGAATATTATAATCTTTATTTGTAAATTAACGATACTATGATTAACACCATTGTTCGACACAAAATAATAACAAAAGGAACAAAATACAATTATTTTATTGTAGATCCAACTACAAAAAAACTCTACATCAGACATTTTGTACGACTTACTGGCAACACTTATGTACAATTTTCAATCGCTAATTTTATATATTATTTAGTGATATTGTACTGGAGGAATACTTTCAGATGAAAAATGATATTGTTTTGTTGTAAATTTGTATTTTGACATATTTTTAAAGGCATTATTATCTCTACAATTCGGCTTTTTATCGGAGCTCATTTGACATGCGCGACTGGACTCGTTCTAGTAAAAGATCTGACAGCAACTGGTTTTTGTAATAAATAAGATAAGCCCAAGTGGGCATAGGCCGTGACAGAGGGGAAGCTCTTCGTATGGCGTCTCTATACCTAGCCTTCCTCCAAGGTTTTGATGCAAGAGTAGAGATTTAAAAAAGTTACAGACACCTAAATGTTTGACTTAAATAGAAACTTATTATCCAACCAATTTTGAAGTTAGCAGTTTCGAAAAAAGGATGAATACAACTTAGGGTTTTGTTGAAACTTATAAATTGCTTATTATATCTAATTTAATTCATTCTTTCATAGTTTTAATTTATAATAAATCAAAAATGATATAATTTTAAGTTTTAAAGTTTTTTGTACAAAGGCAGTTTAAAGCATTTACGCTAACTCAACTCAATTTTTATCTCAAGAATCTTATTATTGAATATTTCAACTTAAAAATTTAAGTTCTAAAGCTATTTGACTACGTATTTGAAAGGGTAGATAAATACTCACATAGTTATTCAGGATCTGGTAGAGGCATATAAAAGGAATTCTAGCAAATGTAAAATTTCGTGTTTAGTAGGTTAGGTAATCGCCATGTTTAGTTAATTATATTGTAGAAGAAAACAGGTCATAAAAGCCCTACCGAATATTTTATAGCTCCTAGCAATTACAGGCAGGCATAATTAAGGGAATATTAATTTTAATTACTTTCGTAATGTTACATTACTTAATTGTACCTCTTATGAAACATTTTAGCGTTATCTTACCTAGCAACAGACAGACGGTACACAAATGGCGGAAAGCCAAGGTTAAAATATTTTCCAACTTATCGTCATAATGCGGGGTTTTTAATTTTGCTTCACAAAAGTCCCGTGAAATATTTCAACTTGTTCT
Organism: Phthorimaea operculella; assembly: GCA_024500475.1. Classification (NCBI taxonomy): domain Eukaryota; kingdom Metazoa; phylum Arthropoda; class Insecta; order Lepidoptera; family Gelechiidae; genus Phthorimaea; species Phthorimaea operculella. The sequence continues at coordinate 782,824 of JANFCV010000164.1, forward strand.
TCAAGACCCTTCTCAACTTTTTTTCAAGCTGACAAAAAAAAGTTGAGGACAGGCAGACGATGAGAACGTACTACTTGTAAAATGTTACAAAGTAAAAGTTCAAGATATTTTGGTTCTCCATATATTTTATGAGAATAACTAGTATAAATGGATCTCTTAAATAGGTAGGTAGGTTAAGGAGCTGTTTTTAGGAATACTGGAGTAACAGAATAGGCAAAACATCCCGGGAGGGAAAATTTTAAGAAAATGTAACGATGTTAACATCTTTAAAATTGTTAGCCAAAAATAGGTCTCTTGGTGTTTCTAAACGCGAGTAAAAAAATATGAAAGGTCAAGTAAAGGCAGAAGCTTTTTGAATTACAATATGAATATTTTATGTTGAAAGATGCTCTAAAGGAAGACCTTAATACAGTAATGTAAGTAGGTAAGTTCTGGATCTAAATGTCAATTATGTTATTCCTAAAATTGATCTTTTTTCAATCCGTCTCCTTAAATATTTTTTTCAGAATACCAAATTTTAAAACACTTCTCGTGTTAGGTATACAAATTTTGGAAACTTGCAAAATTTTCCACCGCAGGCAGGAATTGAACCTGCGACCTTCGGCGTCTGTACTGTCGACGCCTCAAATTTTTCACGACGGTATTAATATAGTCCAACAAAAGCTGAGAAATATCCACTAGTCTATTCAACCTAAAATTTTCTTACTACTTACATTCTTACTTCAAAACAGTAAGCACCTGGATTCATAGTTCCTACTACAGGTAGTGAGTTGTGAGTTGCGACTCCCTGGTGCGTCGTCGTGAACAGGGAAACTAGCGAAGGCCGCTTCAAATTTACGTCGTCAATTTAACTTTCAGCCCGTGGCTCTTCAGGGGGAAGAATGTAAAGTATTCACATACATACTTATAACACGCGTTTATCCCTTGCAGGGTAGGCTGACAGCCGATGTGGCGCAGTGGTTAGTATGACTGCCTGCCACGCAAAAGGTTCCGGGTTCAATTCCCGGTGGGGTCACTCACAAAGTTGATATTTATCACTTTGTGAATTAGTTCCCAGTCTGGTTAGGACATTGCATGCTGAACCACCTGATTGTCCGAAAAGCAAGATGGTTCCGTGCTTCGGATGGGCAAGTTAAGCTGTCGGTCTCGGTTGCTGTCTATGATGGCGGTCGTTACACAACCTTGTCAGAGGCCTGCGCTACTTGTAGTAGGCAGTCGAAAAACTCTGACACCAGGGTTCATCGGGTCGTTGAACGACTCGGTGTCCTACACGAAGAGGAAGACTACTTTAATTTTACTTCAAAACAGTAAGTACCTGGATTTACAGTTCCTACTACAGGTAGTGAGTTGCGACTCCCTGGTGCGTCGTGACCGCAATCTGGACATCTTTTATAATATAGGGGGAAAAGGACGGGGAGAGAGAAAAGTAACAAGCATGATCGTGTTCAACAGCGTATTTACTCGTCTAAATACGAAAACTGAAGCAGAGATTTGTCTTTAGCCAACAAAAGCTGAGAAATATCCACAAGTCTATACAACCTTACATTTTCTTATTACTTCAATTCTTACTTCAAAACAGTAAGTACCTGAATTTATAGTTCCTACTACTGGCCCGGATTTTCAAAATTACAGGCTACAATTCTAGAGGCGAAATTCGATGTACAATGCGTAGCCGGTTTAATAATGGGATAATAATTGCTAACCAACTACGCAATGTACATCGAATTTCACCTGCAGAATTGTAACTTATAGTTCCTACTACAGGTAGTGAGTTGCGACTCCCTGGTGCGTCGTCACGAACAGGGAAACTACCGAAAGGCCGCTTCAAATTTACGTCGTCAATTTAACTTTCAGCCGTGCCCGTGAGGGGGAAGACTGTAAAGTATTCACATACAAACATAGTGTCACGCCTTTATCCCTTGCAGGGTAGGCTGACAGCCGATGTGGCGTAGTGGTTAGTATGACTGCCTGCCACGCAGAAGGTTCCGGCTTTTATTCCCAGTGGGGTCACTCACAAAGTTGATATTTATCACTTTGTGAATTTGTTCCCAGTCTGGTTAGGACATTGCAGGCTGAACCACCTGATTGTCCGAAAAGCAAGATGGTTCCGTGTTTCAGATGGGCACGTTAAGTCGTCGGTCCCGGTTGCTGTCTATGATCATTTAGCCGGAGGTCGTTACACAACCATGTCAGATGTCTGCTAATTTAAAGTAGGCGGTTGAAAAACTTTGTCACCACGGTTCATCGGATCGTTGAACGGCTAGGTGTCGTGTCCCACATGAAGAGAGGATTATTTTTTTCTTTGTTGGCATTTCTTCTAGAATGAGTTTTACAGCTGCTAAACATGCCTATTTGAACGGCCGTACTTTACTTACATTCTTATAAAACAGTAAGTACCTGGATTTATAGTTCCTACTACAGGTAGTGAGTTGCGAGTCCCTGGTGCGTCGTCACGAACAAGGAAAATAGCGAAAGGCCGCTTCAAATTTACGTCGTCAATTTAACTTTCAGCCATGGCCCCGGTGAGGGGAAGAATGTAAAATATTCACATACACAGACAGACTTGACGAAATGATAAGGGTTTCTAATATACTGCGAAACCCTAAAAATCGCAATTCGGGACATGTTTTAGGCAATTTAGGGGGAAAAGGAGGGGGGAGAGCGAAAAGTACCAAGCACGATCGTGTTCAACGTGGTATTGTACCTAAGTCTCATTAAACTGAAGGTACTAAATTGAAGCAAAGATTTGTCGTTAGCCAACAAAAACTGAGAAATATCCACTAGTTTATTCAACCTTACATTTTCTTACTTCAAAACAGTAAGTACCTGGATTTATAGTTCCTACTACAGGTAGTGAGTTGCGACTCCCTGGTGCGTCGTCGCGAACAGGGAAACTAGCGAAAGGCCGCTTCAAATTTACGTCGTCAATTTAACTTTCAGCCTCGGTCCGTGAGGGGAAGAATGTAAAGTATTCACATACACAGACAGACTTGACGAAATGATAAGGGATTCTAGTAGACTACGAAATCCTAAAAACCGCAATCTGGACATCTTTTAGGCAATAAAAGGGGGAAAAGGAGAGGGACAGCGAAAAGTACCAAGCAGGATCGTTTTCAACGGGGTATTTATTAGTAGATTTGTCGTTAGCCAACAAAAGCTGAGAAATATCCACTAGTCTACTCACCTTACATTTTCTTACTACTTTAATTCTTACTTCAAAACAGTAAGTACCTGGATTCATAGTTCCTACTACAGGTAGTGAGTTGCGACTCCCTGGTGCATCGTCACGAACTGGGAAACTAGCGAAAGGCCGCTTCAAATTTACGTCGTCAATTTAAGTTTCAGCCGTGGCCCGTGAGGGGAAGAATGTAAAGAATTCACATACATACATAGTGTCACGCTTTTATCCCTTGCGGGGTAGGCAGAGCGTAAACGGCTGCAAAAACGTTAAAAATTTTAGATGACTGTGTATCACTATAGTGACAGGTTGTCGGCCTGTCGCCTAATATTGCAATACACATAAACTTTCAAATCCCTTAGTTGCTTCTTACGACACCCACGGAAGATATGCGGTCATGCTATTCTATCTAAGCAGGCACCACCAGAGGGACCTACTCACAAACTTGCTATTTATGACTTTGTCAATTTATTTCCAGTCTAGATAGGACATTGTAGGTTGCACGTGATTTGCCGAAGAGAAAGATAATTCCGTCATTCTGAGGACACGTTAAGCCATTATAGTCCTGGTTGCTCTCTATGAAATGTTCCAAAAATAATAGAAAGAAGAAAACATGTGAAAGTTGTGTGAAAGGGTAGGCACCTCAATCATTTGGGTTCATACGAGTTCATCAGATAAGCCTCATCCAATGTTATCCTACCTCTTTCACGTGGACTCCTTAATTTGTACCGTACAAGATAAGTACACCGGAAAACTTTCTTTATCTAATATCCGTCCTAGATAAGTACAAACCAAATGAATCGCCGATATTATCAATACTTACATAAAATTAATCAATGAAGTCGCTCTGTCTGTCTGTCTGTCATGGACACCGCTAACTCTTCCTGAACTACGAAACGGATTATAATGCTGATGATTTTTTTAATAAGTAGATAGATTCAATAAGAAGGAATAATGTCAGGAAAACGTTTTATGCCCACCTTAAATCGTATAAGCAATGGTTGCCGAAAGGACATTTGTTTATGAAATTGTTTTACAATAAAATTAAATCACTTTTGGATCATCTCTGTTTGTTATGTCATTGACACCACTTAGCCTCTTACCACACAAGCGTTTTGCGGGCGGATGCAGAGGGGAGCGGGCGCCTGACGGATGTGCAGCGTCGCAAAACCACTGGGCGTCCGCCTTACTCCTTTTAAGCCATGCAACGGATTTTGATACGATTTTTTCAAATAGATGGAAAACCGAGTTAGCAGGAGATGAAACCGCAGGGCGGGCCGCTTGTGTTGTATAAAATTGATGAACATCAAAATCTACATTGTTTTTTGGGCAGTCTCATTCCATTCATAATTAAATCACAAACCCCGCGCCGTTTCCCTAATTTGTGATTTAATGGCCAGTTGGACTCAAATTCACACTTGAAAAAGTAAGTTTTAAAAATATTTAGATCACCATGTTCGGGGAAAATATACCTATTATAATCTAAATCTAGTGAAAATAGTGGATATTTTTTTTATTAGAAATCGTTACATTATTTAGATAAAGTTTAGATATGATTCTGTTTCAATTTCAACCCTCGGTCAAGTTATTTTATGAGGACTTTTTTGCTTGGTTCAATAGGTCATAAAAATCTTCTATCTTCTACTGTATCGTCCGAATGCGCAGATGTTGGAGCGTATGCTTGTAAAACAGTCAAACATTTCTTATCAGTGAGTTCGGTCGGCAGTCCTTTCCGAGTACGCAATGAACTCTACAACGTTATTTTTTCTAACTAAACTAAGTTTAGTTACCTGAATGAAAGATCCATAAAGCTTACATATGCGGGTGCTGAGGCCAGAAGGGATACAAACATTGGATGCATCCAGGGGTCCACTTGTGGACCACTCCTGTGGAATGTCCAAATGGATCCTCTTCTTCAGAATGCTGAAAATCTGGAGGCACATCTTCAGGCCTTTGCAGACGACATACTTATTATAGCCTGTGGCAAAACCACTAATGATCTTAAGCGAAAAATTAACTTAGCTCTGGATATGGTGAGTGCGTGGGGTAAGAAGTTCAAGATGAAATTTGCTGCCCACAAAACACAAGCCGTAATCATAACTAAAAAGCGAAAATATGAAGAACCGATTTTCAATCTTCAAGGCACACCTATTAAAGGCACAGACTCCATTAAATTTCTAGGGCTTACCATCGATCGCAATCTCAGTTTCAGGGCTCACCTAGCAAACGCCAACAAAAAGGCAATAAATATATATAAGCGCCTTGCCAAGACCATTCGAACCACTTGGGGATTAAACCCAGAAATAACGAGAATGCTCTACCTAGCAGTAATAGAACCCATTGTGCTATATGGTGCGGGTGCTTGGGCTTCAGTGGCAGAGAAACAATACGCCAAGAAGATATTAAATTCACTCACAAGAACGTTCTGTCTAAAAATTTGCAGAGCGCACAGGACCACATCTCTCATCTCAAGCGCTCTGATTGCCAGAGTACTTCCGCTAGATCTCAGGCTGATGGAGCAAGGGAGGCTGTACGAAATCAAGCGCGGAAAACCACTGCAAGAACTTCCTGGTAGAAAATTAGAGGGTCAGCCCATTCTCTATGCCTCATCCAGCTAAACGACTTTCCACCTCCTTCGGCAAAATAGAATCCCAAGCTGATGTCGACAACATTCCAACTACCGACTACCATCTCTTTACCGATGGTAGCAAAATAGAAGGAAAAATTGGAGCAGCCGTCACAGTATGGAGAAACCAAGCGGAAGTGCAGAAAATGACCATGCGGCTAGGAAACCACTGCAGCGTCTACCAGGCTGAACTGGTGGCTATACTACGCGCGTGCAAATTTTTAGCTGAGGCTAAAAAAGATAGCACAGGCGCGGTTATAAGCGATTCCAGGTCAGCACTGGAAGCAATCTGTGACCCAAAGCCAGAAAATCCAATTGCTGCAGAGATTCACACTCGAATCCATGAAATAATAGAGAAAGGTAATAGTGTAGCTCTGTATTGGATAAAAGCACATGCAGGAATAGCTGGGAATGAAAGGGCTGATGAACTGGCTAAACAAGCTGCCCTCAAGAGTAGAACAGCACAAGTCTACGACGACTTTCCTCTGTCATATGCAAAGGGATGCATTCGCGCGGACACTTTGGCTTTGTGGCAGGAAAGATATACCAGCAGCAATACAGGGTCCACCACTAAAATGTTCTTCGGAGATGTCAGACTGGCTCATAAGGTCCTAATGAAAATAGGCATCAAAAACATTACAACACAATTAATGTCAGGGCATGGAGGAATAAGAGCATATCTCTACAGATTTAAACTAGTAGACAACCCATACTGCACCTGCGATGGGTCCAAAGAGGAAACTGTTCGACACATTCTATTTGAATGCCCAAAATATGGGTTGAAACGGCACGAATGCGAGTGAAGAATGGAATGTGCTCTAACAGAACAAAATCTGCAGGAAATAATGGCAGAGAGTCATGGACGTATAAAAGGGCGGACAGAGTCGCGCTAATAAAACCTCTGTGTAGCCCCAAGTCAGCCAGTTGGCTGTACGTACAAGAACGCACGCACACATTCACACCAAACCCAGCCATTCCGAACGCAAACGTCAGCCTACCCTACCGATTTTTGCAAAATAAACAAAAATAAAACATCATGTCGTGCGTTGTAAAAATTTGAAAAAAAAAAACAGCAGAGATCAAGGGAATAAAAGTTCGGGAATCACGTTTCACAGGTAAATTAATAATTTGATTACTCATTTTCATGTTTTAAATTATTTAAATTAGCCTCCAACTGAGGGCTGGTGTTGCCATTATTCACGTTATAAATTTCCCTAAAGTATAGGTAATTATTGGGTGGGTGGGTTTAAAAAATTCGGTTTCACCACATCTTAAAATTAGAAAACGAGACAAGAATTTCTCAAAGCAAAAGAACGTATTATAAAAACTTACTCAACATATGGGATGTAAGTCGTAAATAGAACAATTCAATATAATCGTATTAATAACTGTGTTTTATTGGTAAAAAGAATCCTAACATGGCAACCCTAATTCACTCACACAAGTTTATCCGCCGCCATTACGGTTATTCAGTTTTGACATAACTGGCATTCTGTCCGCCCTTTTATACGTCCATGCAGAGAGTAAACAGCGGACCCATTTTCTATGTTTTGCTGAAGAGTCTTTTCTAAAGGCGGCAAAAGCAAACGGGTCCACCATGTTTAAATAGGTTCATTCTTTTAATTAAGCTACCTAACAAATTTAAAAAAAAAAAAAAAAACTAACTTACTAACTTTACCAACACACTCATACGTTACAATTTAAGTCACAGTATTAACTAATAACATTTACAGTCTAAAACGTTGGATTGCATACCAACGATAAGTCACAGGGAGGGGTTTTAGTCCGTAGGTCGCCTGGGGGTAACCCAGCGGAGTCGGGCATACCATAAACGCCCGGGCCTTATGGTATCATTGATGATTTCCCCCTACCAACGCAAAAAAAAAAAAAACGTTATTTTTTCATTTTTCATTTACTAGAAAGCCAACACCGTTTTGTCCGTTGGTCTCCCCGTAATGGAAAAATATGTAAACGTCTCTTTCTTCAGTATGTTCTCCTACTCTTCTCACTTCTTACAGTTCGCCTCGTCCGTTGTTCAGCAGGGTGTACTAAGGTTGGCTTGGGTTTCGAAAGATCGTAATTGAAACACCTTGCACCCCTCAAATAACACGGTGAAATTTATATTTTAATTGATTTGTTATCCCAAATACTTTTCAGTGTCCTTCGCAGTGCAGCGTGGCGAGCCGACCGCGGCGCAGCGGTATTTAGACTTGCAGTTGCAGTCGGCGGCTGCGGCGACCGCACGGCCAGTGACGCTGCCAGACCTCATCTACTACTGCATGAAGGCAAATCCTACAGAAACATGCTTGGTTGGTATCGTAGAGTATAAACAGGGTGGATCATAGAGTCACGTCAATAAAAAAAAAAGATTCCTCACAGAAGAGGTATGTATGTTCCGCGATTATTTTTGGTTTCCGAGTTATTCAACTTTTAAAGTTGTGTGGGGCAATCTCGACTGACAGTAATTTTTCCTTTCCTTTTTTTACTTCCGTATAAGGGCTTTCCGCGCGGCTGATTTCATAGCACAATCTTTTATGATTTGTACTTTTTAGCATACAAAAAAAGAAAAAATATTTGCCAGTCGAGTTTTTCCCCTACAACTTTAAAAGTTACATAACTCGGAAACTAATAATAAACGCGGAACATACATGGGGTATTTTCGAATACCCCAAGATATGAGAAATCAAATTTCTTTTTATTGACATCATTCTATGGTCCACATTTTCTATGCACATATCCTCTCGCGCCGTACTTCGAGCAACGCATCTAACGTCCTATTCCGACGCGCGCCGTAGTGTCAAAACGTATGCAGTTGCTTCTAGATACATACATCTATGAAAAATAATAGAGTTTTAATAGTGTTGTCACTGACGTTTTGCTAGTAATAGAGGTTTAATAGTGTTGTCACTGACGTTTTGCTACTTGGACAGAGAGGTTGTGTTTTGCATGGTATTTCCTGTATGAAGCAAAATAAAGTTATTTGTATTTGTATTTGACTACTGCCAACCTTTCTAACTTTTTAGGCGCACTTTTAGGGCGCACTCTATAGCTTATACTCTAATATTGTTATACAGGGTGTAATTTAATTAGTGGCGGATCCGTTAAGGGTGTGTTCTGTCAATGAAACTGAACAAATTTCCCCAAGGAACATAGGTAGAAATATGAAAAAAAAATTGGCCCTCCAATACAAATTGACCCGGCCGGCCAACACACTTAGTATGGGGAGACCAAATTTTTTTTTCGTATTTCTACCTATGTTCCTTGGGGAAAGTTGTTCAGTTTCATTGACAGAACACACCCTTAACGGATCCGCCACTAATAAAATTACACCCTATATAATTTAATTATGATGGTCTTGTATTTTGGTACTTAGCCGATTTGTAAAATGACGTTGCTTTAGAAACCAAGTCAACCAATAACGACACCCACAGAATGAGGACGTAGCTATAGAATACAAGTCAACCAATAACCAGGTGAATCCTGGAGTCAGAATGTCATATTATTAAACGTTAGATATGCATGAAAGTTGGTATGAATATCTACATACTTTGAATACCTATTCGTTGTGATAAAAAATTAATTAATTTTTCTAAATTAATATTTTATCTTTCTAATGATTTTATCTAATCAATATAACCATTTGCTACTATGTTATTTATAATTACTGACGGTAATAGCTACGCAGACAGATCTAATACCTAGATAAGTGCGTTTTTTATTTTATCTCAAACATGAAAGACCTTGAAATCAAGATCAATTCATGATGCAACAAAAACACTTTATTTACTCATCTCATCACTCTTATACATAATTTAAGTTTGCGGGCAGTGTCAGGCCGTAAATTTTGCCGTCGCGATTTTTCTGTGACAGTTTTCGGTGTGAAGGGTGAAACAAATTAGCAATCAAATTAGAGTAGCAAGCGTTTTATAGCGCGCGGGTACTTAATGTAGGACCCCATTCTAGAACCATACAATGATATAAATTTCCCACATCATTATGATCGTTTTTAGATCAATTTTGGAGCTGGTTCCGTGGTGCCGTGCTTCGGAGGGCACGTTAAGCCGTCAGTCCTGCTGTCTATGATCTTAGACAGCAGTCATTATGCAACCATGTCAGAGCCCTGCTACTTGCAGTAGCCGGTTGAATAACTCTAACACCAGGGTTCATCGGGTCGTTGAACGACTTGGTGTCCCACTCGAAGAAGATGAAGGCCAGTAATTCACACAGTCAACATGATTTTAGATCAACGGCGTGAGCGGCGTGACGCTGACCAACTGGCAAGTGCTGCAACGCGCGGTGCCGCTTGCGCGCGCGCTGGTTACCAGACAAATGTCAGGTCAAGTCCTGCTTCTAATCATGCGCAGCACTGAGCAACTTATCGCGATCTACTATGGAGCAATATTCGCTGGAGTCAAGCTCTTCTTGCTAGATCCTATGACCACTAAAAGTAAGAACCTGTCAGCATTTTTCAGGTACTTTTCACTACTGTATCAATAGTCTAGTCTCTGCAATGGAGGGACACAATTTACACACCATGTGGTTGTCACGCGGCTTAGCATAGCAAGGTGTTATGTATGAAGCTGTAATAAAAAAATAAGTCCATTAAATTATATAAAACCCTGGCTATGTAACAAGTGACAATTGCAAAAATCCTATACAAGATCAAGTGAACCTTCTGTAAACACTCTTTTTTGTGACACTAGTGTGATTGTTCACTCAACTCTACTATCTCATGTGCTATCTCAACTGTTTTTCTAGGTGAGTTGGATCACTTTCTGCCCCTAGCGGAGCCAAGTATGATCGTGTGTGATGAAGACAGACTGGATGACGTCAAAACTGCCGTTCACACTTACGGGAAAATAGCAGATGATGGTGTACTAACGACTAACAGTCTTGGTCAGTTCGCTAGCGGCCACGACTCTGATCCCACAAAATACTTGTGAGTATTTTATTATTATCCATCCATCTAATTCGAGTGTCTGGCTGAGATGTAGTTACACGAATTTAGAGTAAGAGTTAAGATACCTTGGTACATTCTTTGACTTCTTCTGTCGCAGTGACTCTGACTTGATTTGTCGAATGACTTTTTTCAAGGAACCTCTGACATAGATATAAATATCAACTTTGTAAGTGTCTTTCCGAAAATCAGACCTTTAATACTATGCAAGCGCATATCTATACGATGTATTTATTTTCGCAGCCCCGTGGAAGTGTCACCTAAAACAGACGTAGTACTGCTGCCGACCAGTGGCTCTACTGGATTACCTAAAATTGCAAAACTCACTTCTGAGGGTCTCGTCGCTCAATTGCCGTCTGTTTGGTAAGTTTTACGAGTTTTTCTTCTTCTTAGCCTTATCATCCGATTCTGATTGTCTGTCACTTCCTCTGATTCCAGTCCTGTCAGCGTCCGTTTTTGTCTTTCAGGGGAGACTGCACAAATTTCCCTCGGCCGACAAAGTGCGTGCTATGCTCGTCGTCTGCGCAGTGGACGACGTTCTCCGTCTTACTCAACACCTGCTCTGTCTTCGGTATTACTTTCATCTTCACTTCCGACAGGACAACATCTAAAATCATCAATATTATAGAAACATACAAGGTACAGACTGGAGATTTTTAACGCTGTAGTTTAGTATTTTTATATCGATGTTGAATTGATAAAGCAGTCAAAACCTGAATACCAATTAAAGTTTAATTATCACAAAATAATAATATGCTCTAAAATCAAGAAAATCAGCTTAAAACAGGTGTAAAAGACGGTGTTTCCAAAACTTGGCAGGCATGATCAGAACATGAAGCTAAATTTGTTGCCTATGTTGAGAAAAGAAAAATAATTTTGAAATGGCCGTAGAAAACACGCAAATCAGCTGATCAGTAATTTTGTTTTCTTTTCTTTAACAGGTAACTTGGTTGTTGCTAGGCCCATTTGCAGGTACACAAATTTCTGAAGTAGCTCGGCCCGAGCAACTATCATCAGTAGAATGCATCACGTTAGGAGGGGAGGCACCGGCAGAATCTACTCTCCAGCGTCTGGCAACCCTCATGCCTAAAGCACTTGTGGGTGCTTCATATGGCATCACCGAGATACAAACAAGGCTGGCTTGGATTCCCAACAAAAGAAACGCCCTCAGGATCCATTGGGAAAATTTCCAACATATTCCATTATAAGGTAGGTATATTAACATTAAGTTTAGGTTTCTACTTCTTCAACAATTCACTGCTGGATTCAGTCCCGCCAAATTGTGGAGAATTAATGCCATACTGATCCCACTTGGCAGGTGAATTGAGGAGTGCAATGCAAAGTTTTTATTCACGGGATCCACTGCTGTTCGTTCCTAAGACTTTCCTTATTCGTCTTTAACGATACCCATAGCTGGTTGAAAATGGGTTAGAAATGGAGTGATGTTAACTTACTGCCTTTCTTAAGAGGGTGGTCTAAAGATAAGTTTTTTATGCTAAAAGGTATCAAAAGAAACAATATTCTTTGTATTTTTTTGGAAGGAGCGTTGCGCTACTAGTTGCGCTGCGCTTGCCATTACGTAACAATTTTCTTTGAATTTGTTTCAGCTAGTCGATGACAACGAAGATGTTGTTCAACCTGGTGAAAGAGGAGAATTGTATCTTAAAGGAATAAGTATTATCAAGGTAAATAAGTAATTTTACCCACCGCAACGTGTTTACTTGTAAATACAGTTTTAGAAAGTACTCAACTACTCTGCCCTCTCCTAAACTTTCCACCAAATGAGTTCCTCCTCTATTTAAGTATCTCCTCTTCAACTTTTACTTTCCCTTACTTTACCCTTCTTACTACCGTTCTCCGCTTACCCAAACATCTTACAGCTGTACCGCAATTCACTTATAATTTTGAAATACTCCTTTATTTTAGGGTTACATGAAGAATGAGCAAGCCCAACGGCAATCTATCGATGGCTGGTTTAAGACTGGCGATATCTTCACGGAAGATAAGGACCAAAATCTGTTTTTCATTGAGAGGAAGACATTCTGGTTCAGATGTATCAATTTGACCACCGTGAGTTATTTCTTCTTCTTATGTTTTGCCTACTGCGATCTTACCTTCTTTCGGACGGGGTAAGCTCCAAAGATGAGACGCGCGACGCAAAATGACATCTGTCAGACAAGCGATCGGAGGAGACGTGAGACGTGCGAAATCGCGATGTTTGAAACCTTTTCCATATTAAATGTATATGAAACAGAGCTACCGATTACGGCCGACGATCACTTGTCTGACAGCTGTCATCCCACGCGACACATCGCACGTCTCTTCAATGGAGTTTGATCCTACGACATGATTTTACATATACAAACATTTTCTGCAGATAATTTCGCCCCAAGAGTTCGAGAGCGTGATCAAAGCGGTAGATGGCGTATTGGAGTGCGTGGTTGGAAGAACCGACGGCGGCGCGGCAGCAGCCGTCGTGCGGCGGCCAGGCAGCAACGTTACCAGGGAAAGCATATACAGAGCTATTGAAAGTAAGATGCGACTGGATTTGTATAGAATATTTTAATACTCTTATTCTGTGGACATGATTTCAACCTAAGAGTCACCAGGCGTTACCTTTATGCACAGCGGCTTAAAATACCTCCTATACTTACTATATCATCGCTGTACCAAATGAAAGAACACTGCCAGCATCACATTACGGTAGCTTGAAAGACTCAGATTTCGGAACAATGTGTTTTTGTACCACAGATTCGGATATACACCCGCACAAGCGACTACGCGGCGGCATCGCGTTTGTGGCCCGTCTGCCGCACACGCACAGCGGCAAACTGCACCGCAGCGACTGCAACCGACTGATCACGAGCCTCTTCCAGTCCAGCCAGTGTGCATGAAGCATTTGGCAGTTAAAAAAACAGTGCTGCGTGTGATGGGCGATGGTTTTACTAAGTAACGTATCTAATTGTAGTGAATGTTTAATTATTAAAACTTCCTATTCAAATTCTCATCGACTTTTCTCACTGACTTTTGTCTTTTGTTCGTGGCTCGTCTGCCGCACACGCACAGCCGCAAGCTGCACCGCAGCGACTGCAATCGACAGATCGCGAGCCTCTACCAGTCCGGCCAGTGTAACTGAACTGCAAATAAACTGTTTGATAATTTACTTCATTTTATTTAAAAACAAACATCAAGAGTTGATTCGTAGCATTTTGCTAAAATCTCTTGCACATCAAGTTATGGGCTATTATAATGAAGTCCCTTAAATAAATAAATAAATATCCCTGGACGAGATACACAGCGTCTTCTAGCCCCAAACTAAGCAAAGCTTGTACTATGGGAACTAGACAATTGATATAATACTAATATACTTTTTTTTGTAAATAAATTCATTATCATACATAGAAAACACCCAGACTACACAGAAATATTTGAAAATTGACTTTACAAATATTTATGTCTGGTGGGAATCGAACCCACGACCCTCGGCGTAGAAGGCAGGGGTGGACACTACTCCACTACGCCATCGAGACAGTCAGGTAAATGGGTAGGCCGATAGCTAGAAAAGCAGTCGAAATGGGTAAACTACAGTTGTTGCTTATCGTGTTGTGGCCATCACGTAGTCAGGACTTCAGCTATGCAGCTTTACAAAAAGGGTGTGGCGTGTGACGGTTTACCTAACTTACCAAATTATATCAAATCTTTATTAAAACTTCCTATTCAAGCCAAAACACTCTTCCCTCACTGACTGAAGCCGCCAATCTGAAGCCTGCTGAAAACAGTTACGCCACCAACAATGCTGTATGTTCACATGCTCACAAGCTTTGAATTCCTCTCCACTCGAGTGCACTCCAAGAGCGTTAAATAAATCCTCTTTTTCCGGTTCGCTTGGTAAGGGTGGTGGTACCAAAGAGGGCGCGACCGATTCAAACGCAAATCTTTTAACCTCCCGCGAATTGGCGCCTATTTAATTGAATTCCCATATTGTACTGCTCTCAGAATAAGGACATAGCTATAGAAGTAGTGTTATTATTCCCCTCCTCGTCTGTCTAAAGACCTATACCTATAGGACGTTTAATGTATGTTTAATACATACTGATTTTACAACTGTCATACATATCACACGAGGATTTATGCATTAGTTGTTGTATTTTTTGCTAACGACTTGTACGTGTATTAAATAAACTGAGAGGTTTCTATCTGTTTTAATTATTTTCATTGATATTTATAACCTAAAATTTCTTTGATACCTACCCATAAATTCCATTGAATACTAAAGTAAAAAGTTACTCGTTTGTTTATGATTCTCTTGTCTAATTCACACCATGCGTAGATATAAATGTAGTCTAGCAATAACCGAAATGTTTTAACACGGTTTCTATAGCTTCGTCCTTATTCTGTGGTACCGCTTCAAACACACATATTCACGTATTTTACGATGTGATTCCACACAAGAAAGGGTATTCCCATAGGATTGGATTTTATATAGAGCTGTAGCTGAACACATTGTTTAAAGTGCAGATTTGGAATACTTTTGCGAAAACTACCTACCCTGCATACATATATCACGCCTTTATCCCTGGCGGGGTAGGCAAAGCGTAAAGGACTGAAAAAACGGCCATTTACACCACGTCTGGCAAAAGTTTGAAAGTCATTTAGAAGACTGTGTATCACTAAGTGACAGGATGTAAGCCTGTCGCCTAAAATTCCAATACACACCAACTCTCAAATCCCTTACTCGCTTTTTACGACACCCATGGGAAAGATATAGGGTGATGCTATTCTAAGCAACACACGGTAGAACACGGTAAACTACCTACACCCATCAAACAATACAGCCAATCAGACTGAATGGAGTGGCATCTGGGCAAACCAAATATTGGTCCTTTATCTACATCCAAGTGCTTTTCGCTTGCGTAAATCCGGGCAGGTGACACACAGCTAAAATTTTTGCCTCTTCTTCTTCTATCGTGTAGGGTACCTAGTCGATGAACGACCCGATGAACCATGACGTCAAAGTATTGTTACCAAATTAATAGGTATAGTAGGCTTCTGACATGGTGTTTGCAACGGCATAACGTTCCCTGCAATGTGTAGCACTGTTCTTTTTTAACCCCCGACGAACCAACCGGAGGGGTGTTATAAGTTTCACGCGTCTGTATGTCCGTGTGTCTACGATTCTTTGAGGCAACGTATCTCCGAAACGACTGAACCGATTTAAATGCGGTTTCGTTTATATAAAAGCTAATATAGTGAGGATGGTTCTTAGCCATATCTCATGAAGATGTGATGATGGAGACGGAAGGTAGACTAGGAATCACACTACGCACTATATCCCCGTGTTTGAGCTAATTTGACCCGGAGTTGTCATATCTTTCAAGTCATACATGACATTATGGAGGTTTTAAAATATGACTTGAAGAGGTTGATTTGTCCAAGGACTTGAATGACCGTACTTGTATTTATTTGACTTTGAAAAATAGGTAGATAAAAGATCTATTACTTAAAACCTGCGCGTAGGTATAACATGTATTTACTAAGTTAGTAATATACAAAAGTTATATGTAATACTTCTGTATGTACCTATGAGTACCTGTACATGTGCTTTATCCTGGGTGAATGAGTTCGTTGCATAAATAGGTATGTAGAAAATTTATTTAAAACCCGTATAGCTCGTCTAAGCTGAAATGACGCACCCCACCATCGCATTAACGCACACAAGCGGTAAGTAAGTTAGGTAGTGGGGCGTCATTGCAGCTTAGACGAGGTCTACTCAATTTTGAACGCTTTGCTCGAGGACTGCTTAACCTAGCTTTCTTCACAGTTTACCTATTATTGCCAATGTAGGAAAAGAGACTTTACAAACAAATGCACTTAATAATCCAGATCTATTTTGGGTAATATTGTAAAAAAAAACATCTGGAGTAATTGCTTGCTTTACCCCCTCAGAAGAAGACGTCAAACGCCTGTTGTAGGATTCTTACAAGCACTAAGTGTTTTTACCGGGGGGTTGAGGGGGGCTTGCCCCCCTCACAGACGAAGACGTCAAACGTCTGTTGTAGGATTCTTACAAGCACTAAGTGTCATTACCGGGGGGTTGAGGGGGGCTTGCCTGATAACCTGATGTATAAGTAAGTCAACTTAGTTTTAAAAACGACAAGCACGGAAAGAGAAACATAAAGAAAGAGCGCGAGCGAAGCGAGCGGAAATTTTTACGATATTTACTAAAAATTATCTGGATTATTCAGAAGATTACTTTATAAAGTCTTTTTTCCTACATTGCCAAAAAAAAGCAAGCATGGTGAAGAAATTAACTTTGAGCAGATGCAGGACAAAAAAGTTTTCGAGCAAAGCGAGCACCATTTTTGGTAGTTTTAGAACACTTTAAATTAACATCTACTTCAAAATAGATGTTAATTTCCTTTTTAGTGATGACATTTGGGGCTTGTAACATTTCGAAAACAGACGTTCGCTTTTTTGTGCACTTAGTGCTTGTAAGAATCCTGCAACAGACGTTTGACGTCTTTGTCTGTGAGGGGCAGGCCCCCCTCAACCCCGGTATTGACACTTAGTGCTTGTAAGACTCCTGCAACAGAAATTTGACGTTTTCTTCTGTGAGGGGGGCAAGCCCCCCTCAACCCCCCGGTAATGACACTTGGTGCTTGTACTGCAACAGACGTTTGACGTCTTCTGTGAGGGGGCCTAGCCCCCTCAACCACCCGGTAATGACACATAGTGCTTTTAAGAATCCTACAACAGACGTTTGACGTTTTCTTCTGTGAGGGGGGCAAGCCCCCCTCAACCCCCCGGTGATGACACTTAGTGCTTGTAAGAATCCTGCAACAGACGTTTGACGTCTTCTTCTGTGAGGGGGGGCAAGCCCCCCTCAACCCCCCGGTAATGACACTTAGTGCTTGTAAAAAATCTGTAACAGACGTTTGACGTCTTCTGTGAGGGGGGCAAGCCCCCCTCAATCCCCCGGTAATGACACTTAGTGCTTGTAAGAATCCTACAACAGGCGTTTGACGTCTTCGTCTGTGAGGGGGGCTTGCCCCCCTCATAGAAGACGTCAAACTTCTGTTGCAGTACAAGCACCAAGTGTCATTACCGGGGGGTTGAGGGGGGCTTGCCCCCCTCACAGACGAAGACGTCAAACGTCTGTTGTAGGATTCTTACAAGCACTAAGTGTCATTACCGGAGGGTTGAGGGGGGCTTGCCGCCCTCATAGAAGACGTCAAACGTCTGTTGCAGTACAAGCACCAAGTGTCATTACCGGGGGGTTGAGGGGGGCTTGCCCCCCTCACAGAAGAAAACGTCAAATTTCTGTTGCAGGAGTCTTACAAGCACTAAGTGTCAATACCGGGGGGGGTTGAGGGGGGCCTGCCCCCCTCACAGACAAAGACGTCAAACGTCTGTTGCAGGATTCTTACAAGCACTGAGTGCACAAAAAAGCGAACGTCTGTTTTCGAAATGTTACAAGCCCCAAATGTCATCACTAAAAAGGAAATTAACATCTATTTTGAAGTAGATGTTAATTTAAAGTGTCATAAACTACCAAAAATGGTGCTCGCTTTGCTCGAAAACTTTGTATGATGCATTGCTTTTATGTGGACTGTAGTTTGTTAGGGAGCTGGTCTTCTAATTGGGTGCGTGTGCGGAGATGATTAAAAGATGGTATTACGGAAAACTAAATCACTGTATTGTCTTTGTAACACTGAGAAAATAAATATTTTATAATAAAAATTACACGTACGTGCGGCAAGCAGCAGTCTCTCTTGCAGTATGGAGTGGAGCTGTGGGCGCGTGGGGCGGACTGGGAACGCGCCTTTGTATTACAGAAGCGCGCTGTCAGGATCGTCGCGCGCGTCCCCGCTGATACTCATGTGCAACCATATTTTAGGGAGTTACATATTATGACTTTACCAAGTTTATACATTTTTTCTGTCGCTATGTACGCTAGGGAAAACATGGCAAACTTTGAGCGGCGTGGCGAGAACCACAACTATAACTTACGTGGAGCTAGAAAACTACAATCGATACCACATAGGCTGGCCAAGTCTGACAGGGTGACACATGTGCTCGCGCCGTTTGTTTATAATAGGCTTCCACAAGACATTGTAGACACACCCTCGCTACCTATATTCAAACGCAGGTTAAGAAACTGGTTGATCGAGCAGGCGTTCTATAACTATGATTTCCTGACTGTGATAAAATAATTGCCTAAACTGTAGGTACTAAAGTAGGTATGTTGTTATGTTGTTAGATGTTGTAGACTGTTGTCAATGGTGCTGACTGATGATATATCTGATGTTTATTTAATTGTAATTATTGTAATACCTACATAGATTTTACTATGTTTTAGTAATGATTATATTAATTAAGGTGCTGCATCGAAGCCGCCAGCACCGTTTTAGCCACGCCCCCAGGGGGTGCTCCCTTTGCGGGGGTCAAGATGTCAAAACTTTTCTTTCCAAGTAAATTTACAATAATTAGCCATCTGTTGATCAATTGTGGAACAAATTAGTGCAATGCCACCTAGGGGAAAAGCTTTGAACAAATACACTTCTAAAACAGGTGAAAGTAAATATACCCGAACACCCGCAAGGCAACGCACTCACCGTACGCGCCGAATAATGCGGATGGCTTAGCACACTTAGCAGCAAGCACAGCTGCATCGAATCGAATCGGTGTTGCCAAGTAAGTACTTTCCTCCCAGTTTAATGGATAATTTTGCCATGTATGTGTACTTTTCGGAAAGTTGCATGCGGCAGGCAACAATAGGTGGAAATATTTTTGCCCACTGGTTCTACGGTGGAACAAAACTTGTGAGCATATCATAGGTGCCACTAGTTCAACGTTTTAAAAATATTATTGTTCAAGGAAGTAGAATGTGCAGAAAGGCAAAATGACAAAACGTCAAAGTAGCAGAATGTCAAATTGCTAGAATGTAAACGTGATAAAATGTAAAGAAGAAGCAGAAAACATTTTGTCCATGTTAAGGTAACAGAATGTCAAGTAATTGAATTTTACTATTGTTCATGTAGTTATTGTAATGGCTTCAAAGTAAAAATTGTTCAGCATGACAAGGTGTTTTTGCTGGCAAATTGTAACGAGGATATAAAGTATAATCCGTTCCACTAAAGAAGGGGAATATAAATGGCGGCACTTGACAGCTGACAGCGCTGCTACAGTCAGCATACAAAGTTTAGTTTATACGTCCGTGTTTTCTTTTTCGTTTTATTTCCTTATATAGCATTAGATCCTTCATGAAATGGATCCAAAATATCAACCAAACCCCGATTACA
Source organism: Phthorimaea operculella (assembly GCA_024500475.1). Lineage (NCBI taxonomy): Eukaryota > Metazoa > Arthropoda > Insecta > Lepidoptera > Gelechiidae > Phthorimaea > Phthorimaea operculella. Next base: position 802,887 of record JANFCV010000164.1, read on the forward strand.
GTGTTTACACTCAACTATTACATGCGGAAAGTTATAATTTCAAGTTAAACTTGTATATAATTTTGTGCATCGACAACGTCATAGTCATCATCATTATAGTCTATGATCAGCACTGGCTGGGGAATCCGTTCGATTCGGCGCGTGCGGTTCGGCAATATTTTCGAGGTTCCATAGATTTTCATACAAAGTATCCAAAATTCGGTGAGTGCGTTTCGGGTGTGCGGGTATAAATAGGTACTTTTAACTATAAACAGCTCTGCAACTCTGAATTCATGTAACAAAAAGTGAGAATTGAGATGAAATGGAGTCGATATTTTCTTTTACTTGTAACATTTAATTTTGCCAGTGAACAATACTAAAAACCTAGAACTTGCGTTTAAAATTATCTGAATGGGGTTATGGAACGGAGTAGATTTTTTTTATTGTAAAATGATATTTCGCTAGTGATCAACACTCAAAACCTACACTAAATTTCAGTAGGTGTAGGTTTTTGTCGTATAGTTTTTAAAATGAGTTAAAATTCACTGAAATAAATTTACTTGTATACGTTTATTAGTTCCTATATAATTTTTTTTAAATAGGCTAGCAACGCTCGACCGGGCTCGCATGTGTGACGTCACTAGACATAAATCAATGAGACGGAGACCTACGCTACGATGTCAAATGTCTACGCCACAACGTCATAAATGCCTAGGCAATCATATCAGAGGACTAGGCATTAATGTCCGAGTTATAAAAAAATATATTTTGAAGTAGTCTTATTGAAAAGATACCAACTGGCATAGCCATTTTTAGAGTTTTGTAGGGTTTCTACTCATCATCTGCCTGCCCTTATCCTAATTTATTTGGGGTTGCCGCAACATGTCTTTCTGTTCCATTCATCAGCCGTCAAATCTTCGTTTACACCTTTGTGATTCATATCATCTTTTACACAATCCATCCAAACTTTTTTAGGCCTTCCTCTCCTTCTGCGTCCATCCACATTCATATTCATTACCTTTTTCGTCACATGATTTCCATCCCTCCTCACGGCTAGCTCTTAACTTTTCTGTCACAGGTGCAACTTTTAAACTTCCTCTAATATACTCATTCCTTTTTTTTATCCATTCTTGTCACACCACACATCCATCTCAACATTCTCATTTCAGATACATGTAATCGTCTTTCATCCGTCACTTTTGTAGGCCAAGACTCAGATCCATACATGACGACAGGTCTGACCACCGTCTTGTAAATCTTGCCCTTCAGTTTGAGGGCATTCGGGGTCACACACTGTGCCCGTGACCTGTCGCCATTTCATCCATCCTGCATTTATTCTGTGCTTGATAGTCCGGTCTATCTCACCATCGCCTTGTAAAAGTGAACCGAGGTACCTGAAGTCGGAGCAGACTGGTAAGGTAACGCCATTTAGCGCTACCGGAGCATAGCCGGAGAGACCGCCGAAATCACAAAACATTTCTTTTATTCAGTCTCCGTTCTGCCGTTTCTCAGGCCAACACTCTCCAGCTTTTCCCGCCATTTTTCCAGTCTGCTCTGTACCTCATCAGGCTAGTTTATTTATTATTAATAATAAAAATATATTTGATGAGATATTAGCCAAAGTCAAATCTAGGCAAAGTCATGCCAGGTCTAAGGTTCCTTGATGCTATTTCTTTATTCATATAGTTAAATTTATACGACTGGCCGTTAAATTGTATTACAAATCGTATGTAAACGTAACGTTCAACGGCCAGTCGTATTAAAGATATAATATCAAGGAACCTTAGACTTGGCATGACTTTGCCTAGATTTGATTACTTTTTAGAGATAAACAAGCAGCTTCATCGAGACTTGGCTACTTTTTACAGAATGTTTTTGGTGGGATTTCACTTATTTTATAGAAGAATCCCATCAAGGTGAACAACTTTTGCTTTGAAGTCATATCTGTATCTCCTATGGTGTAGCTGGCCTCCTAGTGGTGTGCCTGGCCTAACCTTCGATTATCCTAGTTTTTAAAGTTTTCCTTTATGTGGTCATTAAAATCTAACTCCGTACTAAATTTCAGCTCTCTGAGTTTATGGGAAGCACTAGTTCTATTTTGATGATCATGAGTGAGTGAGTGTTCGTCTAAAATCTGAAACTTTGCCTTTGCTTAACTTCGAAACTAAATGACCTACGGACTTGCAATTTTGGCTTTTAGTATGAGATTATAGCTTACAACGAGATAGCGGGGCCTGAAAATGCGGCGAAATTGTTCCAGTAAAGGATGGTACGGTAGTGTTTGCTTTGCGCTCGACTCGGCGGGGGCACTGCCATGCCTCCAGATAGATAATAAAATTTCCACCGCTGACAGGATTTGAACATGCGACCTTCGGCATCTGCACTGCTGTATATTCACACTTATGTCATTATCATTGTCCCTTTTTGTAATAATTGACATTTCTTAACTGAAGGTCGGGTTTCCAATATTGCTAAAAAAAATATGTAAGTATCTAGGTACTGGAAGTAGTGTTAGAATTCAATGCCAAATTATATTAGGTGAAATTTTACTGTGGCTGATAGTGAAATCTCAGATCGGGCTGGTATAAGAATCAACTTTGTCCAGCGAACATGGGTCGAAATATGAAAAAAATGTACCTCCCATACAAACAAAGTTGCCAATCAGCTGATATATTTTGAGTTACTAGTGGAGATCAAATTTTTTTTTTTATATTTCGACCTTTGTTCCTTGAGGAAAGTTGAACCTTATCAATAGCCCGTCCTGAGGTGTCGGTCACTAGTCAAATTTCATTGTATATAAATTTTAGTACCTATAAATATATTTAAAAATTGACTATCTGTGTAAGCCATTACACAGATAGTCAATACCAAGTAAAAGTATAAAATTTTTTTTGATAGGTACGTACATTGTTTGGTCATCAAATTTAAATAATGTATTGGCGACTCTATGTACTCTGTGCCTATGTCTCTGTGACGTCTGTGGCAGATATTTTCGCAATTTAAAAATCTGTAAATATCTAATCTAATCTATAGGTAAATATAAAAATTATTTTGTGAATATGTTCATGTAATTATGATGGTTTTCATTGATAATAAGCAATAAATAATAATCCAATAATCTTTCATCAGGTTAAAAAAAAACATGAAAGAATAAGTAATAAGTATTAAGAATTTATGATTAAAGTAGGAGTGTAAAAAGAGAAAACCTAAAAATATCCAACAAAATAAATACAAAAAAACTATATCTCGGGGATTTGATCCGAGTACCCAAAGTTTATTAGTATGCAAAAGAATTCACTCACTCTAGCCACTAAGCCAATGTCACATCCAAGAGAGGTATCAAAATTAGAGTAGGTATCGGCAAACTCGTTCAAAGTAATGCGATTGATTAGAGGAGATTCCATGCATCAACACTTCTCTCTACCAATAAGGTGTCTACATAATGTGTACGCGTTACATTGGTAAAAAAAGCTAACTATTCTTCTTCACTAACATAAATATAATTTACTTTTTCATATAAATAGATAGTACTTGATAAATATGAACAAAAAAACGTTCACGTAATGCTAAATGTACCTATTTCCTTATTTTTTTGCATTTTGCTATTTTCGCGTTGAAAAAATCTTTTTTGAGTATTTCTCCGGACCATGCAAATTCACGTGATTTCTCTGGCGAATTTGAATTTTGAGTTAATTGAAATAATACCAATGGATATTGAAAACATATCTCAAAAGATAAAAAATGATACCTTTGGCCCTCGTTTCTCATTTATAGTTCCAGAGAAAAACAAGTTTTAAAAAATCTCGCCAGAGAAAACAATCAAATAGGACAGAGAAATCAAACTCGTAACTTTGATTTCCTTATTTGTATCATTTACTAATGTCAGTCATTATTTATTGTGGCTGTTGTCTGCTCGCAGGCTTGCCACAGACCTAGCCATGGGGCAGGCTAGCGTGGCTGTTGTCTGCGCGCAGGCTCGCCACAGACCTAGCCACTGGGCAGGCTAGCGTGGCTGTTGTCTGCTCGCAGCGCTGTGAGAGAAGTGGCCACAGATCTAGCCACCGGGCAGGCTAGGGTAGATGTTGTCTACTCGCAGCGCTGTGAGCAGAAGCGGCAACAGTTCGCAGGCTCGCCACAGACCTAGCTACCGGGCAAGCTAGCGTTGCTGTTGTCTGCTAGCAGCGCTGTGAGCAGAAGCGGCAACAGACCTAGCCACCGAGCAGACCAGCGTGGCTGTTGTCCGCTCGCAGCGCTGTGAGCAGAAGCAGCAACAGACCTTGCCACCGTGCAGGCTAGCGTGAATGCTGTATGCTCGCAGGCTCGACACAGATCACAATTGTACAACTACACCACATGTGGTAATTTTGTTGAATAAATTGAATTGAATTGACCTAGCCACTGGGCAGGATAGCGTGGCTGTTGTCTGCTCGCAGGCTCGTCACAGACCTGATTGATTTTTCGGGCAATTTTTATGACTTCTCTGGTATTTTCGCCAGAGAAATCAATGCCAGAGAAAGCAAAAAGTAGTGATTATTTAGAATAACCCTTTAACCGTAAAAGCTAATATAATCGTAATTACACAACCAGCTCACCGCCCAAAAAGCTACGTTTCTCTAACAAAATCACAACATTATGACTGATCAATTAATTATTAACTTTACCAGAGAAATCAAATGTATAGGTGTACCAAAGCCAGAATAACACTTGATTACCTCGATGAATCCAAAATGTAACATCGAGTCACGAGTGCACACACCTCCGCTGCTGCGGCGTTACTGACTCTTTTGAGCGGCCGGGATGCCGACAGCGTACCTACAAAGACTAGTGATGTGTGCGATGTTTTTTACGCGCCAGAGAATCCCAGGATTTTACGCAGACAGAGACATTTTATTCTGTAACTCACTAAACTGTTATAAGTATGGTTAAATATTAATTGTAGTTAAACTAGAACATATAAAAGGTCTGTGAACATCGTCACAAATTCGTATCATAAATAGTTATCGAAATATAAATCCATGAATGTAGCAAGTCAGCTTTCGGACACGCCAGAGAGCGTCAATTTGAGGGGCATATATATTTTTTATAAAAAAAAGCGTAATATCCCTGTAATTTTTTAATGCTTCTCCAATCGCAGTAATAGCCGTACTAACCATATAAAAAATACTGTTTCTCTATAATAGCAAGATGTGCAAATTTTGGGCCAAGACAGTGATTTCTCTGGTGCTGAAGAAAGACCCTTTTGCGCTTCCTCGATATAATTGTTTTTGATATGTTGCCCATTTTTCAAATTTACATTATGGGTTCACTGGATGATGGAGGCACAAGACCGTAAACTGGCGTAAAAAAAACTAGATACACTTATTCTAGTAACGTATCTTATTCAGAGTTGACTACAAAATATTTAGAAGCCTAAAAATTTACACAATCTTCAAATAAACAAATAACTGAAATTACGACAAAAGCTTAGGAGCATTGCCGACTGGAGTCGCTCGTATGGGTTGAAAGTTAATCCAACCAAGACCCAGACGATAATAATCGGCAGCTCGTGGTACGTGTCCCGAATTGACTATAATACGTTACCGCAGATCACCTTTGACGGTATTCCAATACCTTTCAGCCGCAAGGTCAAAAACCTAGGTGTCATTTTTGACGAACGGTTTTCGTGGGAGCCTCACGTATTGGAAATCAGCAGGAAGGTGTTTTGTGCATACAGGTCGCTTAAACGTCTTAAGAATCTTCTGCCGACTATAACTAAAGTCTCACTTGCGCATTCCCTTCTTCTGCCGATACTGGATTATGCAGACGTTTGCTATCCTGATTTGTCTGTTGATCTACTGAACAAGCTCGAACGTCTGCAGAATCTCTGTATTCGGTTTATCTTCAGTTTACGCAAGTATGACCATGTCTCCCAATATCGATCCAAACTTCAGTGGTTGCCCATATCTCGTAGAAGGGACTGTCACATCCTTTCCCTCCTTTACTCCGTCCTTTCCAATCCTAACACTCCTCCCTACCTTAAAGAGCGGTTTATATTTCACTCAGCAACCCTGACTCGCAATTTGCGTGCCAGTAGTTGTTTGAAGCTCAACCTTCCTCCTCACAAAACCGACTTCTACGCTAAGTCTTTCACAGTGAGAGCAATCAAGCTGTGGAATTCTTTGCCAGAAGATATTCGGAGGGCTCCATCCATAGCTTCCTTTAAAGCTCGTGTCAAAAAATTGTTTTTGTCTGAAGTAGCTGATAAGTAAGTAAACCATCCCAAACTGTTATCATCTTTATTTTGTTTTTTTATTAATTTATCCTTATAGTGTAGAATGAAATATCTATCTTTCCTGTGTGCCATAGTTTATTATTTATGAATATGTATTAGTCTATCACGTTATATATATTAGTCTATTATATTATCTATCAATGTATTAGTACGTACAATAGTATATGTAGTTTATGTAGGTATATTTAAATGCACTATCCCGCTTACTATAACGCACTGTTTTTATCACCCAAAGGTTGCCTGGTAGAGATTGCTACTATAGCAATAAGGCCGCCTTGTTGTACTTTTATTTGTTTCACTGAAAATATTATCCTGTTTTGTGTTTTTTATATGTGCAATAAAGAATTATATTATTATTATTATTATGTTGGTACTCTTTCGAATCTCGGGCCCACAGGGACCCGGTCCTTTGAAGCATGTGTGGGGCCGAAGCCAACAGCACAGAGGCTTTTTGTACCAAATAATGTGTTGTGATGTGTACACCAAGCGGATACTAGCTCTGTGTGCACTACAGAGTACACCCAGAGCCAGCACCCGCCTGCTGCAAGGACTATTGCAGGTGAGGGTCGGAATACTAGGGCTATGGGGAGGAACTTGCTGGACCGGTTGCTGGGATATTGATTGAGACAACGGGACGCCTGCCAAATCAAATGTCTCAATCTTGATAATTTCGGCAGACGGTGACTCGCCGCCCGCTAGGTGGGCCTCCACTAAAGGGCTGTTACGCGTAGTGCGTGGTGCCCTGGGACGCAACACTGGCGCGGGCGACTGAGGGGTGTCGAGAGGTGTACACCGCTTTCTGCGCAGAGGTCCTGGGCTAGGCCCAGAACATACACCAACTCGCGACTTACGCATGTTTCACTTCCACCCCCCGAGTCCAAGCTCAGGCTCGAACTCTAGCGACCCCACTCTGGCCGGCCAACTAAGGCAAGCGAGAGGTGAGAGTCCTGGCCTTGGGGTCCACTCCGGCGAGCCGGAGACGGCCAGTCTACACTCTCGGGGGTTTCTGGGGTCCGTGGGGACGCTACTCCCCAACAGCTCGTCACAAGCTGCCCTACGGGTAGCAAGGGTGTAGAGAGGTGTGCTGCACTTTCAAGTTCAGGGATTTCTCCCTTCAGCATTACTCGCGGCTTTATGCCTTTAACACTTCCACCCTCGAGTTAAAGAACTCTTGCGACTCCACTCTGCCCGGCCGGTTAAGGCAAGACAGAGGCGGGCACCCTCCTTATTATTATTATTAAAGCTGTCAGTTTCGGCGTAGCGTGCGACATGACCTCTCTCTGGCAGTGGCCACGGTGGAATGAGAGCGGAGCTGGGTGTGGCCTGTTTGCAATTCGCGCGTACGCGTTAGAGAGGGACAGAGCGACCCGTCCGCAAAATGGCTGAAACCAAGCCATTGTTGAAAATCTAAAATTATTGATTTCTCAGCAATAAAAGGTTTAAATAAAAAAAGAAACGTTGACGAACTAGATAAGTGTAATGTGCTTATGCTTACGAAAAATCATTGATTAGCTCGGCACCGTTTCGGCATAAAGTTAAAAAAACTAAAAAAATGGAGTCATCTTTGGAAAAAAAATCTATCGAGAAAATTTAATCGAATCGTGTTTTGCGAACGTTGAGAATCTAGCAAATATTATCAAAAATCATATATAAAATAACCACAGTCAGGTGTCGTCTCCAAGTGGAAGTATTTTGAATTGAAAAAACCCTTTTTGCATCACGGCACGGCCTTAAGTGACATTGATGTTTATGTGATATTTAATTTGATTATTGAATCTAATATTTCACTATGTTCTAGCATAGTTTGATTTGTTTATTATTAATGTTATTGACATTTGACTTGTAATATTAATTATCAATAAAGTTATTCTATTCTATTCTATTCTATTCAAGGACGCCGATCGGAACGAGAAGAAGGAAGCAAAAGAGAAATTCGAATTCCTGACAAATTTGAATTTTCTTACGTGCCAATTGCACTAGTAAAAAGTTTTTATGTTTTCAACATAAGTTGCCGCCTCAAAGAAATAATATAGAAATCCATTAGTTAGGTACTTTATAAAAATATCATAAAAGTTTTAAAACTTCTGTAAAGCAACAACTTATTCACATGAGTTAGATAAAAACAATTGTATAGCAAAAGCTTATCATAGAAATTCGAAAAAAGTTATTTGAAAACTTTAAAAACCAGACAAGACAATTTTTGAAAAAGCTTGACATTGTTTGTTACTAAATTACAAGTATGAATGAACAATCAAAACATTACATGTCAGTGAACATTATCTGCTATTTACTTAGCTAGCCAGTTCTTATAAAAATATGTAAGCCTTAGCCTTATTCAATGGGTAATGAGTGTAGGCTCAACAACAATCAACAGACGAAGAAGAATATGCAACTTGAATCAAAAATCTAGCTGAACTCATCACAAATGAAGCAAAACCTACCTGAACTTATTACAAGTTGAGGGTTTCACCTCAGAAAATACAAGTAGGTAAACAACATGCAAATACCAAAGTACAGTAGGCAGCAGCTTAGCCAAGAAATCACCTATTTATCTGATAAAATGAACAACTTACAGTACAATATCACCTTAGTACTTGAAATTCATACTTCAGAAGAAAAAAGTTAACAAAATATTACAACAAAAGTACAGTGAGCAGCAGTTTAACTTAACTAATAAAGGTAACAACTTGAATGTTCACTTGGTGACAGAAAAAATACACTCATTTTATAAAAAAGAAACAAGGTGAGTAGGTATCTATAGGCAATACACAAATCTTTCAAATGGTCCTGTTACACATAGTCAGTAAAATAAGAGATTTACATAACTTCAATAGTGTAAATTTTCCAAATTTTACAGTGAAAAAGTATTAGCTTACATTGCCGTTGGCCACTGAAGAGAAATAGTCATCACAGACAGTAACCAAACTTACTACTACTACAAGTAGGCACAACATTGGGCATAACATTTTGCCAGTAGGCTAATTAGACAGTAGGTACCTAAAATAATATCAATATTTCTAAAATATTTGAGTCATGTTTAGCCATGCTTGACTATGCTTGCTATACTTAGCGATGCTTTGCTATGCTTTGTTTTCTTAGACCAAAACTTTAGTAAATAATTATTGATGAAGTACATCCATATTACATACAATCTACATTGGTATGTTAGTTACATAACAACAAGTAAATTGAAAGTACATTATGTAACAAATAACAAAATAATCTATCATGACATGAAATTACATGAATTAGGTATGGTTGCGGATCAATTATCATTTTAAATTATACATGCTATGTATGGTACATCATTGTGAAGCTATACAAAAAGATTTATAGTTTAATGTTTTGTTCATAAATAGAGTACAATCACATCGGTTACTATCAGATCACAGTATAGAAACTATGACTTGAATATCTATCAAATGTTTGAACAAAAGTACAATGAATACATAACATATAGGAGAAGTAAACATATTTACTACCCAACTTTACTCGAGCCAAGTTAACATAGACTGTTCCTTAAATTCAGGCCGGTGCCTCAAAACACACCAGATTTAGTATAAGGAAAAACTTGTATGAGAGCGAATGAAAGGATAGGATATTTGCAATATTAGTAGTTCAATAGGCTGTCCTCTGAGAACATAAACACAGATAAAGAGATAAATATGTAGGTAAATAAAATAGGTTATTTTCAGAGAACAAACTACTGAAAGTGAAGGTGCAGAAAGACATTTTAGAGGTTATTTTCTAAGAATACAGATGACTGAAAGTTTATACAAATACCTTTTAGCGGATTCCTACCTATTTGTGATAAATCTGCACTGTGGTACTGTTCAGCTTGTTAACATAATCCACAAACCTAATAGCATGATTCCTTGTGGTCTAAGAGCACTCCACGGTAAATGCAAACACTCTAGTCCTTTGGCAGTCGAAGCTACCAAAGTAGGTCGTCACTACTTTTAGGATGTTATAACTTTATGCAGGTTCGCTGAACATGAAACCATAGGTAACCAAACGGCACACTTGAAACGTAGGTACAAATGCAGAATTGACGCAGGTTTTGACGTATAGCACTGTAATTTTATGATTTAGTTCACTATTGTCCTTTGATTTTAGCACTTCACTTCTTAATTCTACGAGTATTTTTTAATATTTGACGCGAAAACTGGTGTTTATTTACATTGTTATCCGATGACTTGAAGACTGGCGGATGACAGCTCTGCTGCCGTGTCACGTGACTCTGCTGTCTGTCACCTGTCGAAGCACAGTGTGGCCAATTAGACGACGACGAAAATAGAAGTCGGATGTACTCCCAGCCGCGAAGAACAAATAAATTCTATGACCTCTCTTGATGAGGTACTTTATTATGAAATACATGAAATATTTCTCACGCCATTATAACAGCTGCGTCCTTGGTCTGAACGCGAATATTCAAACACAATACATCAACGAGTCGATGAAGAACGCAGTAGGGGGGGGCAATGGACGTCTTGAGTCGCCACTTCAGGTCGTTCGTGTTGAAAAAAATACACGTGAAGAATACGCCGTAGGGATATGCGCCCTGGGGTACGAGCACGAGAAAAATTCCAAGCGCGCCCGAAGTGAAAAGGAAAGCAAACGACGTACGTGTAACACGGCGACAAAATGGCGGCGAATTCAAACAGCAAGCTTGATTTTGTATGGGAACAAAATTTATTAGAAGCAAACTTACTTGCTTGATTATTAGTCGTCGTGCTGAAAAAAATACACGTATGATAAAGCGCCCCATGGTCCTTGCGCTCCAGGTACGAGCGCGAAAAAAAGTTGTATCACGCCCGAAATAAAAAAGAGACGCAAGAGGCGTACGCGTCACGACGACAATAACGACGTTATATTATAGCGCCGGCTTCTCGCCCAGGCAAAATATAGTCCACGACGTAGTGCTAGTAGTTACTCTCGAAGTGAAGATTTATAGTCCAATCACACAGCACGCACCAATTTCTTGAATTCACGGTGAGACGGACCAAAATGTTTAGTGCAATAGGTGCGTGTGCCGAAAAAGCGAAAAATGTAGGTACACTGTTTTGACTAAAATTTCACGACAAAGATAACAAATTTTTATAAATTTTAAAATAAAAATTACACATACGTGCGGCAAGGACGCCGATCGGAACGAGAAGAAGGAAACAAAAGACAAATTCGAATTCCTCACAATTTTGGATTTTCCTACGTGCCATGTGCACTAGAAAAAAGTTTTTATGTTTTCAACATAAGTTGCCGCCTCAAAGAAATGATTTGGAGATCCATTAGTTAGGTACTTTATAAAAATATCATAGGACCAAAATGTATGATGCATTGCTTTTATGTGGACTGTAGTTTGTTAGGGAGCTGGTCTTCTAATTGGGTGCGTGTGCGGAGATGATTAAAAGATGGTATTACGGAAAACTAAATCACTGTATTGTCTTTGTAACACTGAGAAAATAAATATTTTATAATAAAAATTACACGTACGTGCGGCAAGGACGCCGATCGGAACGAGAAGAAGGAAACAAAAGAGAAATTCGAATTCCTGACAAATTTGAATTTTCCTACGTGCCAATTGCACTAGTAAAAAGTTTTTATGTTTTCAACAAACTTTTTTGTCCTGCATCTGCTCAAAGTTAATTTCTTCACCATGCTTGCTTTTTTTTGGCAATGTAGGAAAAAAGACTTTATAAAGTAATCTTCTGAATAATCCAGATAATTTTTAGTAAATATCGTAAAAATTTCCGCTCGCTTCGCTCGCGCTCTTTCATGTTTCTCTTTCCGTGCTTGTCGTTTTTAAAACTAAGTTGACTTACTTATACATCAGGTTATTCTTAATTAAAAAAACTAAATTAAAACACAAAAAGCTTTGTAGAATTTTGCGCTCGATTCGCTCGCGGTCACTCAGGTTACCCTGCTTTTCCCTGTCTTGCCTATTTCTCTGTCCTATACGATATATAAAAGATCACTGTGTCAATTTACACAAAAAATAAGATTGTTAAGCTAAATTTTTGTTGTCATATAAAATTACTGAGCAGCAGAGGGTAGAACTGCCGGTTAAAATGCTAGTGAGAAATAGTAAGCGCTTAAAAAATCATGATGTATGTTGTTTGAAGTCAGAAACAAAAATATTAATTTAAAAAGCTACAAATAAAACTTAAATTAAAAATTTAAAGGAACCCCCGACTTTTAATCCTTTAAAAAGTTAGAAATAATTTGTTTATTCAATAAAATATTGTAAACCAATACTCCAACGTGTCGGGGGGCCGCTAAGTATACAATATACTTAGTAAGAAGTTTACAAAACATAAAACGTATTAGTTGCAAATGTCATTTCATTCCATACAAGTATATCTTACGATTTTATTGAAACTTCTTACCCATATTGTTTACTTAGCGGCCCCCCGACGCGTTGGAGTATTGGTTTACAATATTTTATTGAATAAACAAATTATTTCTAACTTTTTAAAGGATTAAAAGTCGGGGATTCCTTTAAATTTTTAATTTAAGTTTTTGGATAATTAGGTCCAGTCTGCAAAGTTCTAGCCAAACTGGAATTAAATCACAAATTGATAAATTTTGCACAACTGTTACTCATTTATACTGGGACTTCCGCTACACTACATTTTCTTACATTTTGAAGTTTAGTTTCAAGTAAAAATAATTAACGTTGTTTTCGAGCCGGAGCGCTCAGACACGTACGAAATGGACTTGGAAACAATATCCAACTTCCCCTAGTATGCTACCCTAGTACTTTTACGATATTCTGTACGGTACCGCTGGTCTCATGTTGCGTTCATTTTACAGAGAGGAAGTTCTGCAACGCTAATGCTAATATTTATAAAAAAATTGGTAAATTTTTGTTAAGTCGAGTCACTGCCAGATAAAAATTTGTCGAGATTAAATTAGTCAATAACTTCGTGTTCTCCATTTTCTGTTTCGAGGCTGAAACGTGGACAATAAAAAAAAAGATGCTTCAGATTCCTTGAACAGCCTTCCACACAAATGTGTCCATTCTACGCGAGCTGAACATAAAGACTCAATTATGGACTGGTTGCCTTCCAATAGTGCTAGAGTTTTTCGGCTACATCGCAAGGAAAGAAGGAAACAATCTTGAACAACTGATAATCATAGGCAAGATCAGACCCGCTCAACCCTGGACACCAAGATTTACGACGCTCTTCACTCTGCCAAAGTCAGGAACAAGTAGCGAAACACCGTCCGGCAGAAGCTGATGCCACGGCTGCTACGGATGCTCAACCCTCAGCATTGAGGAATACAATGCGAGGAGGAGGAGTTTCTGCTATCATAGGAAAGAATCTCATTTACACTGCAAAAACCATTACACTGAACATGAAACCTTAAAACGTGAAGTTAATTTCAAAGAAAATTTTCCTCGGAACTGAAATGCAATGTTGAACGGAAGAAAATTACACGATTACGGCAAATACCTTCATGTTGAAAATATTTTCACCGGAAAAATGGTTGGTATTAAAGGAAGTACAAAAGATGCTGTAGGACAGGGGTTTCCAAAGTTTCATAAGGTACGACTCCCCTGTGCCTATTTATAACTACCCGAATGGTTTTCTGAGGTATGGAAAACTTTGGACGGAAGCACGTATTGCTCGATGATCCAAAATCATATTTAAAAAACAAATCTATATCTCGAAATTTTTCAGACAAGCTGCCCTCAGATCAGATTCGCAAGCAGCTTGCGTTAATTTTGGCTTGCCGTGCCCTCTAAGAGAGGGGCCCTCAGTTTTGAAACCGCTGTGTTATAGTATAGGCGGTAATATCCGGTTGGTAAGCGGGCGGTGCGAGAAATGCGCTCTCAATTAAAATGCTAATCACAGGCCCCAAGGAAGCGCCCGGACCAAGCCCGGACTAGATATAATAAGGCGCCGCGGGCCGCGGCCCACGAATCTTCAGAATTTTTAGTACCTACAGGCGTTCTACTTAAAAACTACATTAAAACAATTATTGTTCCACGCAAGTATGGACAAATATCAACTGGACTTCAAACTTACCAGGCATGCTAGTTCTACATAATAACGGCAAGGGAAATCAATCGGTGAGTTTTGTTGTCAAGGCAGCTACTGATTGTATGCGGACTTTGAAGTTGCAAACTAGGGATAGGGGTAATGAATGGCGCTACTCTCAACTGTGCCTTTTTTCTGTTGGTCTTCCTATTGGTCCTTTTAGGCTAAGTCACGCCTGCTGCTATCTGCAATCAGCTTTGAATTTCCTTCCCCAATTTGGTTCTACTATAATTGAAAAAGTATTCACACCCGTTTGTTTCACGGCCGTATCCGAAACGCTTAATGGAAAAATAATTGAATCGCCTTGCCAAAGAGGAGGTGAAAATATTGTGAAAAAGCTCGAAGCTGAAATATTCGTCCCTACTTATAAAACTAAGATTGGTACTAGGTAACTATCAAAATAAAAGAGCCTAGCATGCACATCTAACGAGACCTTATGATGTCAAGATCCATCTATATTAATAGCAGTTTAGGCTGCTGTAGTACGTTTTTTTTGCCGACATACATACCCACATGCATACATACTTACTCTAGAAAAACATAAAACTCCTCCTAATGCATTCGGGTGAAGAGGCCCTGGCATGATGGCTTTCTTTAAAATAGCCAAAACGTAAAACATAACCCGAATCCAAATCGATTCAAATATTATCTTAAACATCACACAAAAGGTCAGGGTGACCGACCCTTAAATCACCCGTTTTGAATCCTTTCAGACCTGAATTAATGTGATTCAATTCGCACACCTCGGTGTAAGTAAATCATGTCTGGAAATGTTCGTAGATTTAAGCCAAGGCGACGTAGATAAATCTTCCAAAGGCGGTCACGCGTTCAGACTTCTAGTTACGTCCATTACGTAATGCTTCTTCTTTGCATCTGTCGTGTAAGGCCAAAACTCCGCAGAGTAGACGTGAAACATGAGACATAGACGTAAGACGTGCGAAATCGTCACGCATGAAACTGTTCCCATATAAAATGTATGAAACAGAAGAAATAAAGCTAAATACACACGTGAGACGCGCTTCGCATCGATGACGACTGACGATCACTGGTCTGACAGATGCCATCTTACGTCTCACGTCTATTCTATGGAGCTTGCGCCTAGGATTCTGACTAATTTATTATTTTGATCCCACGATATTTCAACGTTGTTACAATTATCATAATTTTTATTATAACCTCAAAACAATAATAAATTCGCTAGGAAAAAAACGTGTAACTATGATTTGTGTACTGATAAATAGAAACCCTCAAAGCTAATGTTTTTTAAGTCCCTGAAGTGCCCTGACCCCTTATGTCTTGTGATCGCTGGTCCGCATCGACCGCAGCTGTGCTACTTTGCTACATAACTGGGTTATATATGAAAATAAGAAATTGAAAAAAAATACATGCGCCGACCGGGGCTTGAATGCGGTCCTCGTGGTTCAACGTCCTACCGCTCGACCACTGAGCCATCGATGTACCGATCGATGCTTAAGCTTGCCAAACAATCTCTTGATGCTCGTCTCCAAGCGACAATCAAGCGACATACGTAGATAGTATTTACAACTTTATTCGGGTTCAAGCTCCGATCTATGCATGACATTTTTCAATTTATATATTTTCATTTGTGAGAAGAATATAGCACTGTGAGTGCATTAATATCCCCATAGGTTGATATGTCCCCTGCAAAAGTATTCTGAATTAATTCTCAGAAAAAATCTTACTACAACGAACCTTTATACTTTTCGATCGACAAAACAGATCCTAAGAGAAAGAGACAACCCTTAAGCTATAGGACGGCGGTGTTCCGTAGGGCTGTGTAATTTTTCATCACTTTTTCATAATTTTACGCGGAGAGGACTCAGGCACAAAGACTTTGGCGTAGGGGGGTGTCAGTTGTAGTTCCAAATTTCGACGCTCGTCGCTGCTATCGCTTATTTGACTGTGGCGGCAGAATTTAAATTTGGAATGAAAAAATTATTGTCAGTCAATTCATCTGTGACAAAGACACTTCTATGACAAGACTTATCAAAATTTCAACGTGGCGTCTGTTGTTGATTAAATTTTCGGTGAAATTTAGTGGATTTTGCTTTAGTGGATTTATTTGCGCATTATTTATTTCTCAAGTTGTTGAGTAGAGATTCTACCTTCGCAAAACCTTCGGATGCGTGGACCATGACCTGAAACGTGGTAGGTAAGCTGTACCTTTTTAGGTTACAGGGTGATTACCTAAATATGATGACTCTTCATTTGGATATGTTTGCTCGTGGTTCTTTGTGTGTGCATAAGTGAGCAGAGCAATTTTTTGTGTACAATTTGCTACATTTAATTATTTATTTAACATGAAGGGTTTTCCTTTCAGATCAAAATGCTTTGAGTGACCATAATTACTTCAAGACCCGATCTTATGATAATGATGATGATTCTGACCTCACCTAATTTGTGGGAAAAGCAAATATTCATGTGCAACCTTCGCCCATTTTTGTGAACACTGTACAAGCTTCTACATCTACCTAAAACGCCAGGCCGAAATAACTTTATCATGTATGTTGAATTAATTGTTATCAAACATCGCAATGGAAATTTCCGATAAAACTCTTTGTAAGTGGTAATGTGGTAAGTTTGTAAACTACTTTGAATAAATGTATTTTGAAAATTTAATAAACTGACAATTTAATCCCATTTTCTGAAGTTTTATTCACAATTTCTTATTATTTAATCAACATCAATACAGTATACCCTACGCCGCAGTTTTATCGATAATGACCGCACAGCACTAATAATCGATGGCGATAAATGTTTCGATGGACAGCACTATTAATTATACTACCTTTTTGGATTTACTATCTCCTTATGGTCCTAATTAACATCTATGGTTAATGCGCGACACTAGCGCCAAGAGATGAACAATAATGTAGTGGGATATGTAATCTGTGGTAGTGGGACAAGTGACTGTCGTATCTGTAGCTAGTCTACATATTTAAGTTCATCTGTGCAGATCCTCAGCGATCAGTATGCAAGCGGCGAGTTTATTGAAACTGTTGTTCCCGACGGATACAGTTTTTGATCGACAACGATTCGAGAAATAAAGCTACGCTGCCTCTTTAATGCATAGTTGTCGTAACATCAAAAGAGCTTCCCACAAACATGTCGGAAATTAGACATTACGTAGAAACTCAGCGAATTCTATTCAACATTCTGTTGTCTTCTGTTGACGTAAACTGCGGCTGGTATACGCGTGTTGGGCGAACATTGCTAAAAACGCTGTCCGCAAGTTGCCCTCATGCGTCTTTGGCCAGCGGTTGGTAGAGAAAAGCATCTGAATCCGCTTCGAAAATTTTACTTTGGCCGATAATTCGATTTACATTTGAAGAATACCAGACAAAATTCATGCGTATTTTAAGTTACATATGACTCCTTACAATAATTTACAAATAGGTAAGTGGTTACCAAATGGATTGTAACAAATTTCGATTCCGCAGTTTTTGCAATAAATTTCATTAAAAGCAAGCGATAAAAGAACAAGGTTTTGCATCGTACAAAAGGAGAGGACGGCTCGCAGTAAATCAAGCAGCTCATAAAATTTGTGCGGCGTGAGAAATGGGTTCCCTGCGCGGCAAAGCGGGGTGACATCGCGATAGTTGATCACGGGAAATATACTGCATTGTGGTACGGTATCACCTGGATTTTTTCTTTTTACCCTGAAATATTAGGCGCATTACACAATAACTTCCGTTTGTGCGTTATTTTTGCGCAGGGGTAGATATCCGTTGCGTGCAAAAAATGGTTTATACAAATACGGTATAAGTGAAAAGGTTTGAAATACGCATTCGTTAGCACAAAAATATCGCACAAAGCTGCGTTGACGGAAGCGATTGTCAAAATATTTGTTATGAAAATAAGGTGGAAATTCGTATTGTCCCAACGTATGGGTTACGTAACGCCGCGCCAAAATAACATCGTAACGGACGTTACGTATGTAAAGTGCCTAAGGGCAGGAAGATGATGATGATGACCTTGAAAAACTAATGTGATGTGATATTGAACGCACTAGTTTCCTCAGTGAAAAAGCCGACGTCTAGGTAAGTCAAATCAAGTTATTTGATACGAGAGGTCATCCTATTTGACCTACGTTGCCTTTTCTCGGATCGATTACTCACTTTCGCGGCTTCTTTCCAAAAACTCTATACTATTTATATTATTGAAAAACTGTCTTCTTCGTTTGTTTGTGTATAAATATTTGTAACAGCATCTGTATCGCAAAAAGACGGCAAGGCGATTCGAATCTCCTCTCTGGGGACTTTAAAATGTACCCATCCCTTATTTTCGTCCCCATATCGAAAAAGTCGAGAAACATATTCGAGGAGGTAGGTAACAAATAAAGACCATAGATGAATAACCGTGGGAGTAATATTAACCGTGTGGTGCCGGCTTAGAATAACATCACCCCATATCTTACCCGAAAGTGTCGTTAGAAGCGACTAAAGGATTTGAGAGTAGATGTTTATTGCAATTTTAGGCTATAGGCTGAAAACTTGTCACTATGGTGATACGCAGTCTTCTGAATAACTTTCAAATTTTTGCCAACGTGGTGTGAATGACCCTTTTTTGCAGCTTTTTGCGCTCTGCCTACCCCGCAAGGGATATGGGCGTGATAAATGTATTTATAAAGAATAACTTCCTATGTACGGTAGCCACATTGCATTTAATTCAGCGTTGTGCGTTACGCAGCGCTAACGGATGCGTTAGTTTCACAACAACTTGCAAATTATGTTATACTAGCTGCCCGTCAGCGGTTTCACCCGCTGCAACCCATTATTACGCGGGAAGAAAGCATTACTCGCCAAGAGATGTCGCTGTTAGTTTTCGGCGAAAACGTTTAAAACGCGAATCGGCTCAGTCACGCCACTTTTGCAAAAATATCGGAATATGCGTGATCCCGTAGGAATAAGACATTTTCCCGTGGTAAAAAGTAGCCTATGTGTTATTCCAGATAGTCTTCTATATTTGTGCAAAATTTCATGTCAATCTAATCAGCCGTTTTAGCGTGATGTCGTAACAAACACACACACACAAACATCCGCCTTTATAATATTAGTAGGAGTAGGATTAGTAGGAAGTAGAATTTGTGGGATTCAAAATCTTGTTAAAACATTTTCATTGGCAAGTAATTTTTGTACGTAAATTGTGTTGTGGGATATACATCAATTTTGCCTTACTTACTCGCCAAGAGATGACGCTGTTAGTTTCTAAAACGCGAATCGGCTCAGTCGGGCCACTTTTTTCATAAATATTGGAAAATGCGTGATCCCGTGGGAATGAGACATTTTTCCGTAGTAAAAAGTATATGCTATTCCAGATGCCCTTTTATATTTCTGTAAAGTTTCATGTCAATCTAATCAGCCGTTTTTGCGTGAAGTCGTAACAAACACACACGTACAGTACGCGAATGAGTTCTTGGCCATCGGGGAATGAGGAGGCGCGCGGGGGCGGCGCGCCCCGCGGTTACCCAACTACCCGCAATCGCCCGCAGTCGAGTGATGGGAAAAAAGTGTGTCACAAAGTTGTCGATATTTTGTCGTTGTGTTGTGTTTTGTGTAGAAACCATAAATACTTCTTTAATATTATTCACAAACAGTGAAGTTACAGTTCGAACAAACTATGGCTAAAAAGGCCCCTTTAATAAGCAAATGTCTCGAGACATAGGTATACATTTTAGTTACTTTGTTTTAAAGAAACCTGCCCTTAGTTTATAAAGACCTATTCAACGATACCCTACCTACTCAATATTGTAGGAAAAACAACCCATTAAGTAATAACTATGAGTAGTCTGAACTGAACTGTTCGGCAACAATTCTCGATATCGATATCAACATGAATTAGTCACAGCACTACCGCATTCCTCAACATGGTCATGAACTCATTCGCGTATTGTAGGAAGTATAGCAAGACCAGTGTGTAAGATTTTCCAATATCATCATAAGACAAAACTTAACGCCGTGTGGTACCGGCAGAGTAGAATAGCACCACCCCCTCTCTTCCCGTGGGAGTCGTAAGAGGCGACCGAGGGATAAACCCGACCCAAACAGCCAGGCCAACCGTATGGTGGCGGTTAATCCACCACAAAAGCATTCCCAATGAGGGTTGACGTCTGTTAGGCGGCCGGTCGTAAAATTAAACCGAATCCATTGCAGCACGATTTTGTGTTTAGCAAAACGTGTTGCGCCGATCCCAAGCAATTGTGATAAGGGCAGGAAGATTATGTAAGACAAAACTTAAATTAAATAAAAGTTCGAAAAAATAAAAACAAAAATAAGGAGAACACTATCCGGATTCGAACGCGAGTCACCTTGTTTGGTAGGCAAGCGCACTATCGCCGCAGCTACCATGACTTTAAGTTGACTGTTGAATTAACGGATATGCTTCCCCACAAAGACGCGAATCGGCTCAGTCACGCCACCTACGTCACAAAATTTTGGAATATGCGTGATTCCGTAGAAATGAGACATTTTCCTGGGGTAAAAAGTAGCCTATGTGTTATTCCAGATGCCCTTTTATATTTCTGCAAAGTTTCATGTCAATCTAATCAGCCGTTTTTGCGTGATGTCGTAACAAACACACACACAAACATCCGCCTTTATAATATTATAAGTAGGATAGGATTATCGATATTTAAAGGTACAAGTATCTGAAATAGATACCCAAATAAGCTCGGTTTTACCACAAAATTAGAAAGACTGACCAATTTAACTATGGACAACCACAAAATATGTGCTTCTCGTGGTTGTCAGAGCTGTTTAATTTGAACACAGCTCGGCTCTTAGTCTCATAATAGAGCGTTTATTTTTAATCTGCGCGGTGAAAGGGTTAACAGGGTTTTATGAAGAGGGTTTTTAATGGCTCGGCTTCATACGGGATTTTTAGTAGTGTGGAATAACTTGAAGCATAAACTGGAAAATAAAACTTTCACTAAAGGTGCAAGTTCGTCGTGTGCGGCTGTGACTATAGTCGTAGTATGAAAGTGTATGGCGTGGCGCCGCGTTCGAGGCACCGGCTTTTAGAAAAAGTCGCAATACTCACACAGACATTAACACGCCATCGTTTACGCTCAATGTCGAATCGGGTCAAACCAGCTAGTAGCGAGTGTCAACAGCGTTCGGTGCGGGCGGACGGCTAAATTACGACACGCAAGTGACAAATTTTTTGTATAGTATGTTAAAGTGTACGTTTGATTATAATGTAATTGTAATGTACATATAAGTATGTTTGACCCAGGTACGGCATATTCAAATTCAGAAAAAGAAAGTAGCAACCCTAGAGTGTAGGCATATAAATGACCGGAAGAAGAGGGCGAGCTGTCCGTCTGTAAATTATCTATTTTGTGTTCGAGGGGTGCGACAGACGCGTGCGGCCGTGCACCACACACTGCCATACTACGACTTTAGCCGTATCGGCCGTACACAACGATCTTGCACCTTTACAATTATTTGACCTCCTTTCGGCATGTTATACTAATTTTGTTTCTTCCTGTTGCTATCATTGTAAGTCTTTGAGCAACGCATCTTCCGTCCCAGTAGCCCAGCGTTCCTCCAAGTTGTAAGTATTTCAGAGACCAATTTGAACTGGTTTTCCTTCGATTTATGAGAAAAACAGTATTAGTTGATTCTTTCAAGAGGTAAGTAGGTATTTGGAAAATCTCTTTCACCGGATATATTTTCGTTCGCTTATGAACATTTTCTCATTTCGCACATATTTTTTTGCTTTTGGTATCTGGAACGGATATTAGGAAAAAAAGGTTTTCCGGTGTATCTTGTACGGTGGAAATTGTGTACGTATGAAGTAGGTACCGCGAGATTGGAAACGGCTTATCTGATGAACTCTTATGAACCAGTATGATTAAGATACCCTTTCAAACAACCTTTGGCGTTTTACACACATACTCGTAAAGTCCGTTTCGAAGTTATTTCTGCGCTGCGTAACGCACGCGTTGGGAAAGTTAGGATTTCGACCTTTTTACCCGACTGCCTCAGAAGGAGGGTTTTGTTTTTCGAGAGTATGTATGTATGTGGAAAAGAAAATTCTTTTTCATGGGCTAAAGCCCAAACGGATAGTTGGATTTTGACATATGAGATGTCGTTAGATTTGTCTCAGCAGCGCGAGTGACACTGGCTATAATAAAAAATTATAGATTCAAGACGGCGGATTTTTACAGCAAAACACTACATCAAAATTA
Organism: Phthorimaea operculella; assembly: GCA_024500475.1. Lineage (NCBI taxonomy): Eukaryota > Metazoa > Arthropoda > Insecta > Lepidoptera > Gelechiidae > Phthorimaea > Phthorimaea operculella. Next base: position 825,391 of record JANFCV010000164.1, read on the forward strand.
CCGCCGTCGGGTTTTTTTGTTTTGAACACAATATCTACTTACTACAAATATGTTAACGCGTCAAATGGTTTGACAAAATGTTTCCGTCAACGCAGCGTTGTGCGATATTTCTGCGCCGACGGATGCCTCCGTCAAACCGTTTCCATTAACCGTATTTGTATGAAAATAAGATGGGAAATCGTACTTTCCAAACGCAACGGACAGCGCTGCGAAAAAATAACGCACAAACGGACGTAATGTGTGTAAAATGCCGGTATATTTTTCATTTTTATATTTTCTGATACAGAGATATACTTAACAGCGTGATTTGGACCGAGAAATAAGTAAGTAAAAATGTGCTTGCTAGCAAACGAAATATTAGAACCTTTATTATAATGAAATTATTTTTGTAGGCTACAACATCCTAATGTAACATTTGCCCTCTAGTAAGTAACAAAATAAGTAATAAGTAATGAACAGAAAAAGAAATTATAACGTTGCCTGACATTATGATCACTTTGTTGTACTGTTTCTTTTCTTTTGTTTGTATTTTCAATTAATGTAAGTAGGTATTTATGGTTATTTGTAAAGTAAAAAAAAAAAATTAATCTAATATCAGGGTTCACCGGGTTGCTGTAACTCGGTGTCCCATACGAAAAGAATGAGATATCTATCAAAACTGCCTGCCTGATTAATAATAATAATAATAATAAGGAAATCCAAATTAAAAATGGCATCTTTCAGGGAGATTTTTTGAGTCCTCTCTGGTTCTGTATGGCCCTTAATCCACTGTCACGCCTCCTGACACAAAATAATCTTGGATACCAAATGACACGCGACACGACCATAACTCACCTGATGTATATGGATGACATCAAACTATTTTCTAAATCAGACACAGAAATGAAAAAGCTAATTTATAGTAAGGGTTTACTATTTAAGGAGAGAAATGACCAAGACCAGTGGTTATGGTTTTTACCTTTTATTCAAGAAACTTAACCTCTAATCAGTTATTTACAAACAAAGCATAAATTAGCGACCAACGTAAATATTAGGAGGGTAGTAGTATACCAAGCCTGAAGACATTAAGCTAATGCTACGACCGACTAACTAATCAAGCAAGACGTTTGAAACCTAACTCAAGATTAAGACTCAAGTGAGGGTCGACTTGAGTAACGTTTTGCGTACTGGCATAACGGGCAAAAGTATATGAGTGCAAAGCGAATGACAGTGATAGCGTAATATTAGCAAGAACTAAAGAGTCAAATATTATACAATGATGAAATGTATGCGAAAAGCTTAATGAGAATGCGTAAATGCGTATAATGCTTGATCCGTGTTACGGATGCAAACACTGAGCAAACTAACTTATGAAACAACGTAAATGCGAAAAGCTGTTTGTTCCGTGTTACGGAAGCAAACACTAAGCAAACTAACTTATAAAACAATACAAATGCGAAAAGCTGCTTGTTCCGTGTTACGGAAGCAAACACTAGGGAACCTAACTAATAGCTGGAATGCTAAGCTACAAGCTAAGTACGGTACAATATATAAGGACGGGATGATCCGTGTTACGGATGCAGGCCGTACCAATATATTGTACTGGGCGCGTTCAGTTCGTCCGATTTCGTGTTCCGTGTTACGGAAGCGCGGCGCGGTGCGAAATGAACTGCCGACTGGTTCGTTCGTTCGTGGAGTTCTTCTCGTCGGCCGCTTGCGGCCGGCGGGGAAACGTTCACGTGGCAACGGCCACTCCAACGTGGGTTCAAAACGCCGCCTGCGACAACAGGCGGGGCGATGGGGGGTCGCGCTGTGGCGCGACGTGGTTGTCCAGTAGTCCAGGTAAAACTTCACGCCGCGGCGAGGTCGAACCAGCCGGGTGATTCCCCGTTGGGGGAGGCCCAGCTAGTGCCCATCAGCCAGCGGCGGCTCGCTACATCTGGTGGGTCGAGTCCGGTGGTTGGCTGCCTCATCCTCCTCGCAAGGTGGTCCCGAGGCAGCGGTCGTGTCCAATAAGCGGCGGTTGCCGGGCATCTATGGGATTGTGCCCACGATCCTGACTACTCGACGTGGAGTAGTGGATGTGGACAGATGAAGGCCACGTCAGGCTGTGCTGGACAGCACCACCCTGAGCAGCCTATCTGGGTCCCAGAGCCTCCAGCTCGCCCCTGGCGGCCATGACCCCGCCGTATGACGAGATCAGGCGCTGGAGGCTCTTTTCGACGATGGAGGTCGCGTCCGCCCCCGTGCGGAGCGCGACCTGGACCTCAGTAAGGGTCCTGATTGCGCTAATCAGGACCTTTCTGTCCTCTTCTAGGACGGCTGCTCGTGCGCTCTCTTGTCTTGGAGCCCGTTGGTGCTCCGGCTTCTCCCCCTGAGGTATACCCTGAGGGGTGCCGACCACATCCAACGGACCCGTGGGTGGCTCTTGACGTGGCTGGCCCGGTGCTTCCACGTCCTGGGGGGGCGGGGGCGATGCTCGCCTCCTCCGCCTCCTCGGCTTCCGCTTCTTCGTCGTTGAGGTTGAAGTTCCGGAGGGACCGTTGGCAGCCGCCATGAGGGATCCAGCTGCGTTGGTTTCCCCATGCAGTGCCGCCTCCGTCTTCTTCAGCTCGACGGGTTTAGTGATCGGTGCAGTGCCTCCTCTCTTGTTCCGTACTTCACGGCGCAGTACGGGGCAGTCAAGGTTATTCGCCGGATGCGCGCCGCCGCAGTTTGCACATGTGGCGGGCTCTTCGCGTGGCCGTTTGCAGTCCCGGGCGGCATGTTCGCCGCCGCAGATCACGCACGTCAGCTTGCGGTGACAGTGCTTGCTGCTGTGCCGGAACTGCTGGCATCTGTGGCACTGTGGTGTTCCCTTCTTGCCTCGCCATCCCTCGATCTTCACGCCGGGCATACACATCAGCTCTGTGACGTCGTAAATGCCCGGGGTGAGGTTTGGCGTGCGGTTGAGCTGGGCGAAGAAGATGCACCCTGGGCGTCCTCCGCGAGCCTTGATGGGGCGCACGTAGTCCACCTCGTAGCCCAGGGTGGTCAGTTCCTTCTGGATATCCTCCGGGTCAGTGTCCATGGGGAGGCCTCTTATAGCGACCTTGACTGGTCGCTCCTTCGGGGGTGCGTAGGCGAACCAGGATATTCCGGTGCCGGAGCCCTCCAGCGCGGTTAGGTAGCGCTGGTACACACGGAATTCCTGTTCGCTTTGCGCCAGGAATCGAAACCCTGTGGGCCCATAGGGCCGCACGTTTGGCGCATGTCCAAGAAGTTTCTTCATTTCGCCGAAGTGGTGGCCCCAGTTCGGGAGCAGGTCGACCACTATCGGCGGCGGCTTCTTTTTGCACCCAGTCATCTTCATGGACGTCTTGGGTGCAGGTGGTGGCGTCATCTTGCCGTCATCCTTTGGCTTGCTGGGTGCAGGCTTCGGGGCAGTCAAGGTGGTCGCGTAGGTCGTCTGTCTGGATGTCGTCGCTTGGCTGTCTCCAGTACCCGGGCTGTTCAGCGGGGGCATGGGCAGCGGCGGCGTGACCCTCGTAGCCGGAACCGTGCGGGTCCTCGGCGGGGTCGGTGAGGTGGATCCTCGGGTGCGCTTTTCTGCACGTTGCGCATTCTGCGCTCCGGCCTGCACGGCTGCAACACTCTCCCTGAGGGCGTTCAGGGCTGTGTGCCGTGCGGCGGCGTGCTGGAGGGCGAGTAAGTCTGTGGTCTTCTTGTCCCTCGGCTCACGCTGGGGCAGCGGAGGCGGCGAGGGAGAAGGCAGAGGTGGCAGTGGAGGTGCGGCGGCGAAAGCGGTGACGATCGCTGCTGCGGCAGTCGTGGGCGGCGAGTTGACCAGCGGCGGGTCGAACGATCCTGGTGTTGACGGCGTCGGAGGTCGGCATGACCGCTCGAGCTCGTCCAACACACGCTGCAGGGCGGCCTGCGGGTTCGTACGGACGAACAACCGCGACCGATTCGGAGGGCGCTGGTGGCCCTTAAAGGGCATTTTGATGCAGTTTCGAAGCCTAATCCGCGCGAAGCGTAGCCTGCCCTCGGGGCGCAAGATCCTGGAGTACCCCCCCGGTGAGACCCGCTGGTGGGCGGCCGGGGTAACGGGTGCTCACAGAGCCCTACGTGGCTACCGAGGGTAGGCGGGTAACGATATAGAAAAACTTCCGTACGCGAAAGCGACTAGGCGGCTAATCCTGCCGACTGGAGGCCGGGCGGTGGCCTTATATACGCTCGCGACGGCCGGCGACCGGTACACGATGACGTAATCGGTGCGCGCTCGACGACTCGACGTGCCGTCCTCCGGTTGCTAGGCAGAGTAGTTGGTTCGCCGTGTTACAAATTAAAATTACAGCGGAATTTAGTAAAGATATAAATATGACTTTTGGATTAGACAAATGTAGAACAATACACATAAAAAAGGGTAAAATAATAGATGGGGATTACAATAAAGATGAAGAAGTTAATATTTCAGCGATGGGAAGCGAAGATTTGTATAAATATTTAGGTATACTCCAAGGAAAATCAATAGACCATATTAAACTTAAAAAGGAATTAACTGTAGAATACTTCAGGCGAGTAAATATGCTGTGTAAGAGACAATTATATTCAAGAAATCTATTCAAAGCTATAAACACATATGCAGTTCCGGTTTTGACGTACTCATTTGGGATTATTAAATGGACAAAAACAGATATAAAGAATATTGAAATAAAAACTAGAACTACTTTAACAAAACACAACTTTTTACACCCTAAATCCGCTACAGAAAGAATGACTTTAAAACGGCAACAGGGGGGAAGAGGATTGATGGACTTAGCAATACTGTGGCAAAATCAACTTAAAAATATTAGAGACTTTTTCTATACAAAGCAAGATGTTAGTAAAATCCACGCAGCTACAATAACAATAGATGACAACTTTACTCCATTAAACCTAAAAGACAAAAATAAAATATTTAAAACAAATAATGAGCACAATAAGGAAAAGCTTGAATCCTGGAAAAGAAAAGAACTACACGGTAGACATTTTCAAGACCTTCTTCTGCCACATGTTGACAGTGAGGCCTCAAATAAGTGGTTGAAGTTGGGTTATCTTTTTCCAGAGACCGAAGGTTTCCTAGTAGCTATCCAGGATCAGGTAATAAACACCAGAAATTATAAAAAATATATATTAAAAGAAAATATAGAGACGGACCTATGTCGTAAATGCCACAGAAGTTCTGAAACCATTCAGCACATTATCAGCGCCTGCCCTACGTTAGCACAGAATGATTACACTCACCGTCACAACCAAGTAGTTTCTTACATACATCAAAAGCTAGCTATACAAAACGAGTTTATCCCAATAAAAGACACAAAACCTTACTATGAATACACACCTAACCCAGTGCTTGAGAATGCCAAGGCTAAGATATATTATGACAGAGCTATTCTCACAGACAAAACCATTCCATACAATAGACCTGATATAACATTTGTTAACAAGAATACTAAAACCGCATTTCTAATTGATGTCACTATTCCAAATACTCATAATATACAGAAGTCCATAACAGAAAAAGTTAATAAATACACAGAACTTAAAGAGGAAGTACTTAGAATTTGGAATTTAGAGAAAGTGTTCATAGTCCCAATGGTAATCTCTAGCACGGGCATAATACCAAAACATCTACACAATAGTTTGAGTCTTTTAAATCTTCCTTCCAAAACATACATCACAATGCAAAAGGCGGTTATTCTCAATACCTGTCGTATAGTTCGCAAGTTTCTATCAACTGACAACTCAAACCCTACTGAACTGATTCATGGATAATATTAAAGTCAGTGGCCCTTGGCTAAAAGGCCCGCGCTACTGATCTTTTAAACCCTGTCAAAAGGAGATAAAATAAGTTTTAACAGTAAATAATAATAATAATTACCAGTAAATAATACAGTTATTAACTACGTTCATAATATACCTAAACGGGGTCTTGGGTATATCTATTCTATGGTTTCTTTGTTTTAACTTAGAGTAAAGTTCCTATGAAAGTTTATTGATCCCAAATTAATGCAACTGCAGGTCAGTTTGTATGAACTTTATTCCAAGTTTAAAACGAACAAGTCATAGGTCTCAGACTTAAACGAATAAAGTCCTAGGCGAGAAACATATGTAATGTCTGTTTGTGAGTTATTTTTGCACAGCGCTATCGCATGCGTCAGGAAAATTTGATTTACCGCCTTATTTTTATACACATACAGTTTGAAGGGCGCTACACACCGGGACGCACGGCGTAGTGAGGGCGTGAGCACGCATGCGTGCGTAGCGTAATTACGTCGTGACTACGTGCACGTCATGCATACGGGCACGGCACGGTGTAGCGCCCTTATATCTAACTTTTCGACGGACGCATTCGTCGCGTACGTCTGTCAAACCGTTAGATAGAAGCCGTAGATATATGTATGAGAATAAGGTCGAAATTCGTATTGTACTTACTTACACATGCGTTACACAGCGCAAAGATATCGCACAATTGGTCGTTGCGTGTGTTCCTCACCTCAAGTCGTGCTAAGTTTTTTCGTTTGTCGTCTTAACCCAGCGTCGCCGGCTGCACTCTACAAGGCTAACTTTAATTTAGTTCTTTAATTAACTTAATTTCTCTCGGTTTATAAGGCGTCCGCTCGTAAATCTCTTCTTTTTGCGTGCTGCAACTTGTTTTTTAACGGTTCCGTTATTTTTACTTTTCCGCACAAGTTTTGTAGAAAATTCATTTGTTTCGTCAATTTCTTGAAAGGTTTTTACGTACTGCTCGTAACCAGTAGTAAATGTTCCATTCATTTTCTTTTGCAGCTCCAGTTTTGTAGCATTTAGATCTGTTTTATCGATTTTTCGAAAGCTTTTTATGTATTTCCCGCTTTGCTGCATGTCATTTGCGTTGACTGTAAATAATTTATAACACAAATTATCAAATAAACTAATGGGTAAGATTAAGGTGCCAAGGAAGAATTTTGCCTAGGGGACGGACTGGTTCACTTAAAAAGTATTGGAAGTAGTACATGTTTGGGTCATGAAGCGTTGAACAATTCAATATCACGTTTTAGAAGCGCTAAAGGAATGGTGGAAATCGGTATTTAGTGGACAGTACTTACTTGAATGTTCTAATCCTTTACCATACTGGAATAAATGCTCAATGTCATAGTAACTTCTTTCATATATGCTTTTTTCTTGGGTTGGTGAAGGGATTTCTTTATGGATTTCTTTGAAACGTAAGATGTTATAAGACATAAGAGTAGAATAGATAAGGATTAACAGAAAGGAGATTCCTGCTATCAGGTACAATATTTCCACTCGAAATAGCGCACTAGACAACATTGTTTACACCTATTACACCCAACACCAATAATAGGTAGGTAAAACCATTTCATAAAACTGTCTCTAAATTGTTTGACCGATTTTGATAAATTATCGAATTCGAAGGGATAATCACTGAGCCTGATTAAAAATTGATTATTACTTCAGAATTCACAATCACTTTGATGATTTATTTTGTTACATGAAAATAAGCAACTGAAATTTATTCCTTTTCTGTGGTAACAGTCTTTAAAATCTGCCAATATGTAATTTTGCTAGAAATGTTATGCTTTGAGTTACTTCAGTTACTGCCAATTAATTGAAACAATAACAATTGCCTTGTTCAAGGCTTGTGGAATGGTATAAAGTGATAAAACTTGACCATTTCTTCCAGTAAGATTAATTGAAATAATTTAGCCCTTTATTGATATGTAGGTGGGAATCAAATTTGACGTCTGTTTTGTAATTCATACGTTACGCTACGTGAAAATATCGCAGAAAAGGATATTAAAATGTGAGACGATAATTAAACCAAAAATCCTCATCATTAAAGGGTTTGCAATAACAAAGTAAAAATAAAATTTGATCTTTTCATTATTTGTTATTTTTTAACAAACAGTACTCTCATTAAATGTATCAAATTATCAGATAAAACACTCGCCAGCTTCAATAAGGCTGGCGATCAGCCGCTTGCAGTCGGCTCGATGCAGTTTGCCGCTGTGCGTTTGCGGTAGGCTCTCCACAAACGCAATGCCGCCACGCAGCCGCTTGTGTGGGTCTATCGACGAATCTGAAAAAAACATATTGTAACAACATTGCCCAGCAGTGGGACACCTTAGGCTAAAATAATAATAATAACATTAATTTTGAACACTTATCACAAAGCTTTGCTGCTTTTTTAGTACCCTTACCACTTAGGGAAACAGAGTACTATAGTCCGACAAGTTCGTGCGCGACACTCCCTATGGGTGACAGACGTTGGGGGGAGATGTCAGCGGGTAGCGGGAGGTGTAGCGGGGACGGGAGACGCGCGCATCCGCTCCGAACGTCATATTAAAATGACGTGCTTCCTCGCCCCCAACCGTCTGTACCCCGCAGGAAGAGCGCGCACGAAGTTGTCGAACTATAGCGACGAGAACTTTAACTGGAATTTCTGGAGAACTCAAGGTAACTAAGGTGGTGGGCACGAACGTTATATTTCTTGGATCAAAGCTCAGAATCATAATAAATGACGTTTTTGTATCAGGTTTTGCTGTTTTGATATGAGATTTTTGATAATAGCAACCCTGGCTAAGTAACAAACAAGACAAGTGACAATTGCAAAAATCCTAAATAGGGTCTTTCTTCAAATTCTCTATTTTGCCAACCAGTGCCCTTACTTTCTATAGCTTTTTCGATGTTTTCCCTTGAAACAGTGCTGCCTGGACGCCGCACGACAGCCGCCGCCGCACCCCGTTCGCTGCCTGCCACTACACATTCCATAACACCATCTACGCCTTTTATTACTGTTTCAAATTCTTCAGGTGATATCTGAAACAACCAAGCAAAAGCAACATTAGTCCCATCTGCTTACTCTTATATCCCAAATCAGTTGGAGTCGGCACAACATGTTTTGTAAGAGCACAAAAACATGTTGCATAACGATTTTGCAATGTTTTATAACCCGGCCACCTGCCTGACATCAACCCTCTTTGGGAATAATATTGTCATCATCACCGCCACCATGCTGTTGACCATAGTCGGCAGATATTCAGCCGAAGTCAAAAACTCTACGTCGCCTTTATTGCAGCAGTATTTTTAGCCGATACTATACGGTTATTAGCAACGGTAAAAGCAACATTAGTATATTAGTCAAAATCTTTATTATAATTGTTAATTTTGAATATCACACGCTACATTTATAAAAGGTTCAGTTCAGTCAGGCAAGGTCTAGACCCGGTTTCATAATAATTCTTAAAAAAATACTCACATGATACATAGTGACAACACATTTGAACCAGAAAGTCTTTCTTTCGACAAAGTACAGATTATGATCTTCATCTTCAGTGAATATGTCTCCTGTCTTCAACCAGCCGTCATCAGTCATCATCTCGCGATGTGCTTTCTCGTTCTTTAAATAAGCCTAAATATTTTAAGGTATTCATTATTAGTAGTTTCATCATGTATTATAGGTTGGTCTTGGATAGAAAGAGAGAGTGTAGCTACCAGGACATAATTTGTAAGCATAGAAATCATATCAAATAGGCAGGTGCGTCACGGCTACATAATGCAAAAACAAAAATTTATTTTCTACCTTACCTTGATGATAGTTTTTCCTTTAACATACAACTCTCCTTTTTCACCTGGATCGACAATCTCGTTATTTTCATCAACCAGCTGAAAGATATCATCATTGTTATCTATTGGACTAGTTTGAATTCAGCAGGTCAACCATTTTCAGTTATTTACCTTATACTGAAATATATTAAAAACTTTCCCAACAGAGCCTAAGGGCGTATCTTTTGTTGGCCACATAATCCAGCTATGTGTCTCAGTCATGCCATAAGAAGTGCAAACCAGTGCTTTGGGTGCAAGAGTTGATATTCGGCGGAGCATGGTCAACGGCGGTGGCGCTCCAGCGAACGTGATAGTTTCCAGCGATGCAAGTTGCTCTGGCTTAGCTGATTCTGACAGCTCGACGCCAGAGAATGGGGCTTGCAACAACCATGTTGGCTAAAAGGGAAGAAAGGATTTACTTATGAATTAAAAACCATGAGAAATTTTGTGTTTCGCTCTTGATTCTGGTCTGAATCAAACCTGAGAAAATATAAAGTCAAAACAAAGTTAAAATGAGGGCACCAAACTAACTAACGGTGAATAATAACAAATTGTATTTCGCTAAGGTAACTCTATAGATGAGAAGTTAAAAGCAAAACCAAGCATTACTCTTTCTCCTTTCGTGTATGACACTGAGTCTATGAACGACCCAATGAACCCTGAAATCATAGTTTTTAAAAACCTACTAGTTAGTAAGTACTTCTTCAAAAAAGAAACACAAGTTTACCCTGTACTTATCAATTACTTCGATGACCTTCGAAACTGTCTTGTCGTAGGTGATGATTAGAGTGATACCGAAGACAGGGCAAGTGGTGAGCAAGAGCGTGAATGTCACCCATTGGGCAGTAGACATAAACATGACGCGCTCTGTGGGCCGGGTAAAATCCGTGTAACGTCCCCTAAAAAAAATCAAGTCCCTTTCAGAATAAAATATTTAACGATTGTACTATATTCTACTAACAGAACATTCTGTTGAAAAGCTTCAATATCTGTACCTACTTCAATCTCAAATCTCGATAAATTACGTCTTCAACAATCTACGTTTTTAAGTGATGGGGATTTCACCTCCCCTGAGGAGGCATCTTAACCACACATTATTGTATCATTTCATTACATTACAAAACTTAAAAGCATTAAATGTCATATTATACGCAAAAACATTATATAATAGAGCACCAAAAATTTAAAATTTAGAGAATTAGGATCAAAGTATTAAGGTAGAATATTTCAAATACAGGCCTTACCATATTGAAGGCAGTTGAGCAACCAGACCTTCATATGAGAGTTCAGCCACTTTGGGCAGTCCAGTAGAGCCACTGGTTGGCAACATCACGGCACATGCTTCAGGTGATACTGCCACAGTTCTACAAAAGGAAAAAGATTGATTCCTCTTCAAAGATTCCTTCCCAGATTCGATAAATTATTTTTTAGTTTTCATATTGAAATCAGTACATATTTCTTTTTATTTCCTTACTCGAATTTAGCAGGATCAGAATCATGCCCGCTGGTAAAATTATCAAGATCCTCAGTTGTCAGTAAAGCGTCATTATCTAATTTTCCATATTTGAGGACAGCAGCTCTGACGTCATCCAGTCTGTATCCATCACACACAATCATACTTGGCTCCACCAGAGATAGGAAGTGATCTAACTCAGCTAAAAGAACACGACGTGAAATGAGTAAACAATTAGTTCTTCTTCTTCCAGTAGGACACCAAGTCGTCCAACGACCCGATGCACCCTGGTGTCAGAGTTTTTCAACCGCCTACTGCAAACAGCAGGCCTCTGACATGGTTGTGTAACGACCGCCATTATAGACAGCAACCGAGACGGCTTAACGTGCTCATCCGAAGCATGGAACCATCTTGTTTTTTGGACAATCAGGTGGATCAGCCTTCAATGTCCTGACCAGACTGGGAACAAATTCACAAAGTGATAAATATCAACTGTATGAATGGCACAACGGGAATCGAACCCGGAACCTTCTGCGTCGCAGGCAGTAATACTCACCACTGCGTCACATCAACAACTAGTTAAAATTAGTAGATCATCCTACAATGAGTTTAGGAGTGCTAAAAGGTTCTTACTCTGAGTGGAAAGCGGATCAACAAGAAATAGTTTGACACCAGCGAACAGCGCTCCATAATATAGAGCAACTAAGTGCTCGGTATTGCGCATGATCGGGAGGAGCACTTGTCCGGACATCTGACGCGAAGCAAGCGCGCGAGCAAGCGGCACCGCGCGCTGCAGCACCTGCCAGTTGGTCAGCGACACACCGCTTAGACCGTTGATCTGAAATCAAAATAAGAGGATACCAGGAAAGTAAGCCAAAATTTAGAAAAACGAGGTGTAGGAAAATGAGAACTACTTATTTTCTCATTTTTATTCAGTCCCCTGCTGGATTTGTTACCAGAGGACTTAATAATCTAACCTTTGTTAAATATTATGGTATGTTGAATACGATTGGAAGAGCTAAATACACACTAAATACACAACGAATTAAAGTAAAACTTAAAGCTAAAGGGGTCAGGGGTCAATTGGAAGAGGTATAATACGGTTCGCTGTTCATTACAAGTTTTAAGCTGTTTAGGTTTAAATATTACAGACATTGAAACACGCCGACCCCAAGTAATTGGGATAAGGGCAGGAAGATGATGATGGATGATGATTGAAACACACTTACTAACCAAACATATTTCCGCAGGATTCGACTTCATGCAGTAGTAGATGAGGTCAGGCAACGTCACTGGACGTGCGGTCGCCGCAGCCGCTGACTGCAACTGCGCGTCTAAATACCGCTGCGCTGCGGTCGCCTTGCCGCGCTGAATAGCGAAAGACACTGCAAATTTCAATCTAAATTTGTTTTTTTTATTTTAGCATAGAGTTACGTGTGGCACTTATACAACAATCGCATAGCAAGATTTTGCTTCTGTTGAAAAATGCATAACTTTATCATCTTTCAAACCAACACGTTACATTTCTAAATTCTAGATAGGTAATACCAGATATTGTTTGACAAAATTTATGTCAGCCATTCCGTATGTACTGGACCCTAAACTTTGCATATTTTGACTATTTTTGAAACAACAACTTGATTTTTTAAATGCGCAAGCGCATATGAAATGACGATATATTTTAGTAATTAATAATAATATTAATAATAAATATCCCTGGACGAGACACACAGTGCCATCTAGCCCCAAACTAAGCAAAGCTTGTACTATGGGAACTAGACAACTGATATAATACTTATTATACTTTCTTTTTTGTAAATAAATACATAATTGTCTCGTATAATTAACTCTTTCATTTGATACCCCACACGATAGGCTCCAAAATATTTTTTTTGTGCCATACAAAAAAACGAAGGCCCGCCATCTAAAATCCATTGGGAGGGTTTTTCATTTTTTGACCATTACTGATTTTAACTGGAAATCACAGTAGTTTCACGGGAACTCAGTGTAGAACATGGTTGGCATGAACATCAAATTTCTTGGATTAAAATTGGCTCAGAATCATATGACATTCTTGTATCAAATTTTGCTGTTTTGATTTTCTAATTTTTTGCGGTTTTTGACATTATCTACCCTGGCTATTAACAAGTGACAATCGCAAAAATCCCAAATAGGGTCGAGTGAACCTTCTGTAAACTCTCTATTTTGTGACCTATGTGAATGTTAAAAAAATAGGATTTCAGTTTAAATTAACAAAGATAAAACGCTGTTACCACAAAAACGGAAACCGTTTCCCTTATTTGTGCTGTTACTGTAGTAAAAAAAATACTGATATTTCAAGGGTAGAATCAGTCCATGAAACTAAACAACACTGACCATGGGCGGCTAACACATTTTGTATAGAAAGACCTTTTTTTCACTTTTTCGCCTATATACCTAGGGGAAAAATTATCAAATTCATTGGCTGGATCACCTCTTAAATAATTTGATGTTGATTTTTGCACCACTATAGACATTCTTAAAATTATTGTCTTTATATCATCAAATTGTCAGGTACTCACTTTGTAAAAAAAAAGATTTTGAGTAATTTAAAGATCTTGTCTTGAAATTGTGCACTGCACTCTTACTAAGAAATGTTACTGATGATGATAAAGATGCCAAATTCGTCTTAAAAAGTGCAGCAGTATATTATGTTGCCATATAAGATGTGAAAAATTAAGATAAGATATGAAACAAGTAGATGTGTTAAAAGACAAAAAACCCGACTGCGGTAATTTTAAAGTATTTTGCTGTAAAAATTCGCCATCTTGAATCTATTACTTTTTAAGTGTCACTCGCGCTGCTGAGACGAATCTAACGACACCTCATATGTCAAAATCCAACTATCCGTTTGGGCTGTAGTCCGTGAAAAAGAATTTTCTTGTCCACATACATACATACATACATACTCTCGATAAACATAACCCTCCTTCTGAGGCAGTCGGGTAAATATCGTCCTCCAGCAGATAGGTACAAAGGATATTTTCACATTTCAAAATAACATCACCTTATCTGGCTAGCATAATATTTTGTTCGTGGAACAGTTTTATAGTGCAATAATTGTCTTCTTGATACCAAATTTAAATAAAGAAATAGATATTTGGATGTTCTATACTTGTACCACTTATCTCCATGTGTCAAAAACTCTATTGTGTTGTCTTGTACTTGTCCAAAACCAAAACAAATGAAACTTCCATTTCATTTTCTAAATCAGTCAATTTTATTTAGGTGCATAGTAAGAATATCACAAGTTCAGGTGGTGTCATTATTTATCTAGTTTGTACAATGGTTCAATGGTCCAGTTCATTTGCATTCGCCGGTTTCGATGAGACTTGCGATCAGCCGTTTGCAGTTGGCCCGATGCAGTTTGCCGCTGTGCGTGTGTGGAAGGCTGTCCACGAACGCAATGCCACCACGCAGCCGCTTGTGTGGGTCGATAGGTGAATCTGGAAAACATTATTGAAATCAAGAATTATAAAAGCTTAAACCTTCTTATGTCGCAGCCTAGATTTGAAGCAGCAACTTTAGCGACGCCCTTATTGCAGCGAGTAAGACAGCCAGTGGTTGAAGGAGCAAATATCTACACTTTGATAGAATTATTTAAGTGTGACACGGTTCTGCCGTACAGAAATATGTGAGAACTATCAGAAATATTATTTTTTCTTTTCATTGATTTAATTCGTCTGTTTCCACCTTTAACGGCGTTAGAAACAGAAACAGAAACAAGATGTCCTTTGATTAAGAATATATATTCCAGAATGTCTTCTTTCAACAGAATCTCTCCCCATACTCTCTCTTTCCGTAATGTCCCATTTGCATCATCGTCATGACCTCAATTTTTCATTACACTTCTGCGGATACATAAATATATTTTCAGGCTCTCTGTATACTTTGTACACTTACTTTCAATAGCTTGGTGTATGTCTTCCCTGGTGACGTTGCTGCCTGGTCGCCGCACGACGCCTGCCGCCGCGCCGCGTTCAGTTCCCACCACCACCACCTCCATCACACCATCCACTGCTTTGATCACACCCTCGAACTCTTCTGGAGATATCTGGAGCAACACAGCATTATGTTACACTTATATTTTTTGTGGGCATGTTCTGATTCCAGGTATTTTGTGTTTTGGTTTAATACAAAGAGTATCCAAACGCTTTAACATATTCAAAGAAAAAAAACTAAATATCGTCAGAAAATATGAAAATTAAAACGACTTTAAGACCTCTTTGCTGTGGCGTTTCTTATATTTATACTTTCTCTCTTTGTGAACCCGGCGGGCCGTGCTACCGTGCGCGAAGCGACCTGTCGGATTCCCGAAGATGATGCTCGTATTGCATCGAAACGTCGAGACTCTATAAGCCTCGACTTAAATAACAAAGTTAGTCGTTAAAATAATAAATATGCTAATATCTGTTTGAATACAGAATGATTTAATTGTTATCTTGTGTCATTCATTACAGTGCCGAAGTAAAAACTCCTACTTACGTGATACATTGTGACAACGCATTTGAACCAAAACGATTTCCTCTCGACGAAGAAAAGATTATGGTCCTCATCTTCAGTGAAGATGTCTCCAGTCTTCAACCATCCGTCAGCAGTCATCATTTCACGATGGGCTTTCTCATTTTTCAGGTATTTCTAAGCATAAAAATGACAATAAATACATAAACATTGTTAAAAATACTAGCCTCTTATAATTTTTAAATGTTACAACATTAAAATACCTTGATAGTAGTTGGTCCTTTTATATACAGCTCCCCACTGATACCTGGTTGTTTGACAACTTCATTATTTTCGTCTACCAACTGCAAAAAATATAAATATTCTGTATGTTGTGTTTCAAGGTAGAGTTTTTATATAATATGCATTAAACTGGGATTAATTTGGACGATCAATGATGGTGGATTGGAAACCAAGATACTTTTTTATAAATCAGAAAAATCTTCTTGAAATCGTTAGCTTTTGAAGATTTATATAGGCCAACACAACGATAATTTACTTTGTGAAATACTTTATTCGGAAAAGATCTAAAATGCATATAATAAACGATAGTAATTTAGTTGACTATGAATTCAATGAGATTTATTAGGCAAGTTTTTCAGAACCTTGTCCTTACCTTATACTGGAAGATATTGAAAGGTTTTCCAAGGGATCCCAATGGCGTGTCTTTTGTATAGAACGCGATCCAGCCTTGAGCTTCAGTCATGCCGTATGAGCCACGGATCTTGGCGTTGGGTGCGAGAGCCTCCAACGCCTGCACAGTGGAGTTTGGTGCAGGTGCTCCGCCTAGTGTGATGATCTCCAATGAAACTAGTTGTTCAGGTTGAGCTGTATCAGATAGTTGTAGTCCAGCAAAGGGAGCCAGTAATAGCCATGTTGGCTGGAAAAGAAAAAATATATTGAGTCGTGATTTTAGGAAAACACTCCTAATTGATTTATGAGAAAATATTTAAACTAGATTTAACATTGCACATGAAAATTTGAATGATTAATCTACCTTGTAAGTTTCTATGATGTTGATGACTTTAGAAATTGTCTTGTCGTACGTGATGATTAGAGTAATTCCAAATACGGGACAGCAAGTAAGCAGGGTTGTGAACGTCATCCATTGGGCGGTGGACAAAAACAGCACGCGCTCTGTTGGCCTTGGAAATCTTGTGCAGGCTCCCCTGAAATGTTCAAATATTTCCGTTATTTTCGTAAAATGGCGAGCAGGAAACATAAAAAATAAATAAAAAGAACTGAACCAATAAGAAATTTCCAAAGAAATTTATTCATTTTTGTCCGATTACACAAAAAAAGACACAGTCAAGAGTTAGCTACTTCCTCAGTTTCAAAATTGAAAGTAGCGTAATCAAATGTTTCAGAAACGGCAAAATTCTTACCACAAGGTAGGCAAGTGCGCAAGCAGAGCGATATATTGGAGCTCAGCAACTTTAGGCATTCCCGTCGAGCCGCTGGTTGGTAACATCACTCCGCAAGCTTCTGGATCAACTTCCACGGGGCTGCAGTAAAAAAATTCCTACTTGTACCAAAATTATTCTATTTTGTGCCAATATTTTAGGTACTGTACCTGTAGTACAGTAAAATATTTTTTGAACAGTATTTGGACTATTTGGCTTATGTTCGTAGGAAGAAGCTTACAGATATAGTAGCTTACTCGATGGCGAGTGAGTTAAAGGTATATGGACTAACTTAGTGAAACTGCGGTTCCTTACTTGCTGCAGAAGCATCAAAATTGCAAGCTGATTTCGTACTTATCTGTTTTAATTTTACTTACTTAAATTTTGTGGGATCAGTATCTTGCCCGCTAACAAACTGACTAAGATTCTCAGTCGTCAGCAGAGCGTCATCTGATAGTTTCCCGTAAGTTTTGACTGCATCTTTAACGTCATCCAGCCTGTCTGCATCACATACGATCAAACTTGGCTCCACCAGAGGCAAAAAGTAGTCCACCTCAGCTACAAGATGAAAAAGAAAAATGAGTCTTTTGTCAGAACGGTCTGTTAACAGTTTGTTAAATAGTTTTATAATTCCTAAGCCGAGTTCCGGTTTTGCAGGTCTGCAGGTTTGCAGCTATCAGCAAAGTATGCCAAGTGGCAGTAAAGTGTTTCAAATATGGGTAGCTACTCGCTTTACCGGGTACTGACAGGTACAATTTGACAGGATTATAGGCCAAAGGACTGATAGGTCCAGGGGACTGACATATCTAACTGGATAGTATTTGGGGTGGTATTATATGTGGTTTTCCAGTTCTCAGGTGTTTTGCAACTAATTCAATTGTATATTTTTTATGTCTCTGCTTGAGAAAACATTAAGTAAGCTTTTGATCGCTTTTGAATGGAAGCCAAGCGGTGGTGGGAAAAGAAGACCTGGCAGACCGGTGCACACATGGCGACGAACTGTGGACAGCGAACTCAAAGCGGCCGGCTTATCGTGGGAGGAAGCAAAATCCATAGCGCAAGACAGAGGAAGATGGAGGAAATTTGTTCGGGCCCTTTGTACCAGCGGGGTACCATAGGATCAAAGAAGAAGAAGCTTAGTACTGCATTTCCTAGAGGTCGCAACATAGCAAAAGATTCCAAATACTTCTACAAATTCTTACTCCGGGTGGACAGTGGATCGATTAGAAAGATCTTGACTCCAGCAAACATGGCGGCGTAGTAGAGGGCGACGAGGTGCTCCGTGTTGCGCATGATCGGCAGCAGCGTTCGGCCTGACATCTATTATTTTTAACCGACGAAAAAAAAACGGAGAAGGTTCTCAATTCATCCCGAACTTTTTTTTTTTTTTTTTATGTATGTTCACCGATTACTCAGAGACGCCTGGACCGATTCGAAAAATTTTTTTTTTGTTTGAAAGGGTACACTGTCCAGGTGGTCCCATAGTCATCAGGTCAGGATCTGATAGAAGGATCTTGAGAAATTTACAAATTCTTCATATTTTGCGACACGTTTGAAGCAAAATGTACTTGTGTTTACATACACTACTGACGTCTGCTCGTTGTTGACTGTCTGCCAAACATCTGCTCAAGATGTACATCTAAAAAGGAGGTTGCTTTTATATTAGTCATGTACGTTTAAGTATTTCATGCAGTTTGTATGCGCGCTTGAAACTCCTTTGAAACAGTAAGGTAGGTCGTGTAGATGGCTATTTTGAATGTAAACAAACTTGAAAAGTAACCACTAAAAATTATAAAATAAAAACTTTTTGGCAAAAAATATCACCGCCGAAAACTGAAAAGCATAAAATAATAACTATTGTTACTCTATGTACCTACCTTAGTAATATTTTTGGAAATATTATCTACCATATTGGAACTTAGAAATTCTGAGTCGGCGTCTAAAATTTTTACAAATATTCACACTATTCATTGGCATGACGCCGACTCAAAATTACTAAGTTCCAATATGGTAGATAATATTTCCAAAAATATTACTAAGGTAGGTACATAGAGTAACAATAGTTATTATTTTATGCTTTTCAGTTTTCGGCGGTGATATTTTTTGCCAAAAAGTTTTTTTATGTTTTTGTTTAAGTAGAACGAAAGCTCCAAGAGGTCGCGACATAGCAAAAGATTCCAAATAGATACTACTTCAAATTCTTACTCCGGGTGGACAGTGGATCGATCAGAAAGATCTTGACTCCAGCAAACATGGCGGCGTAGTAGAGGGCGACGAGGTGCTCGGTGTTGCGCATGATCGGCAGCAGCGTTCGACCTGACATCTGTCGGGCGATCAGCGCGCGCGCGAGCGGAACCGCGCGGTGCAGCATCTGCTGGTTGCTCAGGGTCACGCCAGTCAAACCATTGATCTGCAATTAATTTATGCTCCTATTAAATTCAGTACAAATGCTTTTAGGGTTTATTCTACCTACTCGTGAAACTGAACCACTTTCCCCAAAGAACATGGGTCTAAATATGAAAAAGAAAGTTTACCGAGCCAATTTCTATGGGAAGTCCAAATATATTTTTCATATTTTGACCTATGTTTCTTAGGGAAAGTTGTTTAGTTTTAAGAGTAGAACACGCCCTGAAAATATATGCATTGAATTTAATAGGACCTTATATTCTAAAAAAATGGGATTGTTGAGATTTGTAATCTAATACCAGCTTTTATGATATTTCTGTCCATCAAGACAAACGGTAAAAATGAGTGTTTTGTTATTATCAGAAAGAAAAATGATTCACAAACAGTTTCCCACACTATTAGGGGGAAAGTTTTATTTGCAAAGACTTTAATATAATGTTTGCTTCTCCTTTCCAGTCAAATAAATAAAGATAAGACAATCAAAACGACTCATTATAGCTGCTAACAAGGTCAAAGATAAATTTATTTTTGCCTTATCATGTTTAACATTGCCTACCGAATTGTCACAATTTTAAGCAAACCTATATTTTTTTAAGGTTAATGACACCTATACACCTGCTCTGATACAAGATGTCCAGCATTCACAATTTATCGAGGGAGATCGAAGGAAAAGAAAGGAAGAGGAAGGCCTAGATGGAGTTATTTAGATTCAGTAAAGAAGAAAATAATAGTCGTGTCCTATAAGGAGGTCAAGGGAAGGTGCAAGATAAACATAGCTGGCGGCTACTCCATCGACAAGAACAATTGGGCTTTTAAATAAGAAAAACGAATGATGCCGGCTTGGAATAGCAAAATCCTTTGTTTTCCTGGTTGCCCTATATTAAACTTTTGGTAAAAGCGGTCACTCCATAATTTGACGCAAACAAACCCAATTTGGAACCTTAATATGAGGGTGCCTTCTTTGTGAAAAAATCATTCGCAAGATTTCTTAATCAATTCTTTCTTGATAGCTTGTACTGTCCGGGAGGCTACTGAATGTCTTAGCTTTATCTTATTCTCAGATCTGACCGAATGCAGACCCATCATATTATACCAACCAAACATATTTCATTAGGGTTCGTCTTCATGCAGTAGTAGATGATATCAGGCAGCGTCACTGGCCGTGAGGTCTCTGCTGCCGCCGACTGCAACAGCGCGTCTAAAAACCGCTGCGCTGCGGTCGGCTCGCCGCGCTGTACAGCGAAAGACACTGAAAAAGAAATACAGTCTCTATTAGGTACAGTAATGGTTATTAACTTCGTCTAGGTATGTAGTAAAAATATGCATATATGTATGTATAAATCACGCCTATATCTCTTGCGGGGTAGGCAGAGTGCAAATGACTGTAAAAAAGAGAGCAATAGCAGCAACCAGTTTGGAATACACATTGACTCTCAAATCCCTTAGTCGCTTCATACGATACGTATGGGAAAGAAATGTGGTTATGATATTGTACGCCGGCACCACACGGCAAAATAAAATTATCTATTGTGTTAATTATCTAGATTCAAGGCTACGTACACTTAGTCTATATTATTGGAATGCTGTAGAACCGGTCGGTTGCGAAAGCAAAAGCGGGTTGACTTTTGTTGTGGTGGAATTCAAATTCTATCAAGTATTTTATTGCGAGGTAGGTTGTTTTGTTACTTTACTCAATAATCTTTCGAAAAAAAAAAAACTTTTTTCGAAGTTGATAATTGCTCAATGCTTTTGACAATATTGTTTATTTCCTTATAATACTCAAGAAAATCCACAAAATGCTTAGAACTTCTACAAACCTCAATTCAAACCGAAAACTTCTGCACTTTATACAACCATGCGAATCTCCAAACATATTTTCTTAATAGAAGACAAGTTAGAAGCATGTAAAAGTTCGTGAAAATATTCAACTTGGACAAAGTTTCCTGTAAAGGACTTTGTTATTTCGTCAGTAACGACTCTTTAAGCCAAAGTTTCTGCAGATTTTGCCCCGGGCTGGGATACAAGATGCATACTTTGGAGAAAATTGAAGAATTTTGTCACAAACTGCTTTTTAATGGCTTGATTGGATACTTTGTCTACAACAATTTCGGAGAAAACTTGTTATCATTTAATGCAAAATGACAACAAAATAAGTTCAAAGGAAAACAATTTTACAGGATTTGAGTCCCTTGTGTTTTACCCACATTTATATTTATAAATTTATTTACATTTAAGGCAACCAATATTTAAAGGAAAAATTACTCATCTATGTTTGGAAAAGGAAACGTTAAAACAATTAATACCTTAACACAATTAAAATATGCTTAAAAATTAGTGCGTAATTTTAAGAAAATAAAATAAATACTTCATACTTGCGTGTAAGTATTATGCACAATTTTTTTGCAGTTATTTCTTATATAATTATTAATTATTTTTGTTGTAGCCACAATGAGTTGTTTGTGTAGTTCTGCTACAGGCAGCTGACTGGAAAAAAAACACAACTGACACACTTTAAATTATTAGAGCACAACGACGATGATATATGAAAGTTCCTATCTACATAGGTTTTCCATTGTAGATAGGAGGTTTTCATATATCATCGTCGACAAACACAATTATTTTAGTTCACGATAAAAAATGTCGTCAGCATAGGTACGTCTGGTCAACAAGAATGTTTTGAATGACTAGCAGCATTCAACAGACTGAAGGTCATGTTATTATGAGACACGTCTTGGAATAGATAATTGTAGTAGTTGGTAGTAGTCAATAAGGAGATTAAATTTATAACCACAGTCACTCACTTAATTTTGTTCTATGACGTATCACAATTGGCTATCAACAGTAAGATAAGATAGGATTGCATAAGTTGCACCTTGCACCCGTATTATCAGCACAAATTAGGGCGCCTTTACATATGGCTCACTCAGTACTAGCGACGATTTAGATGCTTACTGGAATGAACTGGAATCTCAGAGGTACTCAAGGTAACTAAGAAGATGGTTGCCACGAACGTCATTTTTCCTGAATCATAATTATTACGTTCTTTAATCAGATTTTGCGGTTTTCATATTCTCATACTTTAAGATTTTTGACATTAGCAACCCTGGCTATGTTATAAGTGACAATCGCGAAAATTCTAAGTAGGATTGAGTGATCCTTCTGTAAACTCTTTTTTTTCTGCTATTATCAACACAACAAGCAATAGCATCTTATACTGGTTTTACATACGGTTGATAAGAGAAACGAAAAATAACCCAATTAATTTACATTACGCATTAATTTCTAATTATGTATTAGGTATTATTTTAAAATTATCGTTCATTGACCTTTGTCAGCCGCTCTCTATTTCAAATATGATAAGTAGTTTCTAATTGTAAACAAATTGGCCTATATACCTATAGTCGTATCTACTATAATTTGTCATGTTGTAAATTATGATCACTCACTTTTTTCCATTATCGTAAGAGGCGGCTTGAGGATCTGAAGATTTGTGATAACAGCCACAACAGGCGATTGCCGTACATGAACCTTCCCCTTTTAACATGACAGATTTGCGAGCGAAGTACCAAAGGTCGTTCGTCAACTCGGTGTCCTACTCGAAAAAGAAAAAGAAGAGAGTATCAGTGAACTTTGGTTACTTTGTTTTAGGTTATGTTTTATCTTGATTTATTGATAAGGGTCGGATTTTCCAGTCATGATGGACTCAGGAGCGAATTATTTACACAATAAATGACCCCTTCATCAACCAAAACATTTAGTTGTAAAAACTACTACTACCTCTAGATGTCGCTTAAGATCGTCGCTTCAAGACTAGCATGACGGGGTTGAGAAATTCGTCAGGGTCCGCCAGGCGCCCGTAGCTCAGTTGGCAGAGCAGTAGGACGGTAGATAGCCCACGGATCCGGGTGCAAGTTCTAGCGGTCGCTAATGAATTTTTCAATTTTCTTATTTTCCATTTATGAGAATAATATAGCACTGTGAGTGCATAAAATATCCCAAAACTTTCATTCAGAGTAAATAAACAAGACAAGTGCTCTTTATTGTCCGAATAATACGCTTTTCGATCTACTCCATGGAAGATAAATTTAAAAATATAAAGAAAATTCATTATCAACTGAGTACGGCCCTAGATGACTATGGAAATTCCGAGTTCTGTTTATTAGATTGGTGTTAGGTAAACATAGAAATACGTATCATAAACGTAAATAAAATGTTCAAATAAACATGTTGTCATTTTAATATTTACATTGTTGTTTCAGTAATTTTTCTGAAAAATAAACTAGTATTAAAAACTTAATAAAATGTAAATACTTGGTTAGTATAGTAACTAAAGTTAAATACGTTGTGATTATCACTTAAGGTGGTTCGTTACGTCATACAAACGAAAAACTGCACTTCAGTCGGGTTACACATGAGCTGTAGAGTTTCTTTTTAAAGAAACTTTATTCTGAATGATGAAGGCACACGTAAATTTGTCGCAAAACTACTTATAGTTAAAAGATAATCAGTATTTTCTGCACAATAAAATTAAACGTATTTATTGCAGCAGTAGCTCCATCTATTTTCGTAAAGTGGCGACTCGCTTTTTACGGGGAAATCTGATGATTTAAAAATTCTTTTTAGTGTTTTGCGACAATCTTATATACCCACGGGACTCCCCATCAAGTTTTTTAAACCGATTCTTGTCTCCTTTACATACATAACTCCATTGAATTTTTGTATGGAAAACGGAACGCCTTAAAGAACGACCGTTCGCATATGCCATATTTGGCAGCTGTCAAGCGCTTCCTAGAGGAAATTGCAAATTACAAAGAAAAATAACCCTCATATTATAAGCATGATTTTGACTACTCTCAATAAAGTCCTATTTGAACGGCCGTAACAGTAGCTAATGTCATTTAGCTTCGCAAAAAAACTTCTTAGCCCAGTCATGCAGTCATGCTCAAGATAAGGATTTCAACAGTCTAACCAAACCACTTCTCAGTGAGCTCTCGCTGACCAATAAATAGTTAGGCCTAGGCTTTACGAGCTCGAGTTCTCCACTTTGGTGTTCAGCATTAGTTATTAGTCAAGGATATCGAAAGCGGAGATGTGTTTTTTTAGGGTTTCGTAGTCTACTAGAAACCCTTATAGTTTCGTTATGTCTGTCTGTCTGTCTGTCTGTCTGTCTGTCTGTCTGTCTGTCTGTCTGTCTGTCTGTATGCCGCGCCCTCATAACTCCGTCATTTTTAGAGCTATCGACATCAAATTTGGTATGAAGATAGATCGTGTTGACCCAAACTTAAATGTTGAGAAAAAAATATTTTAATTGTTTTTAGACCCCCTTTCCATACATGTGAAAGGGGGGCAAAAAAATTTTTTTTCTCCTGTAATATTGAGTAGGGTATCCTTGAATAGGTCTTTTAAAACTAAGGAGAGGTTTCTTTGAAACAAAGTCTCTAAAATGTTTCTGTTTCGAGATATTTGCTTTCAAAAGGGGCGTTTTTGTGCCATAATTTGTTCCAGCTGTAACTTCTAAAGTACGCATGCTAAAAATTTGAAAAAAATATGGAATATAGTTCTTATTATAAAGTTACAATGAAAACTATAACGAATACTATACCACTTAAGATTAAGAAAATATTAAAGTTTTTCAATTTGCGGTTGGTCACCATACAGCTGCAAACAAACCAGCAACAAAATTAACTTTGTAACGCTGAATAACCTTATATTTAAACGTTGACTACGAAACCCTATTTGTGAGCGTGTCTGACACGCTCTTGGCCGCTTTTTTTTGTGATATACGGGTACGTGACTCCTTTACTACAGTCTTTGCCTTCTGGTCAGTAGTATCCCAACCCCTGTGTTTCTGTCCCAATTTAACCACATTCCGTCCCACTTCTATTCCTACTTTTCATTCTATCCTAGATGCAACAAAAGCAAAACAAAGTCTGTTTCAGAGAGAACGGCAACCCAATGCAAATAGTGCGATTAGGCTTGGCGGGCTCGGCGACTCAGCAAGACAAGTGAATGGCCTAGGGCAACGGTAGAGAGCGCTTGTAATTACTGACGACCAGACACTGCACCCGACCTCTCCTTCAGTCGAAGCGGTTCTCCGTTTCACAGATCGCGGAGGGGGAGGACTAAGTGAACTTTTGAACACCATAAATATCCTGCGCAACTGACCGGGCTCCAATGTCAATGGAATATTCACGTGCCCACACTGTGCACGGTATATTTTACTGCCGAAATTGACTACAATAGTCACCTACGGTCGCATCAGCGCCGACTTGAATAGGAGTAGAAGTGGTCGCCGTGGTCGAAATTGGTATCATGGTGTGCAGTCCATCATCTTTTTTTTAAATCAGTTTAATTTTTTCAGCTGTATTTTTAAAACTATGTTTAGTAAATTCTTTCATCTTATTTTCAACAACAGCGTCAGAACTACAACTCATGCTGCAAGATCTAAGCACTGCCAGTCTTGGGGCGGGACTGATGATGAATATGTCAAAGACCAAGCTTATGACAAATAGCACAAAATACGGGGTAACAGTGGATGCTGGGAGAATGGAATATGTCAATGAGTATCTTTATCTGGGCCAAATAGTCTCTTTCCAGGCACGTCAAGACAAAGAAGTTGCTAGACGCACCGAAAACGCCTGGAGGAGCTATTGGTCCATGAAAGAGCACATGAAGGGTGACCTTCCGATTTCGCTCAAACGAAAACTCATGGACGTATGCATTCTCCCAATCCTTACCTACGGTGCTCAGACTTGGTTTTTGACGGAAGCTCAAAGGTCCAGCCTCAAGATTTGTCAGCGTGCCATGGAGCGCAGTATGTTAGGCCTGAAGCGGACTGACCGGGTCAGGAATACCATATTGCGTTCCAAGACGAAGATTTCTGACGCAGCCCGTTCGGCAGCCAAACTTAAATGGGATTGGGCCGGTCATGTATGTCGTATGCCGGATGATCTGTGGGCGAAAACAGCAACCCTGTGGAAACCACCCACATCGAGACGACGCCGCGGAAGACCCCGTCGTAGGTGGCGCGGCGAGCTGGATGCATATAGGAAAGATTGGCACCTGGATGCTCAAAATAGAACAGGATGGAAAGAGGAAAGGGAGGCCTTTGCCCAGCAGTGGGACAATGTAGGCTAATTAAGATAAGAAGAAGAAGTTTAGTAAATTCTATATTGGCTGGATTCAATCTTGGTATTAGGCTTGATAATTTTCGCTGGTCATGTGCATCGATGTGGAAATAAACAATGTGATTACAAAACTAAGAAATAATTTCTACTTGATAATCATTTTTAGTTCCCCCTAGAAATGGTCTTACTATCAAAATGTGCTTTATACAGAGCCCAGCGCGCTTGCATCTGGTTTTATGCGTTATGTCTGATGGCAAACACAATCGTACATCTTTTGAAACTAAGCCAAAGAACTAAATTCTCCTCGGAATTCCATATTTTTCGCAAAATGGTTGCTGAAGATGCCCATGAAAGATGTGAGTAAAATGATTCTCAGGAAATGAATAATGTTTTTATTAATTTTATTACAATTTTGGCGAGAAACAGACGAAATGTCCGTTTCGACGTTATTTTTGCGCTGCGTAACGCATTCGTTGGGACATTACGCGTCAACCTTATTCTCATACAAATATGGTTTATGTCAAATTGTTCCACAAATGCTTTCGTCAACGCAGCGTTGCGCGATATTTTGCGCTAACGGATGCGTCTGTCAAACCGTTTCACAGAAACCGTATTTGTTGAAATAAGGTGGAAAATCGTATTTTTCAAACGCAACGAATAGAGCTGCTCAAAAATAACGCACCAACGCAACGGACGTTGTGTGTATAGCGCTTTTATCGCTGCAAATGCTTTATGTTTGATTTTATCCAATATGCAATTAGTCTAAAAACTCCAAATTAAATGTTGTTCTCATTGGGTTATCAAAACCGAAAACGGGAGATGGTGCCTTACGGCATATCCTAGCTAGGCTAGCAAATTCTTATATGAAACCGGTTTTATACATAAATATATTACACCCATAGGTATCCCTTATCACACATGCATTAAAATAACATATTTTAATTCTTATTAGTGAAGCATCACAGAAACGTAAGAAAGCCGATGTCACCTCTTGGCTCAGTGAAGATCGTCGTCGATGAGAAGGAACTTGAAACCGAATCCGATGACAAAATACCAAAATTAGAAGAAAACCTAAAAAAAAGTAGAATGACAATTAAAAAACATTATGTTTACAAAGGACGAAGTATGTGAAATCTCGCTTTATTCCTTTCAAGTGAAAATTCATGCTGTCTACCCGTTGCTCTTTCCGTTGCTTTGACTAAATCCGTTGCCAATGATGCAAACACACCTTATCAAATCATCTTCTCGTTCGAATTTTGAAAAACTTAAACTTCGCATATTCCTTGCTTCGCACATACAAACACAGTCAACTTTTTTGCCAAAGTAGCGGTGTGAGGTGTGACCGTTGGGTGTGACGGACAACCAGAATAAACCAAGTAGGTTGCATTCAATTTATAAACAGACCTGTTTTTTTTTTGCTGTCCTGTATAAAGTTATTCCGTATCATGGTCTTATTTCTGCATGTCTTTTACACACTGTACAGTACGCTGCACTACATTTTTTTTTTCAGTACAACGTCGCATGAGTCTCATCACATAGCGTCGCAAGAAACTACCTGTGTACCTAAGACGGACGAGACCTTTTCTGAAGTACCTAGCTCACTGACCCTGAGACCCAAAGAGGATTAACTCTACTAAGCATTTTCAGCCTTAATAGATCACTGCTGGACATATACCTAACCTAACCCTTATAGAGGATTTTGTTTGCTATATTCAACTCGCTTGGCAAGCTAGTTAGCGAGCATGCAATGTTCGATTCTCAAAAAACTCTGCTGTACATTCCCTTCATACATTGAAATAATAAGAATTGTGCCATAAAATTGCAGTGGGAATAAAATAAAAGAGTTCAGATGAAAGTATTGATAAAGTTTCCAAAGCGTGGATATCGCGCGAAGTGTGAGCCCCTGGAGAGGGAACAGAAATAATTCTCTTTCATCGAGCGAGACACGCTTGCAGCTGCACAATTTTGTTCATACATTTTTATTTTGTTTTCTTTACAGCTTCCAGTTTTCATTATGAAATACTCGCAGTGGTTTTTTCATTCGTTTGTTGTGTAATAAAATAATAATAAACACCTCCATCTGTTGTTCAAGAAAATATGGATTATCTAATAAGGCGATCAAATAATTAAACCTTTTAAATTAACGTATCGTTGCAAACTGTGTTTATCATGCTTTATCATGCCTATTTATGAACATCGTTGTTCCAAATAAGTTTTTTGAGTGAATACTTCCTTCAATTATTATTCTCGTGATAATAATATACGATACTACTTAGATGTGCGCATTTTCAAAGTGTACTTTTAGTAGTATTTTCAAAGTCAGTGTAGTCAGTAACTATATTTGTTATTTTTACGATAATACTGCGATATTTGTAAGGGGATGAGGGTGAACCAGACCTAGGTACAAAACTTTCCCCAAGGAACATAAAGCTGAATGTAAAAAAAAATCATTTAGATCAATGCTGACGGTATTAATTTGGGTGATCCAAAAAATATTCTTACTTTGACTTAAGTATGTCACCCTTTCTTGACGAAATAAAAGGCTCGTACTGATTTTCTTAACACCTGTATACATTTTCGTTGTAAAACCGGTCTCACTCTTATCCAGCTGTTCTACGAAAACCCTTTACAGAAGGATTAGTGGATGAGAACTTCGACCCAACCTCAACCTTTTTCGGGAATTCGTTTGCTACTTTGTAAGATAAATACATAAGTGGGTACTTAGTAATTTATTTTCATATTTCATTAGTTGGAATCTTGGACAAGTTGGAACAAGGGGGTCCGGCTAACTATACACATGTAACTAACTAACACCTTTCTTGTTTTAAATATTGACTTAGTGATTATTTCCATTAACTTGTTATTTATTGAGGCATAAAGATACATGCTGTGTGGTTAGCCTGGCCAGCCCCGAGGCAGTGTCTTTATTTTTATTTTTTTTATCCCGCCCGAGCCGCGTTTAGAGTAGGAACACAAATTGTTATAAAAAAGAGAAAATTTTACACTACAAATTTTCCCTTTTTTAATTTTAAATTAGAATGTGACTTTCTTAAAGTGAATCTTGTAATTCCTACTGAGAAATAAATGCTTTTGATTTTGATTTTGATTTTGAATATTTATTTATAAATACAGACTCTTTTTTAGGGTTTCGTAGTCTACTAGAAACCCTTATAGTTTCGTCAAGTCTGTCAGTCTGTCTGTCTGCCTGTCTGTCTGTCTGTATGCCGCGCCCTCATAACTCCGTCAGTTTTAGAGCTATTGACATCAAATTTGGTGCGAAGATAGATCGTCTTGACCCAAATTTAGAAATGTTGAGATAAAATTATTTTGATTATTTTTTGGACCCCCTCCCATACAAGTGAAAGGGGGGCAAAATTTTTTTTTTCTCCTGTAATATTGAGTAGGGTATCGTTGAATAGGTCTTTTAAAGCTAAGGGGAGGTTTTTTTTAAACAAAGTCACTAAACTATTTCTGTCTCGAGATATTTGTTTTTAAAAGGGGCGTTTTTTAGCCATAATTTGTTCCAGCTGTAACTCCTAAAGTATAAACGCTAAAAATTTGAAAAAAATATGGAATATACTTCTCAATCTGAAGTTACCATGAAAACTATAACGGATACTGTACCACTGAAGATTTCAGAATAAAAAAAGTTTTTCTATTTGCGGTTGGTAATCATACAGCTGCAAACAAACCAGCAACAAAATTAACTTTGTAATGCTGATAACCTGATATTTAAACGTTGACTACGAAACCCTATTTGTGGGCGTGTCTAACACGCTCTTGGCCGCTTTTTTTTTCTTCTCCATTGAGAACAGTTGGTAAATCAAGCAAGTTATCGGGTATTAGGTATAGGATATGTAATTTTTTTGACTCAATATCGATTCCCTAAAAAACTTTTCAGTGTCTTGGTCTGACTAATAATGCTTGCAAAGTTTTTGGTGCAGTACATCGTCTCACACACTTTGTATATATCGACGGTGGAAAGGTAAAAGGGGCCAAGCGACATTAAGGAAATTTTACAGGAGAGCGTTTTAAAGTTTTAAAAATCGGAAAAAAAATCATAACTTGGTAAAAATATGTTATATAAAAAAAAATGGAAAATTACTTTTTTATAATTAACAAAACGCATATTTTAAGGGTTATTCGAATGTTCTATCGTTCATATTAATTGAAATAAATGTCGCTTGAGACAAATTGACTCCAAATCTGGGCGAGGTAAAAGGGTCTAATGGCCATAGTAAATTTTAACGAAACAGGGAAAAAGGGTTCAAATTTCTTCATTTCTGATATGAGAATGTGTAAAAACGCATTACCATACAAGCAATTATAAAACCGCGCTAGGTATAAAGGGTTAATTTTTGATGTTAGTTAATTTAAAATGAGGTAAAAAGATATTAATACTGTCAAGTTTATATATCGATGAAGGAAAAAAGTATTAACATGCTAGCTCTAAATGATAAGGGCTAGGT
The DNA here is from genome assembly GCA_024500475.1 of Phthorimaea operculella. Lineage (NCBI taxonomy): Eukaryota > Metazoa > Arthropoda > Insecta > Lepidoptera > Gelechiidae > Phthorimaea > Phthorimaea operculella. Next base: position 856,394 of record JANFCV010000164.1, read on the forward strand.
AAAGCGACTTAGTTTGAAACATTACGAAAAGTAAAATGAAGTAAAACGAACCATATCCTTCAAATGTAAAATAAAAAACAAGGAACAAAGAATGAAGTCATCAGGTTTAGATATTTAAATACAAGAAAAATGGTTTAAATGCGTTACTTCATAAAAAAAAGGGGGTTAAGCGCCGTTTTATTGAATGAAAAGTAGTGAATTGCCATTTAGGTCCAAAGATTGAAAGGAGTCAGGAAACATGAGTAGTTAAAATTAAACTAAATAATTCAGTTTGTATCCATAATCAAAGTTTTATTTGGAATGTTAGCCAGTAATTAACATAATTGTATTATTTTCTTAATAAATTTGATCAGTAATTCACATTAATACCGCCACAACTAAAAATTGAGATCAATCTCATGACTTATTATTAATTCATAAAAGGAGGGTATCGCCAACCGAAGCAATCGTCCTCATGATGATCTCTCCAGCCAATTTTGGCCATGGCGACCACTTCTACTCCTGATCAAGTCGGCGCCAATGCGCCCGTAGGTGGCTATTGTAGCCAATTTTAGCAGTAAACTTCCGTGCACAGTGTGGGCACGTGAGTTTGCCATTGATATAATTATAGTTAATTGCGGCAGGAGTACGGGCCTTCAATTCATCGCGTTTAGCGTCAAGGTCTGCTTTAAGCTGCTCCTCAAAGTTGCGGATTCGCCTCTTTACAAAACCGCGCCATTCTGGCCGTTGTACTGCCAAAACCTCAAATTAAGAGGGCTCGATGTTGCATTTTTTCACGTGTCTCTTCTGAACATCTTTAAATCGAAGGAGTTGACCGTCATGCTTTCGCTTGCCCTCCTCTAGCTCAGAAAAGAAGATGCGCTTCGCCACTCGCGCATCCAGCATCCGGGATACGTGACCGCACCACCGAAGCTGTCGAAGCATTAAGTAGGTAGGCTTCAATGCCACTAACATTGGCTCGTCTAAGGACTTCGGTGTTGCGCACTCGGTCGGACTATCTGATCTTCATGATGGTGTGAAGACATTTGAGGTGGAAATAATCCAAAGTGCGTATGTGGTTACGATACACACACCAGGTCTTGGAAGAGTACAGAAGCTTTGGCACCACTATCGCCACATATACAGATAGTTTAAGGTCGTGCGAGCAGAAAACCTTGGAACGCAGCTTCCCAAATGCTGCAGCTGCAGCACTGATTCTGCTATTGATCTCAGCATCAAGGTCACACTTAGCTGTTATAGTGTTCCCCAGATATCGGAACTTGTCAACCTGTTTCAACATATCTTCACCAAGCTTAATTGACAGTGTCTCACGACCTTGTGTATCCAGGGACATCACTTCCGTCTTTTTGACACTGATCTTTAGGCCGAATTTGGAGCATGCTTGGTGAAAAACGGTCATCAGTTGTTGCAGGCCTTCTGGGGAATCGGCAAACTAGCACAGGTCATCGGCATACATAATTTCAGTAATAAGTGTCTAGCCAAATTGAAAAGACTGCCATCTGTGCGGAAGCGGATGCAGACTCCCTCGGATACAGTATTTAATTTAGGACCTCCTTGACTACTACCGCAAAGTATAAGGCTACCAGTTTGGGCGCTGGAACGCACCCTTGTTTCACCCAACAGGTGACGGCAAAGAAACAAGACTGTTCACCGTTTACAGATATGCGGCACTGCATATCGTCATGCAGGAGTCTCAGGAGGGGCACAAACTTCTCCGTGCACCCTAGTTTTCCTAGCACCATCCAGAGAGCTTCACGAGGTACACTAACGAACGCTATCTCTTGGTCAACAAAGCAGAGGTACAACTGACGACCTTGTTCTTTTCTTTTTTCTTGCAGTTGACGTACCGAGAAAATAGCTTCACATCTGCCTCGGGGCCTCGGTCAGGTCGGAAGCCAAATTGGGTTTCGGGCAGAATCTTTTCTGATAAGTCTTTCAAGCTGTTTAATAGGACTCTTGCAAAGGCCGTTCTGGGGACCGATAATAACGAAATACCGCGGTATGAGTTGCAGTCAGAAGGGTTACCTTTGTTCTTGTAGAGGGCACTAATGCGAGGCACTTTAAAATCATCCGGGACTCGCTCCTCCTCCCACATTCGAACAAAAAGTTTCCATACCAACGAGTGCTGCTCCGCACGGCCATATTTAAGTATTTCACCTGGTATAAGGTCAACGCCGTGTGATGCCGGCATAGAATAGCATCACTCCAATTCCACCCGTGGGTGTCGTAAAAAGCCACTAAGGGATAATTATCAATGGAATGGGCAGCAGCGTTCCCTGTGTCAGTTTACGCACCTCGCAGTAGAACTCCCCAAGCTGGAGCATCTTTGTATCGGCAAGCCACTGCATCTGACAAGCTTTTTCCTGCCACCACTTGTCTTTTATTTGCCGAGATAGCCTATATAATTCTTGGTCACTCTCTTTGACTGCCGCTACACTTCCACCTCTCCGATGATGCTGTCGCAGGAGCTCTCGATGTTTGTCGAATGCTGCCTTGAGAACTTCGTCATTTTCATCGAACCAATTTTCACTACGCCGGTCCTTTGTACCTAAAGTAGCGGAAGCGGCTTCTATGAGATGACATGACATGACAAAGCTCGCCAAGCAGCATTGACATCAACTGTCTCATTTGTTAGCAACAGCTTTTCAGTTAAGGTTTCAGCATATTTTTTTCTCATCTCGCGATCTATAAGCCTAACCACGTTCAAAAACGCAGGTTTTTTCATTATAAATCTTCGAGGTCAATGAAAGAGGAGTCGCAGTTTAGTGACAATAAGTTGGTGGTCAGTCCAAAAGTGAGCACCGCGCATGACGCGGGTAATTTGGACTTGACTGATGTCTCTTTGCCGCATAATAGCATAATCGATCAAATGCCAGTGTTTGGATCGTGGGTGCATCCACGTCGTCTTGTGCTTAGCGGCAAGTCTTAACATAGTGTTCGATATCGCTAGGTCGTATTAAGCACAGAGACTGAGTAGCAACTGACCATTGCTGTTCATGTTGCCGACTCCGTGTCGCCCCAGAACTCCAGACCAAGCCTCATAGTCCCGACCAACTCTTGCATTGAAATCGCCCAGCAATAGGATCTGCTCTTTGGCATTTATGCTGTCAAGGCATTGAGATAGAAAAAGATAGAATTTGCCCTTAATGTCATCAGACTTGTCTGGCATTGGATCATAGACACTGATGACATTAAGGTAGTTGTCTTTATCCAAGTGAAGGCGCAGTGTGGTAAAGCGGTCCGAGATCTCGCTTTACTTAATGATTTTTGATGGTAAATCCTACCCATGAACGTCGAGGTTCGGATGCGGATGTACCCTTCCAGACGAAAGTGTAGCCCCCTCCATCTTCCACTAGTTCTCCTTAATCGTCAAGATGTGTTTCGCTGAGTGCAGCCACATACACGTTGTAACGGCTTAACTTTCAGCACAGGCGTTGCCATCACTACCAATGAGCGATCTCACGTTCCACGCGCCAAATGTCTCAATAGATGGTGTAAAGTTTATAATATTATTTTTGTTGCGTCGACCACGAGTTAAGTGATGCGATGACAGCCGTGGTTACTACCACATTCCAGGTAGAGATGAGCATTCTTTTAGGGAACCTTTTCTAGCCCCCTTCTTGGCTGAGCAAAGAAAGCAGTGCTTCCCTAAATAGGGCTGCTTTGTCACCCCAGGTGCTGCCGAATTCGCATTGTCGTCCTGATTTTTCAATACAAAAGCGACCACGGCGTGTACTCACACCCCTGGGATCGCCTGCGTGCAGGCATCAGACAAAGTCCAGCTTGCACCACGCCAGATTTCACTACTTCAGCCCATCGCCGCAGGACCGATCGACGCCGCGTCATCGGAGTCTATTATTCGGAAGCGGTCAGTTGCGCAGGATATATTAGGTTGCGCAAACGCAAGCGCACACACTTAGTCCTTCCCCTCCCCGGTTCAGTGGAACGAAAAACCGCTACGATTGAAGGATAGGTCGGATGCAGTGTCTGGCTGACATTAACTGCCCGCGTCCTCTACCGTCGCCCTACGCCATCCACCTTGCTTAGCTGAGTTGCCGAGTTCGCCAAACTCATTCGCACTATGTGCATTGGGTTGCCATTCTCGCCGAAACAGACTTTGTTTCGTAAACAGGAGGGAGCTGATTTTGTGGGATCAAGGAGAGATGAGCAAGTAGGAATACGAGTGGGGAGGAATGTGGTGAGATTGGGACAGGACACAGGTAGTAGGATACTACTGACCGGAAGATATTCAAAGACAGTAGAAGCTCGGGAAGCCGAGGTTGCGTACCCGTATACCCCAACTCAGCTTTCGATACATGAACTGAGATGCGTAGCCCTGGCTAACTAAATAGTATTAATCATCCTCATGTGTAATAGAAAATTGGATCCTTAAATCTTCTAAAAAGAATATTTTTGGTAATTTAATGAATATTTCACCTATCAGTCCTTTGGTTTTGATTGGGGATACTGACTGACTGAGAATTCGCCCGCGCGCGCGCCGATTGTTGGTGGGGCGCGGGCACAGATTCGGCTTCAGAATCAAAAATGTTTGGGGTCCATTAGGATAGGACCCAAAAATGTACGGTTTATCCGACTGCACTGTTTAATTTACTATAAATTTTTGTTGCTTTAAATAAACATTGTTTTTAAATATGATTCAAGAAAAAAGTCTTACTTACAATAGAATGTAAACTCGTAGGCATTAAATACCTAAAGTCATAATAAATGACACGAAGTAAAAGGTGCCAACAATAATTGTTTGTAAAATAGAAAAATAGATAAAGGGTTTAACAGTTATATAAACTATCAGTAAAGTACTGTAAAACGACTTAATCAAAAATATTTCTATGATTTTGATGACGTAATAAAGGCCCAACGGACAATATAATCAATAAGGAGTACGGGGTAAAAGGGTTTAAGTTACACGGCTGGTTATTACAGATCGAGGTAAAAGGGTATAAGCGACATTACTGCTTTTTACAGATCGAGGTTAAAGGGTCTAAGCGACACAAATGGTTGTTATAGGACGAAGTAAAAGGGTTTAAGCGACACGGTGGGTAATTATAGTTTGACGTAAAAAGGTTTAAGTGATCTAGATGCTAATTACTGATTGAGGTAGAAGGTTTCAAAAGCAAATATTTTTTTAATAGGGTGTGGTAAAAATGGTTAAACGACGTCATCATTTTATCTGAAATAGCGTATAAGGGTTTACATACGTTGCATAGAAAAAATGGAATGAGGTTAAACGATTCAAATAGTCTGTCTTTAAAAAGTGAAGATAGAAATAACGACTCAAGTGAAAAATTGTTAAACTCTGTTGGGTTCAACCTATAAGAACCAATAATTTTAGATTCCGCGAGGGCACTCAAGCGACATTTTTCACTAAAATACAGGGGGTACTAAGCGACACAAAAGTGCTCCGATTTAAGCCAAACCCAGCTCAAAAAACGCAGAAAAATTCGCTGATTCCGAATATGTATATAAGTCATTTTACCCCAAAGTGTCGCTTAGCCCCTTTTACCTTTCCACCGTCGATATGTAACTATCATGTAACTATGTATGTATGCATATAGCCATGTACCCACATATAAGCATACGTTGTAGTGATACCAATATAGACGTCTTGTAGCGTCCTGTATACAGCGCTATTTACACGACTTAACTGGCTAGCTAGACTGTGTGAGTGGACGCAGTCGGGCGTGAGTGTGCGGACAAAGACCGGAGACGACTAATTGTTCTTTTTGAAGTCAGAAACTCAGGTTTATACCTAGGTCTGATGTGAAATAGTAGGCAAAGCTAAGCATCTAATACCATAATGTTTTTGTCTAGTATGCAGTGATACAGTTCCGTAGCTTGCCATATCCAGCGCTATTTACGCGACTGGCTAGACTGTGTGAGTGGACGCAGTCAGGCTCAAGCATGTGGCGGAGACCGGAGAATACTATAATGCTTTTCGAAGTAAACAAGGTAGGTAGCTCTAAAGTGAAATACCAGGCAAAGCTAAGCTACTACTACCGCAATGTTTTTGTCAAGTATGTGGTGATACAGTTTCGTAGCGTTCTGTATCCAGCGCTATTTACGCGACTGGCTAGACTGTGTGAGTGGTCGTAGTCGAGCGTGCGGGCGAAGACCGGAGATGACTATTGTTCCTTTTGTGGCTTTAAACTCAGGTGCAACTTCACATCGCAATGTAACTATGTATAGTGACAATAATGTAAACAAGTTTTATAGCGTACCATATCCCGCGCTATTTACACGACTGGCTAGGCTGTGTGAGTGGACGCATTCGGGTGCTAGTACTGCTAGTGTACGGGTGGAGACCAGAGATGACTATTGTTCCTTTTGAAGCCAGAAACTTAGGTATATAACTAGCTCTAATCTGAAATAGTAAGCTAAGCTATAAGATACTAAGTACTACAACAATGTTTTTGTCAAGTATGTAGTGATACAGTTTCATAGAGTACCATAATATCCAGCTACTATTTACGCGACATGCCGTGTGATGCCAGCTTAGAATATCATCCCTTTTCTTTCCCAGGGTTGTCGTGAGAAGCAACTAAAGGGACTCGAGGGTTACTAATGCAGTTTTAGGCGACAGGCTGACAACCTGTCACAATAGTGATAAACAATAGCTAAAGCGACCCTCAAATATTTATAACCACTGTATTTTACGACAGTAGATGCTCTGCCTAGCCCACAATGGATAAAGGCATGATTTTGTGAGTGGACGCAGTCGGGCGCGAGCGTGCGGGCGGAGACCGGAGGCGACTATTGTTCCTTTTGTGGCTTTAAACTCAGGTGCAACTTTACATCGCAATGAGAAGTTGTAAGGCATAGCCGTGCCGTGATAACTTATAGAAACCCTTTCATTCAGCCTTGCGAGAGTGCACTGTTGTCTTATAAACCTTAAAATTGTTTTAACGAACTTTCTTATTAGTATTTCGCAATTTTGCAAGTTTTCTAAAAATTCTTTTAACGTATACAAAGTGGCTCGTTTATTGTCTCGTAATAATACGCACATCTTGGAGGAAAACTGGTATACTATCGTCGCACATCATATTACAAAGGAATCTTTCTAAATTTTCTAATTTCCTACCTAATATAATATGAAGGAATTCAAATTACTGCCTTCAACAACCACTTCTTTCAATTTCATTAATTTAAATCTCCTTTACCACTTGCTCGCGAGTATTACAGTCAAAAGCCATCAGCACTTACAAATGCTTGTTTACCGAAGCCTCAACGCTCGTTTCATATTTCAAACTCGCGCAATTTTCATAATTGCTGGCGCCGATCCGCGCCGGGCAAGGGGAAACGAGCGAAGCGAGGGAAACGGGTTAACTACCAAATACTACAGTGAAACAAAGAAAGCGGTTGGAAAAAATCGAATCATCAATCGTGTATATCTATAATACTTTTATCCCTTTTACGCCTTTCCGTAGCTTTACCATAAATCGCAATTTTGAGACAACTTCCAGTAGGTAAATGTTGATCGTTCAAAGCGAAATTATTCAATCAGCTACCCTAGAGAACTAGTCGAATCTAGTTCTTTGGGAAATTTGTTGTAGTTGGGTTAATGTTATACACCAGGTACATTTTAGCATTTGTAAATGTTCACAATTAGAATAACTGCATTGTAAATATTTCCTCACAGATAATTTTATTGATTCTACATCTTCTTTATCAACGTGAGTAAATAGAACTTACTTGCCTACTTAACTATGTACTCACATTGTTATTTACCCCTATCTTACAATTTCGTAGGCACACTTCATTAATATGTAAGCAAAGCAATCTGATTATCTGTTTGTCCTTGTATTTGTGGCGTGTGTGATTATGATTAGCCAGAGTGTATTTTGAATGCGACACGTTTCGGTTAGTTAGAGTGCCTATAGTATGAGGATTAGTGATATTTTAGGAATCTAGGTAATAAGACGGAAAGGAACCTACCTTTTATGATTTTGACCACAATCATAACTGCCTACCTATACTAATCAAATCATAATCAGTTCCAAAGTTCTAAGCATTTGAAATACTTAGGAAAGCTTAGTATTTAAAATATTCTGTACCTACCTATGCGTTATTTTCCTAAGACACTGTTCATGTAACTGTGCTTTGCACCTTAGAAAGCGTAGCAGCAGCACAACAACTTACCTATCCATGGATCAACTTATACTATTTTTTTATACTGGTGTAATAATAATAAGTTGAACTGCAGTAGTGGTAGGCACTGCCACAGAATATATCTCTGGTACTGCTAAATACCTTTACTGTACCCGCCCGCAAGCCTCGTCGCTATGGTCCAATTTATTGTAGAAAACTCTGTTGTAAACTTTTTTATTGGGAACTAGCACGCGTCGTGTGGAAAAGAACAAAATGTTAGTTGTGGACTATTTTTGTTCTTAATTGACTCAACTAAGCTTTACTTAAATGAATGGCAAACTACAAACAATAGGTAGGCACACAAACGCAGTTTAATTTTCAGTTGTGGATGCTATAACCTATTTTGAACCCGTCTTACCTATCAATTCAAGTGGACTTAACTTATCACTAGTAAGTAAAAGAGACTTCCGGAAAAATGTATGAAACGCGGGCGAAGAATTTCGACTGAAGTGAGAGTTATACAGGTTTAAAGTACATAATTAATAAAGCAATACTCCTAAGTTATATATTAAAAAATTATCCCCGTTTTTTATTAAAATGTGTTTTAAATAAGTGAAGTGGTAATCATTATGATTATGCTGGCAACATTATGGTAAACTCTCAGATTGACACCGCTAAAAGAACTCGTATCCGAGCCAGAATCCCATTAATTAAGGCTCCCACAGACCGAATGCTTCCTCGCGTAGACGCAGACGCACGCAGCGGTTGTAATGTATGGAGCTGTATGAAGTGCACATCTACGAGTTATTTTCTGGACGTCTCTTTTTAATCTACTCCATCGGGGAGCCTTAACGCAAAAGGAGCGCAGCGCGGGAGCATTCGTGCAGAAAATAGTATGGAGATGACATGTGATGCGTTGCGCGCGTGCGTCTGTCGTCTGACATTTCCATTCTATTTCTGCACGCACGCGTGCTACGTTCAGTCTGCGTTAGCTTTAATGACGTGCGCTACGCCGCTGGGACTATCAATGCGAGGACCTGCACTGCTTAAAGTAAGGCGATGCGCTGTGTGACGTGGATTTTGCTATGGCCTCAATAGCAATTTAAGCGCCGGCATCAATATCAAATTAATTTAACAGTTACAAATTCGTACATTCGTACATGCATTGCGGCGCAGCGCGTACATCACTTTGTACTTTAATGCCTTCGCTGCGTGACGCCGGTCCGTGCGGTGCTCGCATTGCGGATCCGCACGGACCGGCGTCACGCAGCGAAGGCATTAAAATACAAAGTGATGTACGCGCTTGTGTGGTTTTACTCACTTTATCTGTTAAAGTAAACTGAACTGCGCACATGGACGGTCCGCGCGTATAATACGCTTCACGCAGCGGAGGCACTTAAACTGACCTTATACGAAAAATAAAAACTAATTCCAAAACCAAAAATACTTTATAGAGGGCCGCAAACCGCAAACTTCACTATACTTCAGGCGCTCATATGTAGTTAGTGAAGTTGGCGCGAGGACTGTCAGGCGGACTGAATATCACGTAGTCTAAGGCTGGCCGCACACGCCCGGAATTCATCACCATCTTGAGACAGAAAGACCGCATCTGCTGTTCCTCACTGAGACGCAGATCAGATGTCCAGCTGACGCGGTGTACCTCAGCTATCCTGGCTACTCCTTGGAACATAGGTTTTTTACCTCGTGCCGGAGTCTGTGTGTACGCTCGCGATGACATCTGTATCAAGCGTCTCAAGAACCTTGAGGCTCCCAATTTATCCATACTGTGGGTACTGGTCAATACTGGAGTAGCCCAAAATGTGTATGCCTGTGTTTATCGCTCGCATAGTGGAGATTCGGAGACAACCAAATTATTTGAGCAACTCAGTGATGCTGCTGATGAGATTCTACAGAGGTACCCTTCGTCGCAGCTAGTTATCCTGGGGGACTTTAATGCCCACCACAAGGAGTGGCTGTTCCCATACCAGGAGACAGATCATGCTGGGCGAGAGGCGCGCAAATTGGCACTGTCGCTAAATCTCTCCCAGCTTGTAAGCTGTGCGACAAGGGTTCCCGATGTGGAATCTCACACAGCCAACTGCTTGGACCTTCTGCTGACGACTGATCCAGACCGATGCTCAGTGTCGGTTGTAGCACCTCTGGGCACATCCGACCATTGTCTGGTGAAATCTGTATCCGTGTACTCACCACCCGATCAGGGCCCTCGTGGTAAGAGACGGGTGTGGCGATACAAGTCAGCAGATTGGGACGAAATGCGCCACTTCTTTGTGTCGTATCCATGGCAGGCCTGTTTTTCTTCAGGAGAATTGTCGCGCTGCGCCGATGCCATAACAGAAGTCCTGCGTCAGGGTATGGAGTATTTCATACTGTACTATGATGTTTCTTCTGGTAGCAAAGCTCGCCCATGGTTCAATAAATAAATAAATAAATAAATAAATATCCCTGGACGAGACACACAGCGCCATCTAGCCCCATACTAAGCGAAGCTTGTACTATGGGAACTAGACAACTGATATAATACTTATATACTTTTTTTTTGTAAATAAATACATATTATACATAGAAAACACCCAGACTAAACACAAATATTTGAAAATTGACTTCACAAATATTTGTGTCTGGTGGGAATCGAACCCACGACCTTCGGCGTAGAAGGCAGGGGTACTACCCACTACGCCATCGGGACAGTCAATGCTGAATGTAACCGCGCTGAAGCGCTAAAACAGACGGCTTACCTAGCCTGGGCTGACGCTCGATCGCGCAAAGCTCCGAATACTTGGGATTTGAAGAAAACCTACAATAAGGCCTCTAAGTCATGCAAAAAGGAATTACGCAGAACACGTTTCAAGCACATCGGCACTGTAGGCGCCAAACTTGCCTCCCATCCTGCTGGCAGTAAGGCATTCTGGTCTCTAGCAAAGGCAGTTGAGACCAATTTCTGCCAGCTTTCTTTGCCGCCATTGCAGAAACCTGATGGGTCGCTCGCTCACACTGCGGAAGAGAAAGCGAACCTGTTTGCTTCCCTTTTTGCGGAAAACTCGCGTCTAGATACCGCAGGTAAAACACCACTAACGTTACCTAAAGTCTGCTGCAACATGCCAGCCGTCTGTATTCGCCAGAAAGAGGTACTTAAAATCCTGCGAAACCTAGACGTAAATAAGGCGAGCGGCCCTGATGGTATCCCTGCAATTGTTCTGCGTAACTGTGCGCCTGAGTTGTCTCCGATATTGACACGCCTGTTCCGCCTCTCACTGGAGACTGGTGTAGTTCCCCAATCGTGGAAGCTTGCAAACGTGCAAGCTGTGCCCAAAAAAGGCAGCCGTGCTGACCCTGCCAATTATAGACCCATATCGGTCACCTCTATACTCTGCAAGACTATGGAGCGTGTACTAAACAATCGGCTCCTGGCTTACCTCGAGAGCAATGATCTCCTTAACGACCGTCAATAGAATGACAGTTGTGTGTCGCTGGCATTACAATGGTTAAAAATTAGCGGACTTGGGGCCTAGGTGTTGCGTTGCGTGCGTACGTCTGTCATCTGACGTCTCCATTCCATTTCTGCACGCACGCACGCGTGCTACGTTCGGCCTGCGTTAGCTTTAAGGGCGTGCGCTGCGTCGCTGGGACTATCAATGCGAGGACCTGCACTGCTTGAAGTAAGGGCATGCGCTGCGTATGCTTGCCGGTGTGGCAGGGACTGCGCGCCTGCGTAGAAATACACGCTACGCGACGTGACACGACACAAGGCGACGCGTCCTGTCTGCGGAGCCTTTACTTTTCTACCTACTCTACACATGCAACCTCATTAAAAACTCTTTAGATGCAAAAATATCCCTTGGTTGTCAAGTATTATGTTTGACAATTGATTTGTTTACTTTGAGCTTTGATAATTATTTTACTTATTTTGTGCGATTTATTGTTGTATTTATTGTTTATTACATATTTTACCGTTACCTGCAGACCAGGGGATCGTCAATAATAATTACATTAGTAGGTTTTAAGTGATTTAGTGTGCTTCTTATCGAATAACATGACTTCTTGTGATTTTGCCTGTAAATCAGTACAATTCAGTATACAACATGTGCAAATGAAGTGAATACAATTTAGGTATTTAATAAAATTCGATGCATAGATAAGTTTAAAATGTTCTAGGGCATTAAAATATACCTATTTATAAAGAACAAAATACAGTGTTTGTGTTTGTTTTGGTTTAATGACAGATATGAATGACAGTTTACTTTTTAACATTGATACTTCTGCCATAATTCATGAAGTTTTTATATACAGGGTGTTAGGGACGGTGTACCGAAAACTTTGCAGGCATGATCAGACCATCAAACTGAACAACTTTTACTATGGAGCCAATGGTGGGAAACGAAAAAAAATTTCCGACCTCCCATACAAAATTCACGATCAGCTGACTGACTTTGTATGGGAGGTCGGAAAATTTTTTTCGTTTCCCACCATTGGTTCCATAGTAAAAGTTGTTCAGTTTCATGGTCTGAGCACGCCTGCAAAGTTTTCGTTACACCGTCCCTAACACCCCGTATACTATGCCGTCATCTAAGAAGGTTCCATATGATTTCGATGGCAATGCAACAAAAATGCATGTTCGTTTCATTTTGAGTATTGTCCATTTGGTTTTTTATAAATATAAAAAAACGGGGGTCCTTACAATCAAATGAAATATGTGCCTAAGTAGAATTTTAACTAAGCTTTAAAATGATATGTTTTTTTATCAGTCGAAATTGATCTCCCGGTAAAAGACGTCCTTTACAATTTAAAACCTATTCATTCACAACACAACCAACTGGTAAATGAGGTACCAAAACAAGGAACCTTTTCTGTGACTGTTGGAAAGTGCGTCAGTTGGTGCGTTTAGGCTCATTTGAGCCTTGCTTGTAGCATTGCAATAAGCTTCGAATTTTCCTCTCATCAAATACTTGCATAACATGAATTCAAGGAGATATTTATACAGAGGTATAGACCGGAACAAAGCATCACAGACTACTTTGCCACTAAACACTGTCTATAAATCTTAGCTCAGGACAGACTGAACGTCACAGTCTGTTCCCGTGGACTCAAGCTTGCATACAAAACAGCCCGGGACCAACAACTCCGGAATAATTCAGATTCTGATGGCGTTTTCATATAGCTTATAGACGGTGGAGACGTGAGCTCTCTGCTTCGATTCAATTTCTAGGACTACTCGTTAAACTACTTTCCGTCTTCAACTGTTTTTTAATAATTATGTAGTTTAATAGTAGTTGTGTGAACCTACTTACGTGCTCCTGAAGATGCTTGAAGTGTCGGAAGTGATATAAACTTTGTGAGTGACCCAACCGGGAATTGAACCCAGAACCTTCTGCATCGTAGGCAGCTGTACTAACAAATGCACCACATCGGCTGTTAACCAGGAATTAAAACTAGAAAAGTTCCTTACAAGACGTCTACCTGAAATTCAGCCCTCAAAAGGAACAATAGAACTCGCACGTACGCCTACATAATATTATGAGTGCGTGTGTCTCGTCACGTGCAGAGCGTTTGATGCATGCACCGCAAAATTAGTTTGCACCGGTTCTGATAGAGTAGAATCATTATCTATTGGCGTGGCTGAAGTACAGACACTCAGAGCTACGCACCAAGGCATCTATCAGACAAGCGATCGTCAGCCCTTATCGATGGGACGCGCGTCTCACGTATGTAGCTTTGTTTCTTATCTTATAAACATTTTATATCGAAAAGGTTTTAACGTTTCACGTCCTCGACGATCACTCGTTTCACAGATGCCATCTTACGTCTCACGTCTACTCTGTGGAGTTTACGCCTTATGGCTGTGCTGTTTCCCGCATTTATACACCAAAGGCATGAACTATTCAAAAAAATTAATACCCCAAAGGCATGAACGAAAAATCCCACGTGTTTTTTTGCCTGGGCTGTCTTGGTCCTTGAGTTTGAGTTCTGAACTATCTAGTTATTAGATACAGGAAGAGAAGCCCGGCTATCCAATATTCACTTTCCCAACACAACACAATGTCCAGTTTTTGTTGCCTCCGAAGTTATCTTTACAATATTTAAATGCTGTTAGGATATTGTTGTCGAGCGAACACCCGGCGACTTGGTAACAACTGGGAACAACTTGGTTCACAACCCGGCCGCTTTGAGACGTGACACTGGCATACAACTTGTTGGATTTTTTAGGTTCTGTAATTTATGCTTTAGCACTTGCATCAAGGCAGTGTTTTACAATAGGAGGCTACCATCTACCGAGGTTGCTACCGTGCCATGAAAGAAGTTGTCTGTCATCCCAGTAGAAAAGTATATGGTCATCCATCACATGCAAAGCATAATAATGCTTTCCTATGAAACTACTTCTTTGCTCCGTTCATAAGTAACCCTTGCCTCCTCGTGTAAAACTAGGCGCAAGCTCCACAGTGGAGACGTGAGACGTAAGATGACATCTGTCAGACAAGTGATCGTACGCTGTCATTGATGCGACGCTCGTCTCATTGTGTATCTGACGTCTCTTCTGTTACATACATTTTGTATGAAAACCGTTTCACGTGTTACGATATCGCACGTATTACGTCTCGCGGCTCATATCTTACGTCTCATCTGTGAAACTTTCCTCTCAGTTTTTTTTTATTAAAAAACCGGTGTCAGACACGCCCACGAATTGGGTTTCGTAGTCAACGTCTACATATCAGGTTTTTAGGTTTTGTTTGCAGCTGTATGGTTGGTTACCAACCGCAAATAGAAAAACTTTTATTTTTCAACAAATACAATATTCGTTATAGTTTTTATGTTAACTCCATATTGTAGACAATATTCCATATATCGACGCTCCCTACGTATACTAGTCAAAGTGAAAGAAAATGCTAACTGCACTGGCAAGTGCATTAGAATGTACACATTAAAACGCATCTACTGGCATTTAATTTTTTTCTAAATTCAGTGTAGTTTAGATTTTAAATCAGCCACAGACTATTCTATCTGCATTCTAAGTGCACCAAGACTTCTAAAAGTATTCGAACTGCCGCTTATCATAGTGTATTTTGTTTGCAACTTTTTTAACTCGCACGAATACTACGACATCTGGCAGTACGAACATTTTTTGCTGGGGCACGACACAATGGTAGTAAATACCTAATCAAGATATACTAACGTTCTTTTAGCTTTATTAATCTGGAATTTCCTTTAAGTCCCCAAGTTTTGTTCTAGTACAACGTACACTATTCCATCTACCAGATTGAATAGTATTCGTTTTAACGTCTGAATTAGTAATCAATGTACACTATTCGATCTGGTACATAGAATAGTGTACGCCATAAATTTATAGAATAATAGAAACGCATAGTATTCTATCTGGTAGATCGAACAGTTTACTTTTGTTGTATGAAGTCACGAAGCTATTCTAACTGGTAGATGGAATAGTATACCTAAATCGCGTTTTGCTGATAAAATAAGATTTAATTGAATACATTGTAAACCATACACCGTACTGAAGAATTTGGAACTGACAAATGAAAAATTTAATAAAGAATGATGAATTATTATTTATTTTCAATTAATGCAAACTGCTCAGATCAAGGTTGGTACCAAATAAATTTCACTATAGCTATAGAACATGGTAGACCACAGGGAAGGCCTTGGCCCAATAGTGGAATCGGTTAACCCTTAACTGCTTAAGAACAAATTCAAAACTTGGTTCCAAAATATTATGTATTTGTAAAATGGCACCCGCCACAGCAAGCCATCTTTTTTTCTGTACGTGATATTAATGTGTTTACAAATTTGCCGGTATAAAGCTAAGTAAAATAATAAGAATTAATTATTTGCCCACTATAATAAGACGAAAACAAAAAAGGAAACAATAAAAAAGAAACTTATTCAGCAGATACCATACTTGCCGGCGAGGAACCTATGGCTGAAATCTCTGAAGGTCACCAAGAGCAGTGGGTTAATCTGGTCGAATCAGTGGGTCATGTCCTACAATAGTAAAAAGGCTTGGGGCATACTTTGAAAACTAACTAGTGACCCTAACCCGGCAATACAATCTGGCCCCGTTACTGCGAACCAGGTTGCCCACCAGCTGCTTCTTAACGGTAAACCTGGTCGCGGGGGTGGTATCCGTCGACCTAAGTGCAAAATTGACGACGTACACAAACAACTTTTTGTTGTTATCCTAAGCGAAATGCTGAGTAACCGCCGGTTCCATGTGAGCTTGAACTCTGAAAAGAGCAGACGGCGAGCACAAAAAAATTTATTCCAAAGGGTAGTGTTCTCGCACCTACCCTGTTTAACAATAACACCAATAACCAACCCCACCATCCTGCAACGAACCGGTTTATCAACGCGAATGATCTCGCTTTGACATGCCAGCGAAAATATTTCGAGGACGTGGAAGGACATCTCTTTCGACAGCGTTAGCTAATCTAACGACCTACTATCACGAAACCCTTTTAAGGCGAAACACCACAAAACTGAATCATGCGCGTTTAACCTCCGAAATCGAGAATTTAACAAAGAGATTGATATCAAGTGGTGTGGTGTAGCCATTCAACATAACAACACGCCTAAATATCTAGGCATCACTTTGGACCGGACACTAACTTTAAAATAAAACGGCACTAAGTTGAAATCTAAAGTAAGTGCCCGTAATTGCCTTCTAAAGAGACTCACCACAACCAAACGGGGCGCCTCTGCACAGCACATGTTCTTCGCACCAGCAGTCTGGCTTTGTCTTTTTCGGCTGCTGAGTACGTAAGTCCGGTTTGGGCTCGCTCCTAACATGCGAGCCAGGTAGATGTTGCCTTGAACGAATCCTGCCGAATAGTGACGGGCACATTCAAGCTCACTACACTCTCCCACCTGTACTTGCTAGCCGGGATAGCCCCACCTAACGTCCGCTGATATTCTGCCTGTTGTGTCAAGAGGGTAAAACAAACGGAGGATCCCAGACACCCGTTGCATAACCACGTTTCACCACCACTGCGACCTAAGAGCCGAAAAAGCTTAATGAGTGACCCTTATTCCGACACAAATGGGGCACCTGTAATAAGGTTGGAACAATGAATAAGAAGGTACCCTCCTGACGCGTCCCAACTCCCGCCAGATGAAAAACTCCCACCTGGTGGCAACCTTCCCTGGGCAGTCTGGAAGTCACTCAATCGTCTCCAAGATGGTGTTGGAAGTTGCCACGCAAACAAAGTAAAGTGGGGATTTTCAGTCAATTTTAGGTGTGGTTGTGGCGCCGACCACCTCCTGTGTTTCCCCAATTGACCCTACTTCAAGACCTAAAAGAGGCAAACACAATCTACCCAGACTGGGAGATAGCGTTAAGTTCACCATGGTACAGCTGAACATTATGTTAAATAAATAAATAACTAATTCAGTCAGTCTCCGGGAACGACGCAGTCGTAAAATTAACTCAGGTTTTACTATGACACCAATGTGAACCCAAATAAAGCCGTTTAATAAAAAATAACCTGTCTCATAGTAGACAATGTTTAGTCAGTACCAAATTGATACAAAATAGAATAGTATTCATAAATCAATACTTTTTTGTAACAACGTATATAATTCTATTTGCAAAAAAATAATAGATTTCTGCGTATTCACTACATAAATATATATATTTAGTATAAAAACTTAAAGAATAATGTAACACAACCGATTATTTTAACTAGTCTTAAATTTTCATGTGAAATTAATGTCAGAGTTGAGCCCGAGGTATATGAGTCTATATGGCACATTGAATAAAATGTCCAAAATAATCGGATAATATTTCAAAGAATACTATTCTATGTGGTAAATAGAATAGTTTAACCAAAAAATTGCTGCTATATCAAGCCACGTATAGTATGCTATATGGCAGTTAGAATGGTATACGCGTATGTTGGAACACTGACTTGACCTTATAAATGTTCTATCTACAATAAAATCCAAAAATAAGCAAAATTATTTAAATATTAAGATGACATTCATGAAAATATTGTTTGAAGTTCATACTGTATGAATTTCAAGTTCGTAGGTAAATTACAAAAAAAGTTGTGACTCTTCTACGGTTTTTCGGCTCTCCTGTAAAGTAGCTATTTTTCAGTTAGCATAATGTACGTAGGGAGCGTCGATATTTTCAAGTTTTTATCGTTTATACTTAAGAAGTTACAACTGAAACAAATTATGGATCAAAAACGCCCAAAATATCTCGAGACTGAGACAGTAAAATTTTAGAGACTTTGTTTTAAAGAAACCTCCCCTTAATTTTAAATGACCTATTCAACGATACCCTACCCAATATGAGTGCGCGAGTATGACAAAATAATTTTTTGCCTCCCTTTCACTTGTATGGGAGCGGGTCCAAAAATATTTGATATATTTTTTCTCAACGTTTCTATATTTGAGTCAACACGATCTATCTTCACACCACATTTCATGTCGATAGCTCTAAAACTGACGAAGATATGAGGGCGCGGCATAGGTACAGACAGACAGATTTGACGAAATGATAGTTCTAGTAGACTTCGAAACCCTAAAAACGAGTGAAAAATAATTTGCACTTCAAAAACTGTGCAGATAGTCGGGGAATTCTGGAAATTCAATGTATGGCGCCAGTTGAAGCACGCCTTTACAGCAATTTTTTTTGCGATTAGATACCTTTAAGCATATGTTGTTTGAAACCTTAAAAGCGGAGACCCTCCGCCCGTCCGCATCACCCCCATTTTCTTTGAAATGTGTCAAAAATTATATACTTTCCGGATTTATGAGTTAACTATAATAGTTACAAAAAAAGTGTCAAAGGACAAAATATTCCGTATTAAATTTGCTACTTAAATGTAACATTTTTTTATTGTAACTCTTACGGTTTTCAAGATAAAACGATTTATATATAAAAAAACCTTTTCCTGGAAAATCTATGAATGGCGCCAGTTGAAGCACGCCTTTACAGCAATTTTTTCTGTCCGCATCACCCCCATTTTCTTTGAAATGTGTCTTTCATAAACTTTACGGATTTATGAGTTAACTATAATAGTTACAATAAAAAAATGTTTACATTTAAGTAGCAAATTTAATACGGAATATTTTGTCCTTTGACACTTTTTTTGTAACTGTTATAGTTAACTCATAAATCCGTAAAGTTTATAATTTTTGACACATTTCAAAGAAAATGGGGGTGATGCGGACGGGCGGAGGGTCTCCGCTTTTAAGGTTTTAAACAACAGGCTTATAGGTATCTAATTGCAAAAAAAAATGCTGTAAAGGCGTGCTTCAACTGGCGCCATTCATAGATTTTCCAGGAAAAGGTTTTTATATATATAAAACGTTTTATCTTGAAACCCGTAGGAGTTACAATAAAAAAATGTATTACATTTAAGTAGCAAATTTAATACGGAATATTTTGTCCTTTGACACTTTTTTTGTAACTATTATAGTTAACTCATAAATCCGGAAAGTTTATAATTTTTGACACATTTCAAAGAAAATGGGGGTGATGCGGACGGGCGGAGGGTCTCCGCTTTTAAGGTTTCAAACAACATGCTTATAGGTATCTAATCGCAAAAAAAAATTGCTGTAAAGGCGTGCTTCAACTGGCGCCATACATTGAATTTCCAGAATTCCCCGACTAAGATATAATCTGTTAGCTATATTGATTCACTTTGGCTATAGTCACTACTCTTGGCAGACGGGTTGGAAAGCGCAGTGGATTGATCAGATTGGGTAATTAATTAATCGAATCGCCTACCCCAGCGTGTTAGACTGGATAACACCCTTAACTGCCGCGGGACATATTGCCAGACAAATAGGGGAGTTCCAGACAAATTCGATAAACTGATCAAGTGATCACTTTCGACGGATAAAAATATACTTTTCATAACAAAAAGTGGGGTTGAGTTACATGCCATGTGGTTAACCTGGCCAACATCGTGCACTGTTATTTTGGATGGGGTCACCAAGCATACTTATTTTCTCCCATATCTCTCCCAAAACTACGCATTTTAAACTTGAAAGTCTCTAATATTTCCAACCATGCATTGGTTTCGTTTTCATTTGATAAAATGCGCTAGATAATATAAAATTTAAAATATTGTCTTCCCCAAAACACCTTAACAAAAACCTATTATTGTTGTTTACGTGCATCTGCAATTATAAGAAAGGCTGAGTTGGTTAACACAGTTTGATTGGAAAAAGGTAAAAAGATAAATTATTTGTTTAGGATCATTTTGCGTATTCTTAAATAAAAATGTATGTTTATATGTCCTTGGCAGGAGAGTATCTACGAAAATGCAACTAATGATATCATGCTTATCTCGTGAATGAGACTCGACACGTGTAAGATTAGAAAAAAATATATATCTTGCGCCTCAAACCTACATATAATATCATTGTTGCGCCTATTATCAGTTGCTAAGTTGATAAAATGACATGCAATTATTTTTCTTATGCATTCGAGTGACAACGCATCCAGTGTTCTTTAAAAAATTGTAAGAAATACATCAAAATGACGAATACTATTGAAAACAAGGTGGTGGTGATCACGGGTGGCGCTCAGAGCATCGGCCTTGAAACTGCAATCAGCTTCTTGGAGAACGGAGCTGGACGTGTTATCATACTGGATATTAACGAAGATACTGGCAAAGAAACTGCGTCTAGCTTGAATAAACGATTCGGAGAGAAAGTTGACTTCTACAAGTGTGATGTCACCAAGGATTTAGAAGAAGTTTCGAAATTGATTTTTGATAAATTTAAAGTCGTCGATGTTTTAGTGAACAACGCTGGAATAGCAAACGAATCTGATGTTCGAAAAACTATCGAGATCAACGTAATCGCTTTGATTGAATGGAGTAATAAATTTTCTGAACATATGAGCACTGAAAAAGGTGGTAAAGGTGGTACCATACTAAACGTGGCATCAATCTACGGTTTTAGAACATCTGATCCTTTCGTACCAGTCTACAAAGCGTCAAAACACGCAATAATGGGTTTTACGAAGACCTTAGGACATGAGTACTATTTTAAAAGATTTGGTGTCAGAGTTGTGGCTATCTGTCCAGGGTATACTACGACAAACCTCGGAAAAACGGATGGCAAGATTACGCTACTAAGCGGGAAGACTCTAGAGGACTACTTAGAGTATATATATTCTCCGGCAGTAATCTGGCAAACAGCAGATGCAGTAGGCAAGGCTGCAGTAGAAGTGTTCAAGGTAGCTGATAGTGGAACTGCTTGGCTTATCGAAGGTGGAAAACCTGCAGAACGTGTTCCTTAAAAACTTAATTATTATTATGATATGATATCAATAAACTGTTTTGATTGATGATGAACAACATCAAATATTACCTACTCGGATTTAAAATTTAATACTTACCTCTAGTGAATATCCCATACATAATTATGCTTAATTATATAAGGTCCTATTAAATTCACTGAAAATATTTTAAGGGCATGCGTAAATATGTATGAGAAAAACATCTAAGGCATTTAAAAAAAATCTACACGCTAGATTTTTATTTCATTTTCAAACAAACTTTTTAATTAATTATGTGAACATCCTTTGGCTGACCCGACTGACGTACCGCCGCGTAGATAGAATTCACTTACACGGCACGCACACTAACAACCAACCAATCACAGCACCTTTTTTTGGCCCGTAATTTAAATTCATGGAAGTGTGTGTTTCTAGAACAAACAGGGTGCACTTTTTCGTTTTGTTTTTTTTTTTTAGTTAAATGCAATTTTCTCGAAAACTAGCGTGTAGATTTCTTTAAAAATTTGCCTAGTACATGCTTTTATTTTATATGATCTGCCCCTAAAATATTTGCAGTGAATTTTATAGGACCTTATATTACTCTAAAAAGTTTACTTATTCTACTTAACGACACCATTTTCGAGAAAATAGGAGCAAAGTCCAGGATAAGAAACCAAAGGGCATTGTCGCCACGAAATAGACTTTCGGTTATATTTACATAGCTTCGCGGTAGTAACGACATAAAACACAAAATAAAATATGATAAGGACAACATATAAGTATGCTGTCCTTATTTCCTCTCGTTAGAGAACTACAACAATCATTATATCAGGTTTAACCTGGCTCACGAGAAATAGCAATTCATCAATAGTACATAATTTCAAATATGTACTCTTTACATACATTACAAGTTTACATAAACATCTTAATGTTCGATGGGGGATCACCGCAGTGAAACAGAGCATACTGTCAAGTTCCCCCTGCACAGGCGTCGTACCCACTTGGCACGCAATGATGTCCTTCAGTATTACAATACCCAAGTCCATCCCATACCTGCTATGCTGGACGTGAGCGCAACCCATACAATGATTAACACTTGCCACCTTGCAAGTGCCATTTCCAAGCCATGGAAATGTCCGATAACATACTCGCCAAATGGAGTATGTTATTGTGGCCGAAGCCACCATGAGTCTCCAACCTCCCCTTAAACTCACCCAGGCCTCCAGAAATCTCTCTTGCCCGGAAGCCCTCCACTGACAGCTTTACATAGGTCTGCTTGATACCTATGTGAACGCCCCTTCACATAGGTAGTCAAGCCTCATCTAATACTGTCAGGCGGCTATGGAAGAACAGAGTTCCTCCGGAGGGAAACTATCATCCTCCCCAAGGTTGGGTGGCCACCCCTTAACAACACAGAACACGACAACGTGTTCTATTGGGCATCAAACACAATTACAGAGAGATTTCAGGTATGTCCATGCTATCTCACGCCAGATCTAACCAAAGTACAAATCAATTTACTGGTTAATTTGCCACCTCTCATGAGCCATGCTACACCAACATGATAACAAGGACTTACATAGTTTCTCAGGACATCTCTAAGTGGCATCCAATCACCAGCACTTCAGGAACAGCCTCCTCGAGGCTTTGGCCTTCAGGATGAGTCCCAGCTGTTTTTACTCACAGTATCACAGTCTTCGGGTGCAATATCGACGACACGTTTTTTCCTCCTTTTCACTCTACCCACTCTTTCTATTTTAACCATCTGTCAAATAACCACAGATAAAAAATATTTTAGCCATAGACAAAATGTATCCGATCAACCTTATCGATATTGAATCGATAAGCAAAGACATTGTGATCACTCACCATCGCCAGCTGCATTCGTGACTCTTCACGACACTCCCGGCCTCAACGAGTGTTATAGGACACATAGAAGATGCCTGGTCTTCTCCCCAGCGATCTTCTCTCGTGCCCTCTTCTCGGCTTCTTTTCTCTTGACTCTCACATCAGGCTCGGCTTGAGACACGTCCAACTGTCTCATATTAGAGTCACCCAAGTCTACACTATCTATAACCACCCACGTTGGTGGCGAAACTACAAGTTCATGTTCTCCTTCTAGCAACTCATTTATACGATGAGTTTAGTCATTTGATTTGTCTTCTTGACGCAAGTCAATTTCGTGCAGATCTTCAAGTTACATACGTTCATTAGATAGACCTACACGTATATTTCCAAACATCGGTATAACCACCGCTCCAGACCCACCGTCTGATCTCATAGTATTTAAGCTGTCATCTTCAACCTCAAGTGGATACAAATACCCAATGGATCGGGTAAATTCGGAATTACCCACTTTTACCTTTGCAATTCTACATTGTCTATCTTGACCTTCAATTAGCTCTGACAATTCCCAGAAGACAGGAAGTCAACTGGACGAAGAACATGTTCCACCTCAGAACCAACTGTAGTTAATAGCCTCGTATTTACCACAGTTTCAACTACCTTCATAATTGTGATGAGCTAGCTATCGTTTAGTAAATGTTTCTACAGGATTCCTTTTAGACAGCTCTTGACTAATCCTACTAACCGCTCATACACCCCACAATTCCAAGGAGCCAACTGAGGAATAAACTTCCAACGTATACTTTTCTCCGTGCAGGCATCTGACATTATTTCACTAGTCAGTTTGATTTGGGTTGCACTATGAAACAATTAATTTAGGCATCCCTCTGATAGCAACAAATCGTCTTAAACCTAACAGGCATTGTTCAGCTGACAAGTCATTCACCACTTCGAGGTGAATTGCTTTTACTGCTAGACAGGTAAAGAGAAGAGACATTATCCATCTCTTTTCTTTTCCTTTCGAAGTTTGGACAAATGCCGGGCCAAAATAATCCATACCAGTGAAAGTATTGAATATAACTCTTTCAACTGGTAACGATGGAGTATTTGGTAGTTTGTATGGCCCTCCTCCATGCTTAATACATTTGGCACATATTCTGATTATATTTTGGACTTCAGCTCTTCCTTGAGGAATCTAGTATTATTGTCGAATCAAACTAAGAGTATGAGCAACTCCTACATGAAAATTTGACTCGTGAGTCTTCAAAATAAGATTTCGAGTAAATTCACTCTATTTTGGAATCAATATTGGATTCTTCTTATCGTAACTCCAATCTGTATTGTCCATACGCCCTTTACATCTAAGAATATGGTCTACATCTAAGTACAGCCCTAAATTCCTTGTTAGACTTGTCACTTTCCCGGAGCACTCCTCTGGAAAATGTTGTCGCTGTAAATCTCTCAACTCCAATAATTGCAAATCTTGCTCCTCTACATTTTGTTGTGTCATAATCTCACCTACTTCTTCTTCGTAGCCTCTAATGGCCATCTCTGAACCATCCACTAGGTTCAGAGCCTCCCCGGCCGAAAGAAGAACTTGTTGGAAAGAAACTGGCTGTTGTGGCCAAGTTTCTTCTGTATCCTGCAAGAAAGCTAGACCTTCAAACCACAATTGTTCTTTAGATGTACTAGAACCTGGCCGATTAGCAATGTCCGCAGGGTTTTTGTCTGTTGGAACGTATCTGAAATCTACATCGGTTCTAGTTTTAATCTCTTTGATCCTTCTTGAGACAAACGGTGGGAACAGCTTATTACTTTTCATCCATGTAAGCACAGTCATACTATCGGTCCCCCAGTATTTTCTGCTAATTGGTAGATCAAAATTTTCTGCAACGTACTTGAGTAATCACAGGGAGTATCCTATGAGAATTCCCAATAACTCAACTCTCGGTATCTTCAAATCACTTTTACCTTCCACATGGATGGATGACTCTTGATTTAGACATCAGGAATGCTGTTACTGCATTACCTTCTCCTCTAGATACAATGTAAACCACAGAGGCATATGCACTCAATGAAGCATCTGAAAAACAATGCAATTCAAATATTTTTCATTCCAGTCTTTACCTATGTATCTAAAAACCTCAATTGACTTCGTTGATTGGAGGACTTCTATTACATCCTTCCATGTACGTACCATGTCCTGTGGGAGTTCAGAATTCCAATTCAATTTCCCTACACATGTTTGTTGAAAGAATTATTTAGCGGACAATATCATAGGTGAAGCGAACCCACATTTTTATTTTTTTTATTTATTTAGCTTAGTTATACAAAAACATACAATAAGTTAAATGCCTTTGATAAACCTCGTAAAGGTTTGTCTCAAAGACATAATTCCGCAATAAATACAAAAATAAAATCAACTTAATCTATTACATTGATGTACTTATAATCTAGTTAATAACAACATGGGTCATATATACGACCCATAGACCTAAGTACGTCTCTCTTGGTAATTTGAACCTTGGAAATCTCTTCTTTGCCTAACTCTGGTACTCTGAGCTGTAGAGTATCCTCGCTGAGATTCCAATTAACACGTTAAACGCCATGGGGGGCACCAGTGACCTCATGTTACTACTCCGAGCACGCCGTGGGGGTCACCAGTGACCTCAAGTCAGACCTGTTTTCAAGAGGCTCTCCCACGCCGTGCGACGCCGTTAACAACTATTCCATGCGTTAGGATGACCGGCACGGCGCTCATAAGCAATAGTTCCCGATGGGACTTAGGTACCTCAAGGATAAGTTATAGAAAACTAACTTTTTTATTAGTTTCAGTATTTTACACTGAAATTATGCATTTTGATGACAAAATAAGCATATTTTTGTAACAAATTTATCTAAATGACACTGATTTTAGCACATATGATTAGTAAGAAATGCGAGATGCGAGGTCTTGCACCCCGAGGGCAGGCTACGCTTCGCGCGGACCAGGCTAAAACAACAATCAGTGATGCCCTTCAAAGGACAACAGCGCCCTGCGCTACTCAAGCACCGGACGAGGTTGTACGGTCGCTCGTACCCTCAGGCCGCCCTGCAACGCGTGCTCGACGAGCTTGAGCGCGATTGGCGACCAATGACGCCGTCCACTCCGGGATCAGTGGACCCCGCTGGTTTCTTCGCCGCCTACGGCCGCCGCAGCAGCGATAACCGCTGCCTTCGCCGCCGCACCCCACTGCCGCCGCTGCCTGCTTCTCCTCGTTGCCTCCGCTGTCCCAGCGTGAGCCGAGGACAAGAAGCAGCTCGACCTGCTCGCCCTCAAGCGCGCCGCCGCCCGGCACACCGCCCTGAATGCCCTCAGGAGAATGCTGCAGCTGTGCAGGCGGGAGTGCAGAATGCGCAGCGCGCCGAGAAGCGCCCACTTGATCAACCTCACTGACCCCGCCGAGGACCCGCACGGTTCCGGCTACGAGGGTCACGCCGCTGCTGCCCATGCCCCTGCTGAACAGCCCGGGTACTGGAGTCAGCCAAGCGCCGTCATCTGCCAAGACCACCTACACGTCCTCGTTGACCACCCCGAAGCCTGCGACCAGCAAGCCCAAGGAAGACGCCAACAAGACGCCGTCACCAGCACCCAAGACGACCATGAAGTTGACTGGGTGCATGAAGAAGCCGCCGCCGATAGTGGTCGACCTGCTCCCGAACTGGGGCCACCACTTCGGCGAGATGAAGAAGCAGCTCGGACACGCGCCAAACGTGCGGCCCTATGGGCCCACAGGGTTTAGATTCCTGGCGAAGAGCGAAGAGGAATCCCTCCAGCGCGGAAATTAGGTAGCGCTGGTAGACGCGGCTACCAGCGCTACCTAACCGCGCTGGAGGGCTCCGGGACCGGAATTTCCTGGTTTGCTTATGCACCCCCGAAGGAGCGGCCTGTCAAGGTCGCAATACGAGGCCTCCCAGTCAACACTGACCCCGAGGACATAGAGAAGGTGCTGACCACCCTGGGCTACGAAGTGGACTACGTGCGCCCCATCAAGGCTCGCGGAGGACGCCCAGGGTGCATCTTCTTCGCCCAGCTCATCCGCACGCCAAACCTCACCCCGGGCATTTACAACGTCACAGAGCTGATGTGTATGCCCGGCGTGAAGATCGAGGGATGGCGTGGCAAGAAGGGAACACCACAGTGCCACAGATGCCAGCAATTCCGGCACAGCAGCAAGCACTGTCACCGCAAGCTGACGTGCGTGATCTGCGGCGGTGAGCACGCTGCCCGGGATTGCAAACGGCCACGCGAAGAGCCCGCCACATGTGCGAACTGCGGCGGCGCGCATCCGGCGAACAACCTCGACTGCCCCGTACTGCGCCGTGAAGTACGGAACAAGAGAGGAGGCACTGCGCCAATTACGAAACCCGACGTCGAGCTGAAGAAGACGGAGGCGGCACCGCATGGGGAAACCAACGCAGCTGGATCCCTCATGGCGGCTGCCAACGGCCTCTCCGGAACTTCGACGAAGAATCGGAAGCCGTGGAGGCGGAGGAGGCGAGCATCGCCCCCGCCCAGGACGTGGAAGCACCGGGCCAGCCACGTCAAGAGCCACCCACGGGTCCGTTGGATGTGGTCGGCACCCTCAGGGTATACCTCAGGGGGAGAAGCCGGAGCACCAACGGGCTCCAAGACAAGAGAGCGCACGAGCAGCCGTCCTAGAAGAGGACAGAAAGGTCCTGATCAGCGCAATCAGGACCCTTACTGAGGTCCAGGTCGCGCTCCGCACGGGCGCGGACGCGACCTCAATCGTCGAAAAGAGCCTCCAGCGCCTGATCTCGTCATACGGCGGGGTCATGGCCGCCAGGGGCGAACTGGAGGCTCTGGGACCCAGATAGGCTGCTCAGGGTGGTGCTGTCCAGCACAGCCTGACGTGGCCTTCACCTGACCACATCCACTACTCCACGTCGAGTAGTTAGGATCGTGGGCACAATCCCAGAAACGCCCGGCCACTGCCGCTTACTGGACTCGACCGCTGCCTCGGGACCACCTTGCGAGGAGGATGAGGCAGCCAACCACAGGACCTGACCACCAGATGTAACGATAACGAGCCGCCGCTGGCTGACGGGCACTAGCTGGGCCTCCCCCAACGGGGAATCACCCGGCTGGTTCGACCTCGCCGCGGCGTGAAGTTTTGCCTGGACCATCACCGGATTGACCACAGTCGCGCCCAGCGCGACCCCCCAACGCCCCACCTGTTGTCGCAGGTGGCGACTGACACCACGTTGGAGTGGCCATTGCCACGTAGACGTCTCCCCGCCGGCCGCAAGCGGCCGTCGAGAAGAACTCCACGATCGCGTGATGCGAAATGCGAGGGTGGGTGGCGGGCGGCGGGGGGCCCGGCAAGGGGACCGGCGCGGCGCCACGATAACGAAGTTGTAAATTTTACTTCGCACGCGCCGTGGGGGTCATAGATGACCGCGGCGAGATTTTTGACAATAAAAAAAAAACAGTATATTTTATTTGAAAAAAAATCAGTTTTCTTTACATATTTCGAAGTAATAAAGAAATGGACATCAAAATGATTTTTGGTAAAAATGGAAATTTTTATATGGCGTTTAACGTGTTAAGACCCAGTACTTTAACTTTCTCGTTTTCTTTTATAAATATCAATAGCTTCGTCAACAGTTTTCGCTTCCGTTACAAGTTTGTCTACATAACATCTATCCGCCTCTCTCTTCAATAAGTGTTCATTATGACTTGCTAAATGATGTCTAACAGTAGCGGTTATTAGGAAAGGACTCGATATTACCCCAAATGAAACGCGGCAGAATCGATAATGTATCGGATGCTGCTTCTGATCTGCCGTGTATGATTCTGGATCTACTATTTCTATAATTCCCATTTTTATTCGTTAGTAAGTCATCTCTGTCACGAATCATCCCTGTGATTCAACTAAGTCAAATCTGTGAAGAATCATCCCTGTGATTCCAATCAAGTCAGTCCCGTAATGAATCAGTACAGATCCAACGGACAAAACTCAAAACAATAATTAAAATGAAATTCAAAGCCACTCAGATCAAGAAGTTTAAGAACAAAAGAATACCCAAATCAAA
Source organism: Phthorimaea operculella (assembly GCA_024500475.1). NCBI lineage: Eukaryota > Metazoa > Arthropoda > Insecta > Lepidoptera > Gelechiidae > Phthorimaea > Phthorimaea operculella. Next base: position 885,705 of record JANFCV010000164.1, read on the forward strand.
GGTATTTCACTATTTTCACGTCGCGTACAATCAAGTCTTAAACAGTTTAGTATCACTACCAAAAATCACACTGACCAGTCATACTTCATACCTGTGTTGGATATGACGCACCTGTTCAAAGTACCTACAGGTGCAACACAGTCACAACAGAGATATCGAGAGCTCCATCAATCGCGATCCACGTAACATAACCACCATATTATGATAACAAACTACGTACTTCTTACTGCTGTAACATTCGGTTGAACACCAAGCATAACGAGAGTTTGGCTACCCACCAGAAGACCAGAGTTGGCTATCAACCAAGCTCAAAAGAATCAAACACAATCCGTTTATTTGGCTATTCATCAAAGCTACCACAACTCGGCCTACCCACCGAATAATCTCAAATAAGTTATAAGCCATCCCGCCACCGAGACTCAACTCAAATTTACATTGCAGCGTTTCAAGTAACAATAAAATAATAACTTTACCATAACTAATTAACTAGGTTTTAACTCAACTTGAATCTGATGAAAAACACACAACAATGTCCGCTATCGCATTGGAAAACTACTTCACAAAACCAAAACAGCACACTATCACTCGTGTGTCTATACGGTTCTACCCGTCCAAAGTGACTGTACACTATACTCAATAACAAAGAACTATGCTTGCGTTACAACGAAGTGTGTAAGCTAAATGATCGTCCACTATCGTCACACTAGAACACACGACAAAAGTATTCTAAGGAAAGGAAAGGTAATATTTGGCAAAATAATAAAACGCTATCAAGCTAGAATACTCCTCACAATCGTTTAAATAAAAGTTCACCATCACGACGTCAAAATCATAGGTTGGTAGGACTACCACAACAATTATAGTATGCTACTATGTTAGAAAATTACTCAAAAACTAACAAAATAATGGTAGTACATTATGACAACGATACGAAAGACATCCTTAACACAAGTTGAAGATCTTGGTTTGCCATCTCGCTCGCACTGCTGCATTAGCTCATACGAAAACTCCTAGTACCATTACTAAATAAACAGTGATACAAAATCCCAAAAGAATACTTCTCAAACTAGTCTAAATAATGGCAGGATAGTGTATATACATAACCATACAGAACCGTAAACAACTATGACCAAGCACGAGTATACCATCAACAACCATAAACAGTGGAACACTACCACACTACAGTGGCACGCTATTACAATACCGTATTCCTGTCTTTACATTACGAAACAAGCGACCAAAACAATGCAATAAAATTCTAAATAATCAACTCCATCTCAAGTACTGGTCCTCGATCCCAAGTTATGGTCCTTGATGGGAAGTTATGGTCCTGGATCCCGGTTCTGATGTCGTAAATAGAATACAGAAGGGGAGGGCATATGATGAATACCCAAACATAACTAAACAGTGAATCTTACACGTCAGGAATGTCAGGGTACAAAACCAACAGCGCATCGTGGGCGTATACTCGTCAGTACCTGAATTGATACTTGATGGATGGAATACTGCATGGTCAACCGCCGACTTGACTTTACTCACCATCGCGTAGTCAGCTTTCCATCCTGGCTGTTTGTGTATGGAGTTCTCGAACCTTGCCCAGAATTCAGGCCAGTTTTTTTTTACATTCCCATGAAATTTCTCCAAATTATCTTTAGTAACTTTGTATTAGTCTTGCATGATTATTTTTGTTCTGAAGCAATATTCAAAGTATAGAGTGTCTGTAACTCTATGAGAGTGTCTTCAGCTTCTAACTGATCTTTCATTTTTTTTTCATTACTCGCCTCAGAGTCAACCTCTGTTGCCTTCCCTTGATAATTTTTTGGCACCTCTGACTCAATTTTTTTTTTTATCTCCTGTTTGAGTTTAATTTTCATTCCTATTATCCAGTCAGCAACCACTCTCATATCTTTACTTGTATCTGGCTCAATTACCTTTTTAATTTCTTGCACCGTCCATAAAGTTTCTGGTGATATGACTTCACTCTCTGCATCCAATTTTCAACCATGTTTTCTCTTGACACAGGTTATTTTTCTTAAATTAAAATAACTCTAATAGGCATCCCTACTTTTATTTTAGTCTCAGTACTGATTTCAGTACTTGAATGACATGTGGGTGACACTAATCTAGGTAAGTTTTCAAACTGTAAACATGAAGAAAGTAACAGCTTCAATATTATGATTTCACGAGTCGTAACTTAAATTATGCAGTATAATTATCTACTTTACTTACCAACTGCTTGACAACACCCGCTACGCGAGTCCCCACAGTCAGTTGTCTCTTCCTTGCCGGAACGCAAGAAAACGTCAAGGTTTACGAACTAACTCTGTAAAGATGATAAACCAAAATTGTAAACAACTACATATAACGATCTACCCAACTAAATAACTCATAATTTGCGAATAAGAACAAAGTTTTCATGGAATGGCGTCTGGAATTCATTTATATTTCATCCAGAATCTTTCAAGATATTGACTTTCTTACCTGATGATAGTCTAATCCGTTTAGATATTAGTTCCATATAATTTATATTTTCCAGTGACGCACTTTAATTAACTTTATTTTCCACTTAGTTCACTATTTCGCTTTGAAACAAACTTTGAAATAACCATAGAGTACTTACAAACCCGACCGATTGTTGTCGACGAAAAAACATGGCGCTAGAGATGTCCTCAACGTAAACAAACTTCGAATATTATCCGAACAAGTTGTAACTACGAAACATACCAGTCAAGATCTTAATTACAATTTAAATTTCTTACTTCGAATTCTAACAAATAGCATTTCACACTTTAGATCTTTAATATATTACCCTTATTTCCCCATCCACGGGGATCGTAAACTTTATTTTAATCAAAACGATCGGCTTCGATATCGATTTCTAAATTCGACAATATACGAAATAGTGGCGAACTACCACATCTCTACTTCCATAGACAAAGAGTTTTTTTTTTTAATACATTTTACTTTACAAGGCATTGACTACCAACCATATACAGCCATACATCATAGGGCACGTAATAATTACAATAAAAATTAATTTTGAACCGAACAACAAATCAAACACAACCTTCACAAAAAATCTTTATTATATATAAAGTATAACAAAGTAAAATGACATTTCAAAATTATATTATTCGCCTTAGATTCCGCAACCAGCTCCTTTTTTTTTATATATATCCATAGAAGAACAAATTCTTGCAACTTATTGTAAAGCTCCTTTTGCAAGAAAGAACGTATAAAATTATATATACGAAAATTTATAGTTAAACGGAAAATAAATTATGTACAATCGTACATATTACGCACAAACCGTCTGAATAAAACCGCAGGGTGTAAACGGAAAATAAACTATGTACAATCGTACATATTACGCAAAAACCGTATGAATAAAACTGCAGTGTGTAACCGCAAAAAAAAAACAAATTAAAAACGTAACAAAAATAAAAATTATACCGTGTTTAACGCAAAACAACCGGAGTACAAGTTAACTTCAAACCGATATTCACCATAATAATGATGGTCTTCCATAGAAATAAGTTCGGACATAGTGTGCCAAGCATCCAAACTGCTGTTTTCAGTAGAGATAGACCAATATGCAGTGTGCAAAGCATCCAAACTATTTCCTATATAAACAAATGAAGACATAGTGTGCAAAGCATCCAAACTATTCTTCCATTGAAACAAATCATATCGCAAAGTTCACTCTATCCATCTAAAAGGACGGATCAAATTCATATGAAAGACCACCCAAACGATAAAATAAAAGGATCTTTAAGATCCCAGCATCTCCACCAATTTATGTCGCCACGAAATAGACATTCGGTTATATTTACATAGCTTCGCGGTAGTAACGACATAAAACACAAAATAAAATATGATAAGGACAACATATAAGTATGCTGTCCTTATTTCCTCTCGTTAGAGAACTACAACAATCATTATATCAGGTTTAACCTGGCTCACGAGAAATAGCAATTCATCAATAGTACATAATTTCAAATATGTACTCTTTACATACATTACAAGTTTACATAAACATCTTAATGTTCGATGGGGGATCACCGCAGTGAAACAGAGCATACTGTCAAGTTCCCCCTGCACAGGCGTCGTACCCACTTGGCACGCAATGATGTCCTTCAGTATTACAATACCCAAGTCCATCCCATACCTGCTATGCTGGACGTGAGCGCAACCCATACAATGATTAACACTTGCCACCTTGCAAGTGCCATTTCCAAGCCATGGAAATGTCCGATAACATACTCGCCAAATGGAGTATGTTATTGTGGCCGAAGCCACCATGAGTCTCCAACCTCCCCTTAAACTCACCCAGGCCTCCAGAAATCTCTCTTGCCCGGAAGCCCTCCACTGACAGCTTTACATAGGTCTGCTTGATACCTATGTGAACGCCCCTTCACATAGGTAGTCAAGCCTCATCTAATACTGTCAGGCGGCTATGGAAGAACAGAGTTCCTCCGGAGGGAAACTATCATCCTCCCCAAGGTTGGGTGGCCACCCCTTAACAACACAGAACACGACAACGTGTTCTATTGGGCATCAAACACAATTACAGAGAGATTTCAGGTATGTCCATGCTATCTCACGCCAGATCTTACCAAAGTACAAATCAATTTACTGGTTAATTTGCCACCTCTCATGAGCCATGCTACACCAACATGATAACAAGGACTTACATAGTTTCTCAGGACATCTCTAAGTGGCATCCAATCACCAGCACTTCAGGAACAGCCTCCTCGAGGCTTTGGCCTTCAGGATGAGTCCCAGCTGTTTTTACTCACAGTATCACAGTCTTCGGGTGCAATATCGACGACACGTTTTTTCCTCCTTTTCACTCTACCCACTCTTTCTATTTTAACCATCTGTCAAATAACCACAGATAAAAAATATTTTAGCCATAGACAAAATGTATCCGATCAACCTTATCGATATTGAATCGATAAGCAAAGACATTGTGATCACTCACCATCGCCAGCTGCATTCGTGACTCTTCACGACAGGCATATATGCTTACATTGTAATTGAGAGCAAACAGTACAAATCAATTACGAAATAAACATAGGTAGGTATGTACCTAGCTCTAACAATATCAAAGGAAATTCCAGTAGGTTTACTTATTAGAAGATTAATTTTATTGGTGAGCAAATAGAAGTCTATAAACAATGCTATTATCAGAAGACAATACGACTTATTGGTTCTTTCTCTACAAATAATGGAAAAGGCACAAAGATACTCGGAAGTCGGAGTCACAAGATTCTGTTGTCTCCGTGGTCTAGCGGTCTTGCCGTTGTTGTTCTCAAAACCCTAGGTTCAATTTCCGGGGGGCACTCAAATTTTCTATGTATTACTGTATTTTCTATGTCTCACCTTTATAAGGGATTTATTAAAATTATTGAACGCCGTATATCTGGCATTCTTGACCTTGCCCAACCACCGGAGCAGGCCGGCTTTCGCCCCGGTCTTTCTACAATGGACCATCTTCACGCCCTCAACCAGTTAATAGAAAAACATCATGAGTTTCAGTTACCATTATATTTAGCATTCGTAGATTATTCAAAAGCATTTGACAGTTTAAACCATAGTTCCATGTTTCAAGCTTTAGAAAACCAAAATATCCACCCTACATACATAAGTCTTATCAAAAATATCTACGAAAACAGCACTGCAGCAATAAAACTACAATACCCGGGACCCTCGTTTGCTATACAGAGAGGCGTGAAGCAAGGCGACCCGCTGTCTCCGAAACTTTTCACATCTACTTTGGAGGAGGTATTTCGGAATTTAAACCCCAAATGGGAAGACAAGGGTATTGACGTCGGCGAGGCGAAGCTGACAAACCTTCGCTTCGCAGACGATATTGTCTTGTTTTCTGCAACTGCTTCAGGCCTGCAGGAAATGCTTAAAGATCTGAGCAGCGCAAGCCTTGAGGTTGGACTGCAAATGAACATGTCAAAGACCAAGCTCATGACCAACCGTCTTTGAGTACATCTACTTGGGCCAAATAGTCTCTTTTCAGGCACGACAAGACAAAGAGGTCGAAAGACGGATCGAAAATGCCTGGAAGAGCTATTGGTCCATGAAAGAGCTTATGAAGGGCAACCTTCCACTGACACTAAAGCGTAAACTCATGGACATGTGCATCCTCCCCATTCTTACCTACGGAGCTCAAACTTGGTCTTTGACTGACGTCCAAAAGTCCAAACTCAAGGTCTGCCAACGCAATATGGAGCGCAGCATACTCGGAGTCAGGCTAATTGACCGAGTCAGAAATACAACGCTGAGAGCTCGAACGCAAATAATTGATGTAGGTCTGAAGTCAGCATACCTAAAATGGGACTGGGCTGGACACACCGCTAGAATGCCAAACATTCTATGGGCAAATATTACTAGTACTTGGGTCCCTCCTAACGCGAAACGGGCTCGTGGTCGACCACGAAAACGTTGGAGAGACGAGTTAGATGCCCACGCGAAAAATTGGATGGAGGTGGCTCAAGACAGGGAACAATGGAAGAAGGGGAGGGAGGCCTTTGCCCTGCAGTGGGAAAGTTCAGGCTTATAATAATAATAATAAGTAATTACTGTATTTAGCGAATATGTCAAAATTTTTATTAGAACATTGTAGACTGAACCATCGCATTGTCTGAAAAAAAAAAGATGACTCCCTCTCTTGTAAGGGCTCAAAGCAATCGATCTCGGTTTCTCAACAAAATGACAGAATACTAATATCTATTAGTAGCTCTAGTCGGTTGAAAAACTGATCCAAGGTTTCAACTGGTCGTTTGTTGATTCTCAAAAGAAAGCAGAAAATAGTATCAACGTACAAAAGCCAAGCGGGTCAAGCATACAAATTAAAAGTATAGATACTACCTACTGAGGGTACAAACGTGTCAATAAGCGACGGAACAGGGATCGCATACTAACTAGCGCTGGGACCGTACGTGTGATTGGAACTCGTAGATAAGCAGTATTTGTGAGCTTTTTATTATCTTTATTAAAATTTAAAAAAGATACATTGGGAAGCAAAGTCGAACAATACAAACAAAATTAGAAACGCACAAAAACTCGCGGTCATAATGAGCCCTAGGACATGCTGTTCTCTGCCAAGTGTGGTTTTGCTTTTGAACCCTTCTCATTGCAAAGAATTTAATCAAAATCTTTTTCAACTTTGTTGACCTAATGAATCGATATGAAAGATGACAAAGAACCAAACGAATCCCTTTTTCGACCGATTCAAACGCAAATCTTTTACCGACGTACGAATTGGCGCCTATTTAATCGAATTCCCGTCGGTTCTGTTTTGGTTCGTACTTCGGAATGTGAGAGCTGCCGATAAACGGTGTGTGTGATGTGAGGGCCTTTAAACACCATTCGCATGATTCGGTGTACATTGCAAGTTGTGTTGAGTACACACATGGCATCAGATCAGCCTATAGCAGTTAACTTTTGGACGCATGTCATTCGCTTCAAGGCACCCAAGACGTAATGTATATTCTCCTCTTATTTCCGCTATCCAGTCGCTACCCGTCATGAAACCATCAGGCCAAAGGGCATTCACCGCTACCCTTGCTCACATCACAAATTAGGCAAACGGAGCGCGGGGCTCCTATACAGATGGATCACTCAGAATTAGCGACGATTTTGACGCTTACTGACTTTAACTGGAAATAACCGGAATCTCAAGGGAAGTCAAGATAATTAAAAAGTTGGTTGCCAATAACGTCATATTTCTTGGATTAAAATTAGCTCAGAATCATTATGACGTTTTTGTATCAGATTTTACTTTTTCGTTTTTCTTATATTCTGGCTATGCGACAAATGGCAATCGCAAAAATCCTGAATAGGCTCGAGTGAAACTTTGTGCCTACATCTACACCTACATTCCGATGTAGGTAATACTACAGAATACATAATAGTATCTACTATAAAAAAAATAACAGTAGCAACTCTGGCTATGCAACAAATGACAATCGCAAAAATCCTGAATAGGTTCGAGTGAATCTTCGTGCCTACATCTACACGTACATGCTGATGTAGGTAATACCACAGAACACAATAATAGTACTAGTAATACTGGTACTACTAATAAACCAGGATTTAGCCAGAAATGTACATCAAATAACCATGGATGACCAAAATCGTGTGATACGAGAAGAGCAACACATTTCGCAGGAAATTCCATTACCTACTAATGGATGTGAAATGTTAAATGTATTACAAATGCTTTAGGACAAAATGCGCAATTTTTGAACTGGTACTATTAAAGTAGCAAATAGGTCCATAACTTGTTACTAAGGAGGGTATTTACAATGTTCTGAAATTATCCTCAAATATAACTACAGTTTTGAAGGCTGTTTACGCCGTACCTACCCCGCAAGGGATATAGGCATGATAGTATGTTTGCAATTTCACTAAGTCTGTACACTAGTTATGAGTTTTATCCCCCATTCATGGCGTCATTCAACCAATTTCAAAAGACAATGAAAATCCTCACGTAAACTAGGTACTTCTAGTTCAACATTTCAGAATTTTTCGCTGGAGCTGGGACCTAAGCTACTAAGTCTCCAAACCCGACTCTCTTCCAGCTGCTATAAAGATCAATGAGCCGAAGAAAGCTCTCGATGGCTACGAACAAACCCAAACCATCGATTTACTACCTTCGACTACATAAACATTCCCTTATTCGACCAGAAAGTTCGAAAAGATAGTTCTATCTAGAGGTAGATAGATATATGGTACGTCGCGTGTTTTCCAAACAAAACTGAAAACATTGATGTACATTGCGGCGTGGTCATTCACATTTCTATAATGACGCCGAAATGTATATCAAAGTTTTGGCTATGGTTTTGTCGGATATTTTAAAACTTCGAGCAACGCCTCTTGCGTCCCATTCCGAAACATGTTCGAAAACACGAGGAGGATACCTTTGGATCTGTGTACAAAAATGCGTATTACCAAACCCAGTCGTAATAACAGAAACTAGTGGGTTACCTTTGTTCCTGCGCAACGTTTGACCCCACATTGCCTACAGCTGTTGTCATCACAGTAATTAGTTTGCTGCTCAGGGGAACAAAATGTTCCAAAGAGACCACGACAAATAACCAGAATGAAGCACTACGAAACTTGTCGCAATATGACATTATTTTTTTTAATTTTTCGTAATTTTCCACCGCAGGCTGGATTTGACTTCGCCGGCCGTACTAGCGACGGCTCTACCATCTGGACTACAGCAGCTCACTCCAAGCCTGCGAATTTTGCAAGTGTATCTTGACCACTAACATGTGGTAGGGCTTCATGTACTAAAATAGTTTTTGCTGCTAATTCCCAGCGACTAACCCATTCTTTACAGATTAGATTCTAGCCAAAGCGATGAAAACCCGCGATCAAAATAGCCTTGAAACACTTCCCGTGTTAGGTGTAAAACTTTTGGAGAAGGTGCAGACTTACCATCGCACGCTGGATTTGAAACTGTGACTTTTGCCATCTGCACTGGCGACACGTCTACCAACTGGGCTACCGCGGTTCTATCCTAGCCTGCAAATTAAGCAAATATATCTTGGCCACTAACGGGACAGTGTACGTATCTACCTAACACGGGAAGTGTTTTAATTGATATTCAATGTTTTTCATGGCTTCATTCTATTCATTCTAGCGGTTTCCTCCGAAAAATCCCCATCCTCTCGGTTTGACAATGATACGGTGTCCACAGACGCGCCTGTCCCTGGGGAACAGTGACCGAAAGCTGAAATACAAGTGTTTTTATGGCTTCATTCTATCCGGTCAACCGGTTTCCTCTAAAAAGTTCCCTTCCTCGTGGTTTGCCAACGATACGGTGTCCACAGACGCGCCTGTCCCTGGAGAACAGTAACCGAAAGCCGAAAGCTTTTGTTGATTATTGCTCTGATTGGTAGTTGGATTCGAAGTGTTTGCTTTTTATAACATTCGGGTATCATTATCATCTTCCTGCCCTTATCCCAATTACTTGGGGTCGGCGCAACACGTTTTGTTGAAAACTAAATGGTGTTGCAAAGGATTTGACTAAATTTTACGACAGGCCGCCTAGCAGACGTCAACCCTCCTTGGGAATGCTGTGGTAGATTAAGCGCCACCATACGATTGCAATAGGTACACATCAACTCGCTTCTTACGACACTCACGGAAAAGATATCGGGTGATGTTATTCTAAACTTTTCATCTTTAAATATTTCATCATCATCAATATGGAATGCCATCTTTAAATTGATTGTTCAAAATTGTTTTCTAGAACTGGACTCCTGGTAAAAGAGCACAGGAGGCTGATCCAGAAGAAAGTGGATGGACGACATTTGAGATTGGACCCGACGTTGGTACCTACTACGAATTGTAGAGGGCGGCGCATGACTGCAAGGGTTTCGAACTTCAAACTCCTTACCCACAAAATACTTATCAGTAAAATTTTACGAATACTCAGTAAATTTTTAGGTGGCTACGGCTTTCCAACACTTTATGTGTTGTTCCCGCGCCCAAAACCGCTCCAACCACAAAATTTCATAATAACAAACTCAGCCGTATAAAATATTGACAGAGAACTCTCGTCGAGTTATAATTGAGCAACTTTTCGGGGCCGTGTGTATCTCATCGGGGAATACTGTATTGTTTTCAGGCTTAATGAACATTTTTCAGCTTTCCCAACTCGACCCCGTTCCATTTCAGACTCCTTAAGGTTCCCGTAACCAGTATAAGTTGGTCTATTCAAGGGAGCTGCTTATACTGGATACTCATACTGTTATTTGGAGTAGCCACTGTAAGTTGATCCCATTAATGAATAGATTGATGGGTTTTCTGCCGATATAGGTAAGTACTGACTAAAAATAATTATGTATTGTTACATATTAATAAAAACTTCCCTTGCCGCTAGCAGAAGAAAATTCTTCCACTTGCTGCGGTCATGGTACAGCTATCGCTTCCTCAACAGTTATTAACCTTTTTTTACACAAACTCATTCCTCATTGGCCTCATACGTCTGTGACAGACGATTTATTCAGTGTCTGAGGCAGGATTTTTCATGGCTGTATAAGCCGATACTGGAGCGGCATGACTTTCCGCACGCTCTACTCATTATATTACTTAGGTATCTATGGTACTTTTAACCTGACCTTTCTTAAGGGCATATAAGTATATCAAAACCAAAATCAAAACGCTAATGCTGTAGACAACAGTTTTTCACAGTAATTACTGTTTCCTCACCGAATTAGTATGCAATGCAAACTGTAGACAAAATGTTGTCAGCAATTTGGGTCACAGCCATTAGCAAAGTGGCAGAACTAGCCAGTTATAGGCTAAGAGATAGCAACAAAAATTCGTCTAGCTACCTAGATAAGCTTAGAGAAGTTGATACTCGTTGGCCACGTGGAAGGGAGGAGGAGCAGAGGTAGAATACCATCTCGCTGGACCGACGCTAAAGTAGCAATTACCCGCCTTAATCTGCAAGGGTCCATACATTTAGCAGAAGATCGGCTAACATGGAGAGCCCTTCAGAATAGTGCAACTTACGGTGGTCACGACCCTCAGTCATGAGGAATCGACGGAAAAGAAGAAGACCTAGATAAAGAACAGACTAGACAACACTATTGAGCTTCAGACAGACGCAAGCATCTGCTGCATTTACGGTGCTCGAGACCTCTTATTATCTGCTTGCTTTTATATCCTAACTTACATCTCTTGACCTGAAGTCCGGCAGTCGTAGCGACTATAAAATGATGAGGTGTCATATAGGTAATGATGATGTCCGATAATGGAGCGATGCTATTGTGGCGGTCACCCTGGTTGCCATGGACAACTAGATCTTGTTGACAGCTCATCAAACAAGCGATCGATTTTTCTTATTGTAATAATTTTATGTTTTTCTATTCATATCAACCGTTTAATGCATTGTAAATAAATCATATAATCCACGTTCAAACAGGCTACTTATTTGTTAGGGAGTAGCCATATAAATTGGTGACTTCCGACTTTGTTGGACACCACACCATGTCTGACGAAAGAGAAAATTTCGAGCTACTGAAGCAGAAAATAACTGAGCTTACGGAAGAAATAGCAAGCATTAAGAGGGAACGCTCGCTATCTCGGTCGCGATGCCAAACATACGGCAGTTCACATGATTATCCCCGCTCGAATGATAAAAACAGTGAGTACTACTGCTGGTACCATCGACGCTATGGCAAGAGTACTATCAAGTGCCATGATCCATGTCAATATAGCAGAAGAAATTCGTCGGAAAACCATGCCGGCAGTCCGAACTAGCGGCTTACGACTGCTGCGCCGTTTAGTTTAACATCTCACAGCCCAGATCTCCTAGCCTATAATATGGCAAGCTCGTGACCAAACGTCCGGCGGTCGCAGCGTCTATTAAAACGACACTGTACGTGATAGTGGGGTGATGCTATTTCAATCGGGCATCACAGGATCTCTTAGCCTATAATGTGGTAAGCTCGTGACCAACCGTCCGCCGGTCGCAGCGTCTATTAAAACGACATCGGAATTAGTCTGACGGCAACTAACGTCTATCTATGCATTTGGAATTTGGGAAAATAAAAAAGAGAGCAAACTAAAACAAGCTGATGTATTAAAAAACAAAAACCCGACTGCGGTAATTACAAAGTTGTATTTTGCGATGAAAATCCGCCATCTTTAATTTATGTATTTTTAATATAGCCAGTGTCACTCGCGCTGCTGAGACGAATCTAACGACACCTCATATGTCAAAATCCAACTATCCGTTTGGGCTGTAGCTCGTGAAAAGGAATTTTCTTGTCCACATACATACATACGTACTCTCGAAATCATAACCCTCCTTCTGAGGCAGTCGGGTAATAAACATACCTAACGTGCGGCTGTTCAAATATTTGACAGCTGTCAAACCCATTCTAGAACACATATCAACAAGGAAAAATAAACCTTATGTCATTACATTAACATGACATTGACAGTCACAGACAGCTGTCAGATATGGGCTGTTCAAACGGCCTTACTGTACTTGATTTTTAATATCAATTCATTTGTTTTTTCTTATAGCATGGAGGAATAGTTATGTCCGGCAAGTTCGTGCGCGACCCTCCCTAGGGGTGACAGACGTTGGGAGGGGAGATGTCAGCGGGTAGCGGGGAAGGGAAGCGCGCGCATCCGCGCCGCACGTCATATTAAAATGACGTGCTTACTCGCCCCCCCACCGTCTGTACCCCGCAGGAAGGTCGCGCACGAACCTGTCGGACATAGGTGATTCAATGTTTATTAAGTAGGTACCTACTTAGATAATTATGGATTAACAAATAGTAAAAACTGCTTTTGGCAGTGGGAAGAAGTTTGAGAGCTATGTTTAAAATAATGTACTTAAAAAAGAGTTGTTTTAAAGCTTTGGATAGGTATCCAAAGCAGTGGAGAGTTACTTTTTCTTAACAAGATGGTATTTAAAAAAACAAATAACCGACGGCGGTAATTTCAAATGTGTATTTGGGTTTCATAGGCATTGACTCATAAAGAAGAAGAAAAAAGGTGTATTTTGAAAAATCTGCCATCTTGAATTTATGAACAACACAAGCAAGCACAAGATAAGTGACTTCACCCAGGGGCCACAGAATTAGTATGCGGGGAGTAGATCGGGGCAGATGCCACATACACTGGACCGCTCGGCCGTTCCGAGCCAAAGGATCGAATAATTTCCCGAGCCCTCTGGTGTGAGTGACTGAGAGAAAAAACAGGCTTTGAATCTTTAAGTGTACATAAGTAGCTTTATAGTTAACAGTCTTGGCCCGACTTGATGGCCCACACTAAAGGAAAAAAATGTAGTCGGTGTTTGATTCCGAAGCTGATCTTAGCGCAGTGGAAGCAAATTAAAGTTATCTTAAAATCTAAAACTAAATGGTCGATCAGCCTCGGAACAACATTTGACTACGATTCGTAGTGCTCCTTACTATAGCTAAATAAAATAAATTTAATGAGAAAATTTTCGTTCCGGAAAATTTCCGGCCGAGAAATTTTGGGATTTGTCTGCAACGGCCCTTAATCTCCTACAAGATGACTAATATTTTACCGCACTACTGCAGCTCATATCTAAAGTAAATGTATCAAAGTTCCGGTTGTACTAAAGGTCATCAAGTTGGTGACCTCCACGTAATGTCGCTAAATCACTCCAAATAACGTACTTATACAAAAACTAACAGCGAATTGCTTACCGTTTGGCAAGTATGTCGCCGCCGTTCCCTTATGAGTCAAAGTGTGACGGGAAGAGGTATCTGGGAATTTTGGAGCACATAGGAGGGGAAAATCAATACACTATGACTCACTGCCACTGGATACCAGCTCTGGACTGCAATCCGCCACTCCAATATTCAACCGAAGACCTTCACCACCACTATTGTTCAGTTCGACAGTTGTTTCTCCCGCACACTATTGTTTGCGACAGCAAAAGAGTTCGCTGTACAAGACGCGAAAACTAAAAGATTTCTCCCCGCATGAGAAATCCACCTAACAATCCGATATTGTATAGGATTAAAATATGTGCCTAACACCGGTCCGCGGCGCGCATGGGTCGAGCGAGAGTCTAAAAAGTAATAGGTTATGGCCGGCCGCGTGGATCTCGAACGAACGAACGAACAAAGGAATGCAAGATAGCGCCGACCGGGGCGTCAACGTCACAGCCGCGCGGTATGTCAGACGAAAATGGCGCGAACTAAAATCGCATTCGCGCGCGTACATGATGCGAAACTAAACAGTCGGTATGCTTAGACGAAAGCTAAAAATCTCTGGCTTGTAAGTATGCTAAAAATCTCGACGAACTTTTATTTTACACTACAGACCTTGGATACTTAGAAATTACGATGATATCTAATTTTTGGAGCAGTCAAAGCTCTGCTCACCCTGCAAGATATTTTTAATATAATTTTAAAAAAACCCAAACCATTTTGATAAAGTTTTATTGCTCTACTTTCCTAAAATTTATTCTTTTAATTTTCTCAGAAGCTTTTAATCGAAATATTTTAACATTCTGAGAAATATGCGAGTCCATTTTGTAAACCGCATTTTATTTTGAAGTCTGGAAATGAAAAAGTATCAAGGAATCAAAGTAAAGTTTTTTAGATGTTTTTAGCCTTGCCTTTAGCAAAGTTCTTTGCAACTGAAATTAGCTCGTTGCGGTTAAAAACTTGTGACTACCCGCGTTTTGTTCTGATGCTGCTTTTTTTTTTCGTGTGGGACACCGAGTCGTTCAACGACCCGATGAACCCTAGTGTCAGAGTTTTTCAACCGCCTACTGCAAGTAGCAGGCCTCTGACGTGGTTGTGTAACGACCGCCATGCCATCATAGACAGCAACCGGGACCGACGGCTTTACGTGCCCATACGAAGCACGGAACCATCTTACTTGCGGACAATCAGGTGGTTCAGCCTGCAATGTCCTAACCAGACTGGGAACAAATTCACAAAGTGATAAATACCAACTTTGTGAGTGACCCCACCGGGAATTGAACCCGGAACCTTTGCGTGGCAGGCAGGCATACTAACCACTGCGCCACATCGGCTGTGTCGTAGAAATATTTTAGCTGATGCTGCTAAAATATTTCTACGACAGTCGGGCAAAGACATGATGAGATGAGAGCTGTACCCCACAGATCCACTGCCGTCATCATACAAGTCACTATACCGTCAACGTGCCCTCCGAAGCTCGACATGCCAAACAGTTTAGAAACAAACTCTCAAAGTGCTTAACCCACAACCTTTACATGATTGTGCTCTCCGAAGAACGGAACTATCTTATTATTTAAAATCAGATTGTTCAGCCTGCAATGGATGTCCCACCCAGAATTCAAAAGAGATTCATTATACCTGGTCCATTAAAGAAAGGGACTATAAATGGCGGCGGTTTCTCATGTGGGAGGGGGAAATGAAATCATGAACTCCTGGTTCATGTAAGAGCCGCGAGAAAGCTTGACCTTTAGTCACCATTTATAATTTCTTTCTTTATCGAATCAATCAGGTATCAACTTTGTGAGTGTCCCACCTCGAATCGAACCTGGTACCATTGCAAAAAAAGTATTAACCCACAAATTCAATTATAGTACAGGAACTGCAAGCAAGTAATTTAGTTTCTCTATCCGTTGCAACTCACTGAAACTTTAAATTGTTAAGATGTTACCGACACGGGGACACGTCCGCGAAGTAGAAGAAAATTAAAGTTTTTAACCGATTTCAAATAAGACATAATGAAGTAAAAAAATAAACCGACTTCATAGAGAAGATAGATTTCCATTTTAACTAAATGATAAAGGATTGTACTTAATCGATTTTGTGGTTTCCTAAGCTAACTACCTGAGGACAGACATACACAATCTCAAATTTTGCACATTTGCTCAGCTACCTTTATTATTTTTGCACAGCAACCTCTAATATTTTAGAAGTCTGAAACGAATACATACTCGTAATACCGGTCTAACCCACAACCTTCTTTGTAAAAAACGGTAAAAAAGCATATTATTATATATATATAAAAAAAACAGAAACCAGACTGCGGTAATTTTAAAGTTGTATTTTGCAATAAAATTCCACCATTTTGAATTTATGAATTTTTATTATAGCCAGAGTCACTTGCGCTGTTGAGAGAAATCTAACGACACCTCAGCCTCACAAGTCATGATCCGCCCAGCTGTTTTGGCTGTAGCCCGTGAAAACTCTCATCTACAAAATACATACTCTCGAAACACATAACCCTCTTTCTGAGGCAGTCGGGTAAAAATGTAACAGACACAAGGACACGTCCGTTTCACAGTGGAACAAAATTAAAGTTTTGTTCTGTAATTTTATCAAACTTCCTGTCTCAAGAAGTGTCTCGGTATTTCATATTTTCAACAATAATTTATTATGAGGAGGTGAATTTGCTTCTTGCTTTTCGACTTTAGTCTTTATTAAGGCTCTGGCTACACAGGCGACTTTCTTGCTCGGTGGCCCACGGATCTCGTTCTTTTCCACGTGTGCGTGTGTGAAGGGACTTCCGATAAATTGCCGCCAAAAGTCGCTTCAGTGTGCACGCCCCATAATTAGTTTTTCCACAGAAAAGTGTCGTTGTCCATGGTTGCTGTCCGATATCTATGTAATCTGGTCGTAACACAATATACGCAATATACCTACTTTACTTGCCTACTACCAGTAAGTAGGCGGTTTAACAACTCAAACACCAAGGTTCATCGGGTCGTTCGTCGACTCGGTGTCCCACGCAACAGAACAAAACAACTCAATTTACTATCCACTGACCCTCGGTTTTCAACTTTATTATCCTATTTTGCTAAAAAGGAGCAGTCTGTTTGAGACCTAACCTAAGTGTTGTTTATAATCCTACAAATCCTTATTTGCAAATGGCTGCCGGCTGGTATCCGATTTATAGGTACCTACTTGCCTCTACGTATGTACCTACTCTAATCTCTAACTGCCCTATTCTCTTTAGCATAATTTCTGCTCTAATTTGCATCCATTGCCGCTCGTCATCCACACCTTTATAGCTCACCGTAAAGAAAATCTTCAATGGATATCGATGTTAGAAAGATTCTATTGAGGTGCCAATCGCTGTATCGCAAATAAGGCTAACACACACGCGTAATCAGATCACGCCGCTCATGCCAATCCACACTCTGCCCAGATTGTTTACATATTGATGAAATCTGTGTGCACACTGCCTAATCACATGATTGACTCGTTAATATGGCCGGGCTCATTCCTTTGGGTTTTGAATGAACAGGGATTTAAAAATAGGACGTTTCTATTAGGGAAAATTGTCTCTGTGGTCTGAGTGTTTTTTCCAGGATACGAAGGTCTAAGGTCGTATTATTACGTATTTGTGAAATAAGATTTCCATCAGTTTAGATATTTGTGACAGCGTAAATCTTTTGATACATATCTCATTATTTTTTTACATATTTGCTTATATTGCCTGGTAATGGCAAGACATAAAATTAATATCTTCAATTATCATTTTAGAATCTGTCAGGAATGGTAAGGAGAAACACGTTTCGAATTAGGACCTAGCTTTCTTATTATCAGTTTTCATGTAATAAACACAATGTAATAAATTAATATTCCTCTACCGAAGTAAATCATGTTCTACATACATAACGTTTCAAAATAATTTGCTTATGTAAATATAATCCCACCCAAAACATAAATGTGAAAGGCTGCCAAGTTCGATAATATTGGAATGCTTCGCCTATAAAAGAAGTGAGATCTAAATAAGTACCAAGTTCCATACACAGACCTCAGTTAAAAATAGTTACAGGAATGCACACTTGATTTTTCGCACAGTTTGGAAATAAGATCTATTTTCCAAACTGCGGAAAATCAAGTGTGCATTCCTGTAACTATTTTTAACTGAGGTCTGTGTATGGAACTTGGTACTTATTTAGATCTCACTTCTTTTATAGGCGAAGCATTCCAATATTATCGAACTTGGCAGCCTTTCACATTTATGTTTTGGGTGGGATTTCATTTATTTTTGTAAGGTTTATTTTCTTTTTTTCTTCATTTATACTTTACTTTGACTAAATACAAACCATCGTAACGAATTTTAGGTCGGTACGACGATTGGAAGATATAGATAAATTTTTTGTTTTAGTTCCTTAGGGGTATGAATTTACACCTTCATTATTTTTAAAACCGACTCACACTTGGCCATTTTCAGATTTTTTCCTTTATCTTGACCTAAAGACCTACCTCCATGCCAAATTTCAAGTCAATACGACCATTGGAAGTGGTCTAGGTTTTTGATGAGTGAGTCAGTCAGTCAGTCAGTCAGTCAGTGAGTGTATAGTAAAAATAGCGATTTTCTGACGTCAATATCTCAAGACCTACAATAGGTACATTAATGAAATTTTGTATTTTAGATAAGTAAGTAGATCTCGACAGATACTAGAAATTTCATATGCGTAGATAAAATAGATTTTGAGTTATAGGTGGGTCGAACTTGGCCCGAAATGGTTCGTGTAATATAACCCATGGCCGGTGTGTCGCTTTTTTTGCTCGAACTTGGCGGACACACTGCCGTGTGTCTAGATTTCAGATTGCTGTTTCTAGTATATACATACCAATCTATTGGGATTGTAATGCACTCACAGTGCTATTATTATTCTCACAAGTGAAAATAATAAATAGATAAAATGACATGCATCGACCGGGGATCGAACCCGGGCCGCATGGTTGATACTGGTTGATATATTATTTTCACTTGTGAGAATAATATAGCACTGTGAGTGCATTACAATCCCAATAGATTGATTAAGCAAGCTTCATCATATGGTTTGAATTCCACTCATAATGTGGACTAACCATGTAGTAAGTTCTAAAAACTTTCTACATATGTCGCTGGATCGTCGCTTGGAGACGAGCATCAAGAGATAGATAATTTGGCGTTCATCGGCCGTGCATCGATAGCTCAGTGGCAGAGCGGTGGGGCGTTTACCCATGCGGCCCGGGTTCGATCCCCGGTCGATGCATGTCATTTTATCTATTTCTTATTTTCACTTATACATACCAATGTTGGCAAAGAAACATTAGTTACTAAAAGTTATTTTGTTACATAAACTTTGGTTAGCTTCATATTTTTCGATGAACGATAAATATTATCCATCATGACAACAAAAGACAAAAGGATGAAAAATTCATCATTACCAATCATGCAGACAAAAGGATGAAAAATTCCAAACTTTACTTTTAGAATATCTTTGTCGGAAGCAACAATTTACTTAAAAATTTTCTAATCGATCAACAAATCCGGAAATTATTTGGCTGTGTTATTATGATTTTACTAATTACTTTGAAACTTTCTGTAGCCAACACGACGATAAATCGAAATTCCAAATTTCCCTCTCCGAAACGCGCTGAAATGAATTTCATTTGTCGTGGTCATCGCGCCGTGCGTTATACATACATACATATAGACATGGAGCAAAATAATAACTATAGGAGAGTCAATCTTAAACTGAAAAACATACCTCAAAATAATCTGTTTGATTGAACCTTGATGGCGTTAGAATTGAAGTGAAGTGAAGCGAATAAGAATTGAAGTGAAGAAAAGCTAGCGAAGCTGTATAGTTAAGAATTGATACACTGTTTGTTATGAAATTCAATAGAAGAAGAAGAAGAAACTAAAAAATACAAGTTAATATATTTTGGTTATATTTAAAATCAGTTGCAACTCATGAGACTTAGCTATTTTTCATCCTAGTCTTCAACTCTCATTTATTAGCGCCATCTAGGTTTTTTTTATTCCTAGCTTAATCGCTTGATAAGCAGGTGTTTTGTGTGATGATGGCGTGCATAGTTAATCCTCTAGTGAGGCTTCCTCTTTGTGGAGCAGTAGTTCATCCATCTAGGTTTAAGCAGACATTTTTGATGAACTTTTTTTTAGTTCTAGGTTGACTCTCCCGTAGTATATCTCCTCTATGGTATAGGTAACTCATTAACCCATCACGTGTCGTCAACACATTTTAGTTGGCAATTACTTTATGTAAATGTTCATCCGGCGTCACTCGACCGGCGAATATAATCACGGGAATAATAATTAGACCAATATTTTGCAATAGTTCTGAACCTCGTGTTGTCATTTGTCTGTGTTATTCATTCATATTTCCGGTTTATATAGGGAGTAACAAAAAGGATAGGATCCTTCGGATTGTTGTATGTACACTTTTCGTTACTTCCTATAAAATTTAGTAACGAATAGAAAAAAATTATTTTTTTATTTGTGTCATGTGTATTCTGCCCGTCCTAACCTACGGTGCCCAAACGTGGTCACTCACAGAAAACCACAAGTCCAAACTCAAGGTTTGTCAAAGAGCCATGGAACGCAGTATTCTAGGTGTCAATGCACCCAGAACGGTGGGCTAGGATCGTTACAGAGTGGAGACCTCATGATGGGAATCGTCGACGAGGTCGACCCCGCAAACGATGGTGTGACGATCTCAATGCCTACCACAAAGACTGGTGGGTGCTTGCACAAGACAGAGATAAGTGGAAGAAGGAAGGGGAGGCCTTTGCCCAGCAGTGGGACACTCTAGGCTATTGATAATGATAATAATTTGTGTCTTGGCTGTTTTCTTTATACGGGGTGTGAGGTACAGCTTTCCGAAACTGAAAAACTTCCCATGAAAAATCACGATCAGCTGAAAAGTTTTCTATGGAAAATCTAAATGTTTTTTACTGATCCTGGAATATTTTCCTATGGGAAGTTATTCAGTCGTATGAATGGTATTCGGAGAGCTGTCACTCACATCACAAAATAGAGAGTTTACAGAAAGTTCACTCGACCCTATTCAGGATTTTCGCGACTGTCAATTTATTACATAGCCAGGGTTGCTATTGCTAATCAAACTTAGAGAAACACTACAAAATCTGACAAGACCGTCATTACATTATAATTCTGAGCCAATTTTGATCCAAGAAGTATGACATTCGTGCCAACCATCTTCTTAGTTACTTTGAGTTTCTTTGAGATTCCAGTTAAAGCCAGTAAGCGTCTTAATCATCGCTAGTACTGTGTGAGTAAAGGCGCCCAGCAGCGCGCCGTTTCCCTAAATTGTGCTTACACCTGTATAACTAGCTTAGCACGTTTATCCCGCAAAGTCTCTAAAATTCTGATTGCACCTGAGAGCCGTGATTAGACGGCGGGCTTATAACCGTCGTTAGAGAGATCCGAGCTGAAACACGTTTTCAACTTGTTTCAATCTCCCCGAGCCCCTTCCGGCTTCGGCTTTGGGCACTTTTCTCAACAAAAGTTTGCTTCACCGCGTGACAATTTATGGGAAATTGAATTTTAAAAAGTCGGAAATTGGTTTCACTACGTCACTGGAACTTTTACGTCGTCGTAGAGCGAAGCAATTTTCGTGATTAGTCTGATCGTTGAACTCTTGTACGAGAATAACGTGAACTCAAAATTGATTGATGTTTAGACTTTATAAGATGTTTCCAGTTTGGTTTAGTACATGAATTTTATCACTACCACAACCACCAAAAACGTCAGAAATCTACAGCACTACTTTAGAATATTACAAAGCTTTTTGCACAAAGATTCAGCGGTTTGTTCGTCGAACTGGTGTATTAACACACGACAGAAGAGACAATAAATGGTAATGATAATCGGCAGCCAATATGGTTACATTATAATAACCTTTCGCTGTTGGTGGTGTTGGACATACCTACCCAACTAGGGTAAATATCTCACAGACCATCTCACGACCGATTCCTGACCAGGACCACTATGTTAAGAATGTACTCACTCGTACGACTGAAAAGAAGATTCGACAGTCAGTCAGTATGTTTAAGTGGCAAGCTCTATAGAGTAGACGTGAGACATCACATGAGACGTAAGGTGACATCTGTCAGACAAGTGATCGTCAGTCGTCAACGGTTTCAAGCGTCGCGATGTCGCACGTCTCACGTCTCATATCTCACGTCTAATGTGTGGAGGTAGGGCCTAACACTCTCACGCCATGGGGTGATGCTATCATTATACGCCGGCATCACAGTACTAATAGAGCGCGGTAGAATAACGTTTCGCCATGTTGCTGAATCCCCGATCCCCACGCGACGCGGCGCCCGAACATTTTAATTTTCAATTACGAATTTTTGATTGATTGTTGTAAAGTTCTTTTTTGTCACGACAACTTTTACCGCCCGCAAGTGATTAATTAATCGGTGCCGGAAAAAATATCACGATGAAAAACAGATTGACTTGATTTTCGTGAAATATGGTTTAAACACGTGTTCCCATGATACTGTGGGGTAGGATACCCAACTAACAACTTGGTCCTATAAAGAACAGGCTAAACGACTTTTGGTTATATAAAGGTCGTATAGTGGTAAGCAGAATTTCACTGAGTTGTGTAGTGGTGTCTTATTCGACCTTTTAGTCGTAAACGTCTAAAGACGTATAAATTGGTCGAGTAAACGTTAATACGACTTAATTATACGACCGTCGTATAAAAGTCGTATAAATGATCGCTATACGATTAAATTATAGGACTAATCGTCGCTGTTGGGACCATTATATAACCTTCAGTCAGGCCACCGACTGTTACTAGATCATAAGGTATATAAAGGTCGTATCATTATCTTTTATAAGCCGTATAGTCGTATACAAGTCGCCAGTGCGACCGTTATATGACTTAAAGTCAGTTCAGCGACTGTTACCAGATCGTAAGGTGTATAAAGGTCGTATAAAAGTCGAATAAATTTCTTGTCTAAATGTCGCATAAAAGTCGCGTTTGCGACTGTTATATGACTTTTAGTCATGCCACCGACTGTTACCAGACCATTAGGTATATAAAGGTCATATTATTACCTTTAATAAACCGCACAGTCGTATAAAAATCGTCATTGCGACCTTTATATGACTTTTAGTCAAGTCTACAACTGTAATTTGATCATTAGTTATATTATGATCATATTATTACCTAAAACACAACGCAATGTCGTATAAACGTGGTGTAACATAACGATTAAATGACTCAAAGTCCAAAAAAGGCTATTTATATGACTCTTAAAAACCTTTTAATTGTTTAGTAGTCGTACATAATACTTTTTCACAACTACTTGACCTTGCTGTGGTGTGCATTATTGTGGCCATGGTTCTGTAGGTAATAAAATAGGAAATATATGTTCGAACGGACGGACAGAATGTATGTATGTATGGATGAATTAATGAATGGATGGACGGACGGACGGATGGACGAATGGACAGACAGATGGACAAAAAGTCGTAAAATTAAGCCAAATCCTTTGCAACACGATTTTGTATTCAACAAAACGTATTGCGTCGACCCCAGGTAATTGGGATGAGGGCAAGTAAAATTAACGATTAAATCAGATCACTACTGCCAGCCTTGAGAATAGTTCATAATGTTGTGTAGTACACCCCCCTACATTTTTTGTACGGGGCTATAGTTGGTCCTGATTCCATTCATCATGTCGTACTTCATTATGTCGTACACTACTCTGTCAGCAATAGTTATGCCGTACAATACAATGTCGTAAATTATAGGGACTCGTCGCATCAATTACAGCTGACTATCACTTGTCTGACAGATGTTATGTTACGTTTCCTCCGTGGAGTACATACTATGCACGATATACTCAATGCACAACACGAAAATGCCCGACAACGTATTGTACAACAGAATAATGTACGGAATTATGAATAGGCTTGAAATACGGGCCCAGACTAATAATGTACAGTACTGCAAATAGAATCAAAACAATTTACGTCACAGCGGATGAAGTGATGTGACAGTGTTGGCTGTAATCGACTTATACAGGGTGTCAAGAAAAGTAGTACGTTCCTTTAAACCACAAGTTCTGTTACGTAGGTATAACATAGTGTCTTGACCATGTTTAAAAAATATATTTAATAATATTTTTTATAAAACATTATTTAAAAAAATAAATTGAAATGTTCAACCCTAGGTCTGAGCGTGATAGAGCACATCGTTACTGTCACGTTCAGCTGCGGTTGCACCGTTGTAGATCTTATTACGCGCTGTGAAGGAACAGTGCATAGTTATTGGAGTGGTAATTGACAGTACATACACTGTTAAGCGCTCTGTGTTGTAGAGTTGAACTATTTGATTAAAAGATGTTAAAAATATTTTTATCACAAATATTTTTTAAAGATCATTTTAACACACTTAACATACTTTATTATACGATGGGACAGACTACTTTTCCTAACTCCCTGTAGATTCATTATTCGAACCTAACATACAAGGCAACCCAGGGAGGCGGGACGGTGGTTTGGGGAGTGCAGCCCCCCCACAATAAAAGACCACCTTTAACACAATCCCAAAACAGTAGTCTAGGTAAGGTTAGAGTTGGAGCGAACAAATTGAGCGACTAAGCTCAATAAAGAATACTATATAATTATATTATTTTAAATAAAAATGATATCGATTTAGTTAGGAATGTATGTAAAATTATCGATCAAGTTACATCACTAAGCTACTACTCACGTAATGTCTCCGATCACAATGTCGAGCATTACACCCCCGTACATTTTTGGTACGGGGTGAAAAATGGCGACATTGTTTTGATTCCATCCATAATGTTGTATTCTGTTCCTCTGGTGTGGTGTACATTATACTATCAGCCAGTATTATGCTGTACAATACAATGTCTTTCAAGGTTTTCACTTTCTAAACGGTACCCTTTAAAATGGCGGACAGAAAATGGTTTCTAGTCATATAACCCGACCTTTAGTCGTAAAGTGTTCTTTAACAGTCGCGATCACTACATAAAGTTATATAAACGTTAAATAAATAAATAACGAATTAATAACATAAATAAAATAATTCAAATCGTTATTATTTGTAGGGGGCATTAAAATTTTGTTTGAATAATAACACAAAATAGTCGATAAAACAATTTCCCACTTGAAAACTCAACACTAAACAGTTCCTAACACCATTCACAACTTTTCAGATTATATTCGATAACAAACATGGCAGACATTAATTATTTTGAATGATTTGTTTGTCTTTAACCTCACTTTCACTCGTTTGATAGCATACTGAAGTCCGTGCACGATAAAGTAACACCGATGACCACTACACGATTTCAGGTCATGTAAATGTCAGTAATACGACCACTACACGACTTTTGATCGGTTAAAAGACAATAATACGACCACTACACGGCTAAATGGTCGAATAACAGTCGTATAAGTGACTGTTATTCGACCACACGTCGCGAATCAGACTTGTATATGACGTTTACCAGACTTAAGCCCATTAATACGACCTTAATACGATCTTTATACGGACAAAGGTCATATAATTTGTGCCCAAATCGCGTCGTATAAACGATTATATAAACACTATACGACCAAAACTATCCGACTTCAAGACGTAGCGATAACGTTGTCCCGACCATTATACGACCAAAACTTGTTAGTTGGGTATAGTGCTGCAACATTCCCTATTGATGCAACTTTTTGTAATGCACTTGCCAACCCGCTTGGCATCACGGATATGCCACCGATAACGCAGTGCGTCTGGCAAAGTACTTGTCCAAAGTTATTTAGATTTTGCCATAGGATTTCGCAAAGCGATCGACACGAGAAGAAGTTAACGGACTCTTTTTATCTATGGGTCTCTCAGAGTGGTTGAAAGACGAGTTACATAGACCTACGCCTAAAACTGGATAGAGGTGGCCCAGGGTAGGGAGAAGTGGAAAAAGGAGAGGCAGGTCTTTGCCTTGCAGTGGGACATCTCTGGCTCAAAATATTAAAACTATATAATAGAATAATATTTTTTTTACTGGACATTACCAATCGTACCTAATGTATGTTTATGTAAATGATTATTCTGAAGATGATGACGATGATGATTTTGCTTGTGTTTTCTTCTTCTTTACCCACTCCGCGACACGGGCTTCCATCTTAATTCGATTCACAAGACGATTTTTATGCTTCTGGCTTCTAAAAAATATAACAAATTGATTAAAAATATTTTCTGTACTTAGCAAGTAAGTGAGATTTTGAAACAGTAACATCTTGTCTTCATAGCTCAATAAACAATCTCAGAATTTAAAAATATTTTGGTACTTAGCAATTTCCAAATATACAAGGTGTAAGGGAACAGCAGCTCTCCAAATACCGATAGGCTGCACTCACACCACGTTACTGAACAAATTCCCATAAGAAAATATTTCAGGAAATGTAAAAAAAAAAACATATCTTCCATAGTAAATGCAGTCAGCTGATCGTGATTTTGTGTAAAAGGACAAAATTTACGTCTCCTGAAAAAAAAATCTTACCTACAGGAAGTTTTTCAGTTGAATTGTCTAAATGCAACCTGTATTCGGAGAACTGTCCCTTACACTCCGTATAGCAATCACAAAAAAAAAAACATTAAAACCAAAATTAACGTTGTTTGAAAGTTACTTACGTGGCAGCTTGGATTAGTAGCTGGTCCTTAAAATACTTGTCACTATTGTCCCTTAGGTTTGATGGTTGCAACTTTTTATCATTATTTTCTCCGTTTCGGGTGCTGTTTTGGCCTTCAAGCTGGTCATTTATAACTGTAGTGCCATTTAGTTCTTCTACTTGTTTCTGAATATCTTTGACGAGGTCGACATCAAGTTTGGAGACTGTGTCATTGTTTTCAGCCAGTGCTGTAACGTTTTCTTCTATAGTTTGGTTTATTTGTTTAAAAAGTTCAACTTGTTTTTCAGTTGTTTGTATCTCGGCTTCCGTTTTTGCGCCAGTCTCATCGGCTTGAGCTGACAGTGTAATAATGAGTAGGTAAAGCAGTGTTGACATCTAAAAAGTTGACGATTATTTTAACCGCTAAGCATGATACATAAAATTATCTGCTGTCAAATGCAATATGCTTAAAGCCATGGATAGGTAAATGCGTTATGAGAAAAGTTAACAGACCTGCTTCCAATACGCCATTTTTCACATTTTACAACACATACTGGGTAAAGAATTCTCTTTATCGATTCCAATATAAATGTTTACGATAACTTATGCAATTTTATACCTCGTATTTACGAATAAAGTAGAAATATTTAGTTTACGTTCTTGCACATAAAATATCAAGAAGTTTAACTTCTCACAAGGGCTGTTGGTAAGTTATGGTAAAGGTCCACTTTTATGCAAAAGTGAGCCGTAAACTTTATTTCCAAATTCACGGCTACCTTTTACGAAAATTTGCATTCGATATCAAAGTATCGTATTGTAGGTATTATTGATGTTTCCCTAATGGCGGCGGAGCGTCCGACCTTCCATCGGTTTCGAATTAAAGGTGGATAAGGGCTAGGGGAAGCTAAAGGGCCATTCAAATTCGCATCACCCCATCCGCCCCATCCGCCTTAACGAGCTCAATCTTTGTGCGTTCACTAATCTATTCCGTGCATAGCTTCCACCTGGCTCCATTAAGCGGCTTAGACTGGGTGAACAGGTAGACGAAGCTGTATGTAGATAAAACGATGTATTCTGTCGTGTGAGACACAAACGTCAAACAACGGAAATAATACTACCTTCTGCTACTATCTGATTACACCTAGCTGTGTAGTAATCGCCGTCAAGTAATCAAAGACTGACGCGTGCCCTTCAAAGTGCAGATCCATCTTTCTTACATACAATAATGTCCTACCTGGATTTTTAAGTTTCCAAAGTGATAAATAGATAAATATCAAGTAAGTCAGTGCCCTAGCGGCTGCGAGAATCGAACCCAGAACCTTTGCGCTGCAGGCAGTCGCACTGCCGCTGCGCCAATTCGTCATCTTTATCAAAGATTTTTTTAGGGGATGCTCCACAGTATAGACGTGTGACGTGACGCGCAACATGACATCTGTCAGACAAGCAATTGTCAGCTGTTATCGATGGGAAGCGCGTCTCGGGTGTGCAGCTTTGTTTCTTCTGTTACATACATTTTATATGGAAACGGTTTCAAGCGTCGCGATGACGCACGTCTCTAATCTCCGACGATCACTTGTTTGACGGATGCCATCTTACGTCTCACGTCCGTTCTATGGAGTTTGTGTCTTAGTTTCTTTTGCGATACTCCCTCTACCCTCTCATACGGTCACATGTACATTAAAGACACTGATGACGTCACGTGACGCACAAATTGGTTAACGCAGCACTTAGAAACGATTGTTCCCTGTAAAAGCAAAGTGACAAAGCCTGAAGGGAATTTTGGAGGCGTATTTTAGAATAAGAAGAAATCTGATTTCGCATGCATAAGACATTTTATGTAAACACACAATACCTATATGCGTTCTTTTACTCAAAATTATCCGCTACTTTGAAGATTTTTGAAAAATACACTATTTTTCACATTTACTCGAGTAGAAAGATATTGTGTGTTCTTTTATAAAAATAGTGATGTAAAAATAAATCGTCTTACTTAGGATTGGATTGTTTTACTGGCATTCACTTTTGTTATTGATATGATGATTTTTTTTTCCAATATAAAAGTCATATCTACTTAATCTTATTTTATTGTATGTATGAAAATAGTATATCACAGTTAGTGCATTAAAAATGCAAAGTCGATATTCTGCTATCGATATATTTTTAGGGATATCACGTCACCAAGAGGCATAGCTTAACTGCTTTTGTAACGAAACGTCTTCGCGTGTTCCTTTGCTCATTCAAATGTAACAGATATGCTTGTCATACCGCAGGCACAGAATAAAGAGGTTTACAGTAGGTAAAGTTAACAAAGTTGAAAAATCAAGTTATTCCTCAAATTTTTGTGGGGCCCATACAAACAAATGAATTTCGCTACCCACGTATCAGCATACCGCTCTTTACACAGGCCTTAAGAAAGCAACT
Organism: Phthorimaea operculella; assembly: GCA_024500475.1. NCBI lineage: Eukaryota > Metazoa > Arthropoda > Insecta > Lepidoptera > Gelechiidae > Phthorimaea > Phthorimaea operculella. Next base: position 915,069 of record JANFCV010000164.1, read on the forward strand.
TGTTTTACGTGGGCATTTGTATGTGACCCATCTGTGCCGTACATAATTTGTCTCGGGGCGCACTGCGGGTGTACTTTCGCTAACAAATTCACCTCACCCATTTAAAGGATCAACTTATGCTGGTTTTTCTTAGTATTTGTATGAAATTCCAGTGTTAGTTGGCCCTTGATTAGATAAAAGAATTTGCTGGCAATAGTACCTTTTAATAATGAAGAACTTTCACAGATTTCTTGTATTATACATCCAAAAATAAAAGAAATAAATTTATTTTCGTAACGAAGCCCAGCAAATGTCACATGCTGGTTTTTCTTAGTATTTGTATGAAATTCCAGTGTTAGTTGGTCCCTTGATTAGATAAAAGAATTTGCTGGCAATAGTACCTTTTAATAATGAAGAACTTTCACAGATTTCTTGTATTATACATCCAAAAATAAAAGAAATAAATTTATTTTCGTAACGAAGCCCAGCAAATGTCACAAAGCTTTTTAAATGAATACGCGATGAATTCCCTCGGATTCAGGCTCAGTAATTGTGTTTTGGGTTACATTTCACTGAGATATTAATTTTCTTTGAGTTTGATTTCCTCATAGGGTGGGTTTCCACCTGAGATGAAAAGAAATGTGCAAAAGAAGCCTTAGAGCTCGATCCAATCAATCAGAAATGCTGACGAAAAATTATTCCTGTAATTCTGTCTTTGATTCACACATCACACGTTAAAGAACATGAATAATCAAATGACATGAGTCTAGGTAAAACACATTTTCATTTCGTGTCACAAAATTCTTGATAATTAACCGAAACTATTTTATTTCATGCAGTTTATTTGCAAAACCGGTTTAAACTGTCTGATAGTACTGACTGCTGCTAATATTACCTGCGGTTATTGTGCACCAGGAAATGTCCTGAAACGTTGACAAGGGATATAATCTTCAACCTGTTGTAATAAGGTTGTCATCTGTTCGACCCCAATCATTTCGGGGGATCAGTGGTAACACCCGTCACACCTGTAGGCCGTGAAATGAAACATGATCAAACTAAATAATAGTATGACAAATTCCTATCTACCTACCTACCACAAAATAGAGAATTTACAAACGGATTACTCGATGCTACTTAGGATTTTCACGATTGTCACTTGTTAATAGATTGTTGCTAGATTCAATATGAGGACGAAATACAGCTAGGTAAAATCTGACACATGAACGTGATATGATTCTGAAGTGAATTCAATGCAAGAAATATGACGTTCGTGGTAACCATTCCATAGCGCCTGTAACAGAAAGCTGAAGTTCAACCTTTCAGACATTGTCTTTGTTTTTACTTCATTCATAACTACTTAGTAAATTACTTTGGAAGTGCTCAGCTTAAGAACTTTAACTTACTTTATACAATGTCACAAGTCCTAGGTAGTTAGAAACAATCGTCTAGAACATCCCTTCTGCTTGGTTGGAAGAATATGTACTTATGTACACAGCTCAAGAAAGATTTAGAAAAGTCAAAGAAAATGTCTGATTTCAGCAAAAGAACTCTATCAAAACTAAAACCATTTATCCACAGAATGCAGGTGCAAAATGGTGAAATCTGCCAGCCCGAACTACATTCTAGGTACCAGGGGAACATAGGAAGACAAATGTATCCCGTCAGCTAGATATAGCTACTCGTACTTAAATGTCTGAAGCTTGGATAGAACTAGTCTGAAGTTTCACACGTCGGTGCGCAAACAGAAATGTAGAGTTCATTTTATAAAGTTACCTTTTGGTTTCTTTGATGAATATTTCTAAATTGTTCATACCATTTATACTTCTTTGACGCATGTTTTTTTGTCTAACAAATTAGTTTTCACGTACAACGGTCTTCTGTCATGATCATGACATGTGATTTTAGCGTAAACTTTTTACGGAATATTCATGCTGAAGCCAAGCCTTTTGCTACGGTAGTTTATATTTTGCCATGCGTTTAAATTTCTATTGTCTGTAGGAAGAAATGTCCTATCAAATACTTACAGGATAGGACAATCTGTCTTTTAGATTTGAACACGGTCTCAAAACCGTGCAAATTTCTCTAAAATCAAGTCTAGTTAGAATCCTGCCACAAAAGGTACGTTCTAGTCGGTTCCAGTTCCCGGACAGCTAGATAAACCAGACATTTCCACCAGCCAACCTGTGTTTGATCTTGGTATTTGTAAGGAAAGGTTCCGGTGATATTTGCGGTTCGGTTGTGGGATCTACGATGTAGGAATTTAAATTTTGTGCCAGACAGGAACAGGTTAGAGCGTTTTATTTGTTATGGCTTTATCTAGTGCACTCATAGCCACCTACTTTCTTAAAAAATATAATTATTATAATTCACCCAGTACGATAAAATTGCTTTTTCTTATCAAAAGGCAATAAATAAGTAAGTACCTATAAATAAATAGATACGTGCCTACCGAGATAGATTTTCGTCTGTCTGTATCTAACACGACTCGGTGTTCCACTCTAAATGAAGAAGACAACGATAAGTTTCTACATTGGTAGAACAGTCAGAAGCAAAAAAATTTGGTCGACATAAATAAAATGTTCATACATGAAGATCCAGTATAAATAAGTGTGTTCAGGTGTTCAGATATTGATGGACGCATCTATCATTAAAATCTTTGTGGCTACGACACGCAATAATCAATAAAAGTGGATACGAGAGCAAATGGCGTATCGAAACTGAGCTATTTCCATAAAAGGGATCATTTCACACGACACAGCGAAAAAATGGCTTCGCTTCCGCTCAGCAGTAAAGAAACTTCATACAAAGGCTTGAAACCCATTCCCCGTGTGACCCAGTCACACTCGAGCGAAATGTTCCTCGAATGCTCGTGGGAAGGGAATAAGGCGTTTTACCATAGTAATAAAATAAGTAACCCTTGTTACTCACACGGATAATACAGTTTTTTAACGGTGAAAGATTTTTTAAAGTAATGTTATTTCAATGTTATTATTATTAAAACCGAAATAGACAATCGAAACGAGTCGACTTTCTTCACTGTTACATCTATATACTGTGCACACGGGCAGCAAAGAACCTCACACGGCTGCGCGAATAAAACCATTCGCAAATGGACTGCGTTTTATCGGCGGAAATAAACGCGGCAGAGCCATGTAAAACATTTCACCTAAAAACATGTTTTATTAGTTATGAGCAGGCGTTTGCTGGCAAGCGGTAAATATTTCGATGACTCTACCTATCTATTCAAATTCGGTAAAAAATATCCAGAATTTAAGTTTAGGTTTGATTTCTGCCTGGCATAGAGTATCTACACGTTTTCATTGCCTAGGTATACACGACTACTACAATCGCCACAACAGTTGTGTCTGAGATGCAGTCTTGGCCGGTTAAATCTTGTAGTTCATACCTACTAATTTTTTTTTAATAGATTTAAAATTCTTGCGTACCTACATTTACACACAATAGATAAATACATAATGTCGCTTCTACTTTTAATCTTAACTCAATTTTTCCTGTCTTTGTTACTCTTATTGTTTTAAATGCCTACACCTATATTTGTTGCACCGAAACGCACAAAAATCGTTCCTTTTTTGTTTTCCAACGCAGCGTTGTGCGCTATTTTGACGTTGCGCTAAAAATGCGCTGGAACGGACGTTGCGTGTGTTCTTCGCCTAATACTGGGCATAGGTCTTTCTCTATTAGATGGGTCTCTCTCATCATAATCGCCAGTCCTCACGTTTGGCAGAGGGAAAGCAAAGAAACGCTGCTGCACAATTGAACATTTCCTGCATTCATCCTTCAGTCGCTTCCTGCGACACCCACAAGTAGATACGTGGTGATACTATTCTAAGCCGATACCATACGGTAGTACTTCGCTAAAGCCCCTTAACCTCAGAAGCCTCAGCTATCTATCTCACTCATCAATCTCGCTTTGAAGCGGTTCTCAGAAGTGAAATCGATCTACCCCTTTATGAGCTCTCTTGGCTCAGAGATAATATATTGCTGATACAACCGCTGCAGCCAACTAATTGAAACTTATAACTCATGGATGGCTTTGTCAAAATCATGACTAAAATGAACTACCCATTTTTCTTACCGACGAAAACAAACAACTTTCCCATGTGTAACCGAAAAACTCCACCACTGCACATGGGCCTCCCTCCATCTATTGCTCTAGTAATTGCGGCGCATTTGACATAGGTACTCATCACGCTCAGCAATCGAATAGGCAAGCGCAGTGCAAGGTTGACAGGACAACGGCAGAGAACGCTGCGGCCCGTTCCCGGGATTTATCAATTTGTCGCTTTTTACGCCCATGTGTACAAATGTAGTGGTGCTTTTCTAAGCCGGCATCACTAGCTACGTCTACCTACCTACTTGTTAAGTCTATCAGAAACTTAAGTCTGTAATACGGTGAAACGTGTATTTAGTTCTACCTGCGAATAGATTAGTAATCTACACCTCTGTATCTTAGCTTTGTAAGGAAGACAATCAATTGAATGTGTGAAACTTACTGGCTAATAAAACTGTTCATAACTAATTGAAAGAAAAAGCCTGTAGTTAAAGAGAGAGGTGAAACTAACTCTCACATTTGTAGGCTTGCTGTAAGTTTCTTGTTAGAAATAGGTAGTGCTTGTTGTGTCGTTTTTATTTTTGTACATGTCCTTATGTAAATAAATATTATACAATCCGTACCTACGCGCCCTGCGCGCCGTGTCCCTAATTTGTGTACCTACTTAGTATTTTTCCCTATATTGCACTACGTACAATACCTAATAATTATTATCCAAGATCCAATTTTTACAAGCAATAAAAGTTGGGACTAGTAACATATCAGTTCAAGTACCTTTATGTAAATATTTGTCGTGTTTCACTCGAAGCGAACATAATGAGCGTGTCGGCAGGTAATCAAACTTACTAACGAACCTTACCGCTTGTTATAATAAGCTTACATAGGGCTTTATGATATACATACAGGGGGTGTTGGCGAAAGTGCAAAATCCTATCATTATGATTACGAACGAGAGCAACCGGTAGCGACTAGCTGGCGAAAACTGGAGATCGTGCCTTGTAATGTTCTCTGGCTCACGTTCAGCAGGATGATGTGATGTAATGATGATGATGATTACAAACACAGGGCATGGTCATCCTCGCGCGCCCTATCTATCCGGATTGACACGGAGTGTATTATTTTCTTTACGTCTCAAGTGTTGGCGACGTCCGTTTTCTGTATTATGAACAATTTTTGCTACAGAACTTTGGTTGAATTCGAAAATGCATTGGAACACCCATAAAAGCTTAAACTGCCCATTATGACCCATAAAATTGTTTAAATTCACATTTTATACAATCCGTATGACTAAGTATTCATACGGAAGTAAAACTTATTTAAACTTTGAAAATTATAATTTGGGACACATGGAAACTTTTTCAGCCGTTTCCCACTTTGTCGCTACAAATATTTAGACAACCTGAAACTGTGTGATATTTTCTCGTATTCGAAACCCGCGCACGTTTTCTATTTGCTTTATGTCTTTTCTCACGCGAACGTAAAACCTGAATCGTTATAGCTCGGAATACAACAAACTACAACCGTTACACGAGCAGTCTACATACGAGTGAAGATAATATATCAACTGATACCAGGGTTCAGTTGACCTGCCAAGCGTTTGAAAAACTCACCAGGGTTTAACGAGCCGTTGGACGATTCCGAGTCTTACGCGAAAAAAAAATCCTGAGCTGGGCTAAAATATTATTCCTCTACGTAGTCACCACTAGAATTCATCCAAGCTCAAGAAGAGCCGGCATTCTCCCTCGCTGTGACCCAAAAAAAGGTTTTTAAATTCATCATTCTAATATTTGCAGACGGGAATCAAACACGGGCACGTGAAACAAGTTTCAGTAAATAGTCCACACGACTAGACAACCTCTTCAGTTCCCTTCAAGACACTCTGGATTTCACAAACAATTTACATAGTCCCACAAAGTAGGGTAAGTACATTCAAGTCTTGTTACTTTAGGTGCTTTATGTTATTCAGGGCATCCGCGCAGAATCTTGATGAAAGTCAAACGGATAAGAGAAGGTCGAGGTCAGACATGAATCTTTTTAATTTCATTACTGGATCACATTTACCTGGTAAGAGTGTTTTGACATTTACAGCGCTAAATGTCGAAGGGAAAAGAGATATTGTTAGGTAGACAAAGACAAACGCACTTCACTCGTTGTCGTGTCGTATCAGGAGTTCAAAACACTGGCAGACAGAATGAAATACCTAGAAATTGCTTCAGCGACAATAGCATAGCTCTTAAATAGAAGAAAATATGGAATGATACGTACATCTTTATATCTTACTAGCAGCCCGCCCAGCGGTTTCACCCGCTGCTACTTACCTGTTTTCCCGTAGAAATCAGATCTTTGCCCGTAGTAAAAAGTCCATTACTCCGATCCAGCAGAGGTAAATGTGCGAGCAGAAGCGGCCCGTCATGCTGAATAACTTTTACTTTGAAGCCATTACCGTATCTCTTATTGTTTATATGGGATGCTGGTGGTCTACATCAGGTACTCCAGACCCTCGTGACTATGTGCCAGCAGAAGCGGCCCGTCATGCTGAATAACTTTTACTTTGAGGCTTTTACCGTATCTCTTATAGTTTATATGGGATGCTGGTGGTCTACATCAGGTACTCCAGACCCTCGTGACCATTTGCCAGCAGAAGCGGCCCGTCATGCTGAATAACTTTTACTTTGAAGCCATTATCGTATCTGTTATAGTTTATATGGGATGCTGGTGGTCTACATCGGGTACTCCAGATCCTCGATGACCATGTGCCAGCAGAAGCGGCCTGGCATGCTGAGTAACTTTTACTTAAAAACCATTACCGTATCTCTTATAGTTTAGATGGGATGCTGGTGATGTTCATCAGGTACTCCAGACCCTCGTGACCATTTGCCAGCAGAAGCGGCCCGCCATGCTGAATAGCTTTTACTTTGAAGCCATTATCGTATCTCTTATAGTTTATATGGGATGCTGGTGGTCTACATCGGGTACTCCAGATCCTCGATGACCATGTGCCGGCAGAAGCGGCCTGGCATGCTGAGTAACTTTTACTTAAAAACCATTACCGTATCTCTTATAGTTTAGATGGGATGCTGGTGATGTTCATCAGGTACTCCAGATCCTCGATGACCATGTGCCAGCAGAAGCGGCCCGTCATGATGCACAACTTTTTCTATGAAGCCATGGCCGTATCTCTTATAGTTTAGATGGGATGCTGGTGGTCTTCATCAGGTACTCCAGATCCTCGATGACCATGTGCCAGCAGAAGCGGCCCGTCATGGTGAACAACTTTTTCTATGAAGCCATGACCGTATCTTTTATAGTTTAGATGGGATGCTGGTGGTCTTCATCAGGTACTCGTACTCCAGATCCTCGAGGGCTGACAAAAAGTAGTCTATGTCCATCTTTACTATGCTAGTAATATCAGTGCCAAATTTCGCGAAGATCGGTAAAGCGGTTTGGCTTATTTGGGTAATATGCGCTGTATTTCCCGCTTTTCCTGCTGCTAACCGTTTTCCCGTGGAAATGAGGAATTTTCCCGTGGTTAAAAGTAGCCTATGTTACTCAGGAATGTTGTAGCTTTCTAATGGTGAAAGAATTTTCGAAATCGGTCCAGCAGTTTTGGAGTTTATCGATTACATACATACAAAAAAACAAAAAAACAAACAAAGTTTTCCTCTTTATTATATTAGTGTAGACAAATAGATAGTTCAACCAGCAATGTCCTAGACATAGTGGGAACAATCACACAAAGTGATACGTTGACCAATTTATGGAAATTAAACCTGGGCTCTTCGGATTTGTTTAGACTAGGAACTAAACCATAGTGGCAGGAATAAATTGGATAAAATACTCTATTCTCACCGTCCAAGAGCATTTTCCGCAGTATTGTACTGACTCCGAACCACTCAATACAATATTCCAAGCTTTAAAAAGCCAGGCTTGAATAATAAAAGCTCGAGATGGCTTCGCCTTACACAAAGGGCGATGTTAAAAGCTCTCAGTGCTGATTTGTACTGCGAATTTATTGTTCAACAAGAAGCATGTTCTATTTTTCCCTAACAACTGACTAAAAATAACATCAAAGTTGTTGATGAAACACACCTTAGATTAATATTGTTTAGTGATAGAATTTCAATATGTTTGAATATGGCAAATCTATCGATACATAGTCGTCGCGCTAAGCGGCCCCTGGCACAAAATAGGGAGTATACAGAAAGATCATTCAATCCTATTATTGTCTTTTTGCTTTTTAAAACTAGTTACATAGGCAGGGTTGCTAGATTCAATACGAAGACAAAATACAGCTTAATCTGATCCTAGAATGTAATATGATTCTGAAACGATTTCAATGCAAGAAATACGACGTTCGTGGCAACCAAGAGTTTTTTTGCGTAAGCGTTAAAAAGTGTTAAAATCTTCGCTAGTACTGAGTGAGCCATCTGTGAAGGCGCCCTGCGCGCCGCTCTTAACTTGTGCCCATGGTCAGCTAATGCAATTCGTATGGGTGAATCACAAACGCACTGTAATTGGGATAATATTATGGTTCGTGACTGCTACATACAAATGCCCGTAATTTTGTACCATGTTTTTTTTCGTTTGACAGCCCGATTCCGACAAACATCGGAAAACCATTAGAAAGTTGTGTACCTATAAGTTCAATGATTTTCCTTGGAAGCCAGTCGTGAGCTGGCTTGGCTCCAGGCTTCGTTTCTAAAGAGGTGCTCACTACAACCCAGTCGCGCTAATCTTGTCCCAATTAGTGCACGTTCCTTGTTCGCAGATACATTCTAGGGAGAAAAATGTCTAGCATGTATGAACGGTTTTTTTTTCACTGTGAAATAAAAATTTAAAAAAGCAATCATTAAGAAAAGGATTTCAAAAAAAGTAGTACAGACCTGCCAAACTGCATAGCAGTTTGTTGGCGGGCAAGAAGGTTTTTATTGTACAAATCTATTGCTGTTGCTATTGATTTAATAGATGTGAGGGATGTAAAATTAAACAAAGGTCAAGATTTATCATCGTTTAGTCCTCTATACGACACCCACGGGTATAAACGGGATGATGCCATTTTAAGCCGTCTTCAGGCGGTATATGGCAAGGTCTATGATTGCAATAAACACTTTTGACACTGATATCAAAGTACGGTTTACAGAATAAAGTTCAGAAAGAAGAGCAGAAGTTCATACTTGTTCCCAATAAACTGCTTGAGTTCACGAAAATTCGTGAGATTTATTTTACAGCGATAATAAATACCGGAGATAAGAGAAAATAACAACAAGCTTTAATTGGGTCAGCTGATGCGGACAGATTTTGTAAACAAACAAACAAACAACCGTTTGTTTCGACCTGTCCAAAGCGAAACCTTTCTGTACAAGCAGTACCTACATTAACTTGCCATAATAAGGGATCAACTTTGACTAGTTTTTCAAACAGTTATTAGTAATAACCAGTGTATGTCAGTTCCTTGAATACGTAGGATATTCTGTAAATATTTATTACCTAATCATTTCGTCCATTTTAGGTGCAGAAATATTTTTTTAAAGGTTGTAACCACAATGAAATTTTTTTACTCTGCATCTTTAAATTTTCTGTTTTTGAGGTTTAGTTCTGCTTGACTGTGTTTCTTCGCAATAATCAGCTTATCGAGCTACGAAAAAGGATGTTAGCAACTCATTCACAATTTTTGATCCTAGTCACAATTTGATTTCGAGTTTCAGAAATCTTTGAAGCTCCGAAACAAAACTGACAATATCCTGTTGTCGTGTCCGATCATTAATCTCAATTTCCGCCTCGTATAAAGAACACGGACGTTTACAAATTCTATAAACACTATCTATCATGGCGGCGGTGTCGGAGCACCTTAACATATTCATCACTCTGTCACGAAGAAGCGACCCCTATTCAGCGGCTGAACCGCGGTTCAACCACAGTAGATGCTGAGTAGATGTCTCAGCAGTTTTTGTTGCTATCTTTTTATTTGCGATTAATGTCTATGCCAAAGTAGAGAACTTGACAAGATTTACAAGTCACAAGTGCAAGGGAAGCTTACCTCAAATATACTTAGTTTAATTGGTAGAACCTGTGGGTAGAAGTGATAAATCGGATATTCTAGAAGAGAAACGCAGCGTATAATGTTTTTGAGGGATGGTCCGATAATATTTCAAACACTAGCAGTTAGTATTCTTTTACATTAGTGTAAATCAACCGCTGGATGCACAAAAAACGTTATTGAGAATGCAGCATCTTGCACTGCTCACTGGTACGTTAGGTCATATCTAAGGGACTAAATATTAGCAATGAACTCTGTTCCCTGTGCAGGTTCTCTCGGCTGCACTCCTCGAGTACATGAGTAGCATCTTCTTCACGTTATTTTTAACAAACGAAAAAAAACGGAGGAGGTTGTCAATTTATCGCGAACTACCGATCTCCTTTCCTACTATGGCAAGCCACCGTGCAGCCAGGTTTCAGGCAATACAATGATACTGCTGACATCATCACTTAATTGGTTTTGAGCCGTCTTGTGACGCCATTATGATACTTTCTGCTGAATCATTCGGGCTGATCTGGGTTATTTATTTTAATTAAAATGACGTAGATAGATACAATGTATGTAGGTAGGTATGCAATTTAGGTGAATGTGGATACAACACTGCCATGAATCGCAAGTGAGAAAGGAAGCTCCATACTGCCGAGAATACAGCGAATGTTCTTCTCGAATATAGGGCTTGGGATACCAGCTCTAGAATAATAGGAATAGTATCGCCCTTGTTCTACCTGAGCGATCGGCAGCAGCGTTTCATATGAATGCAACATCTCACACTTGCCAATTCGCCTGCCAAGCATAGAGTACGCCATTATCTCGCAATAGGGGAAAGCCTTTGTTTAGCAGTAGACTGTTGTATTTGTAGTAGGTAGCAATACAAAGCCAAAATCGGACTAAAATCTAATCAGCGTACAAGAATAAATCACACGATGTCAACACAAGCCCGTGGCCGATGTCTAGAGTGACAGTGGCCGGCAATAATGCGGGCTACAAATCAAAGATGGCGGATGTGACGTCATGCAGGAAATACCTACCCTACAAACATATCTAAACTAAAATATGAGTAAATGAAAACAATCTAACTTTAGTCCTTTGCCTTCTTTATTATGTCCAGCAGCGGCGTGCAGTGAACTGTTCTAGCAGCCGATTATGTTATGATGATGTAATACAACTACCTAGCCAATAAATATAATAATAATAAATAAATAAAAACCGTTTATTATCAGGTATAAACCCATAGTTATCAATCATACAATGATTAACGTCAACAGAAGTAAATTTTAAATAAATTCATATTAATTCACATTTAATTTCATCTAAGTACCTATAACTGTGTGGGTGTCCCCACAATGTTGATATTTTGTCTCAAAAATCGAATCTAATCTAGTAGATTAATTTGCACATAATAATAATAACAATATAATATACGGTTACATTTAATTAAGTACAAATCTCTTAAGGGTGTAATCGACTCACAAAACTGAACAATTTTGTTAGAAACTTTTCTTCGAAATATGAAAAAATAAATTTGGTCCTCCCATACTAAGTTACTCAGCATTTTTTCAGCATTTTTGTATGGAAGGTCCAATTTTCTTTTTCATATTTCGAAGAAAAGTTTCAAACAAAAGTTGTTCAGGTTTGTGAGTAGCTCACACCCTCAAGAGATTTGTACTTAATTACATTTAACCCTATATAATAATAACAACATCAATATTTAGTTCCAGTGTTTAGATAACTCTATCTTTGTTAACAGACAACATAAAAAACGTGTTCTTTCTAGGTCAGAAAACTTCAGCATTTACTAGGAACAAGTTACCTAGAAACTCTTAAAGTAATATTATATTAGTAGCACAAGAAAACCAAAACTGTATCGCATAAGAACTAGGGTCTATTTTATATACGTTTTCTTTTACCTAGATTCGATGCCAATCACGCAACAGACCCTCTTCAGGAAAGCTGTCAAATGTCTCAAGGAACCAATAATTGAATTCTGGAGCCTCTAGTGGGAGCGAATATAGCTTGATCAGATTATAACCTAATTGAAGACCTTTTTTCTCTCCTATTTCGTAGGTTAGTCACACATGTACCGGACGATATGGCGGTTTGTGAGAAGCAGAAAGACATGAGACGTAACATAGCGCGACGCCCGATACCATTTTCATAAAAGTACCATGTATGCAACAGAAGAGATGCGCTACTCACGAGGCGCCGTTTCTACCAATGAGACCCTAATCTTCGACGGCCGGGGTCACGTCTCATAGATAGCGTGATAGTCCCAATTAGGCAGGGTGCCATGATGTCCAAATGTTGCAAGGGATTACGTGAATTCTGAAAAATATGCACGGAATCACCGGAAATCTTGCGGTGCGTGTGAAAAACGTTACTTTGTTAAGTATGGCAAGAAAGAACCTTTTTCATTTTATTCCCAACATTTTAGTTCCTGACTTCAAATATTTTTAGCACTTGCCTCTTAAAGGAAGTATAACGTTATAACCACGTTATATCTTCGTAATATGCTAAAGATTTTATAGGAATTTTTCCCAGCGTAAGTAGAGATTTTAGGGTTTCATTCCGGAGTAAAGATGAAAAGTTCTTATATTAATTTGAAAACTTTCTGTATGTTTTGCAGCTTGGAGAGTACTTACTTCAGGGATTTTCTGAAGTTCTTAAGCTTAACACCCTTTTTATAGGTAAGTCATGATTCAAGACAAGTTCTAGGTGGTTGTAAGCAGTACTAACCTATTTTTATGCTTTTTGCATAAGCTCGAAGTACCTGACAATCTCTATCCTTCATAAAAGTCCGCCTGAGCATTTTTATGGGAGCATACTGGGCTTCTGGTTAAAACATATTAAAAAAATGCATATAAGTACCCGAGAAATGAGTACCAGGTAGGTTTATTTAAAATCAAGATTAAAGGATCTTGATTTTTTGCCATACAAACCAGAATCATGTTTAACGCATCCAAACGTGAGCGTACCATGAAGACACAATACTTTAACAATAACTTAACTAGAGTGCCGTCATCCGAATAGGCCATATTTGACGTCTGTCAAACCCATACTAGGAAACATGTCAACAAAGAAAAATAGACCTTCTGTCATAGCATTAATATGATTTTGACAGACGTCAAATATGGCCTATTCGGATGACGGCACCATAACTATCTAACTGCACAGCTAAAAATAAAAGATCTAGGCTGAAGGAGATCTTGGATAATTTAGTTTAAAAGTTATGATAAAAGTACAGAAATAAGTTTTGTATGTCAAAGATGGCGGAATAATTTTAGTTACGTGAAGAACCCATAGATGGCGCTACGCGAAGAAAAAGGTGCTCTAATCTAGTCTCTATTTCATCTGATATTTTACTATCTAAACCATAAGATGGCGCTTTCTGTTTTTCTTTACTTTGAAACTTCTTAAAAAAACCTTGTTGACCTACTTATCGGGTACTTTGTCGACTCGCACATTGGTAATAAAAATAAAACATGTTTTTTCTAGTTTTTTAATTATAATAATAACAAGCAAGTATATACAAATACAATAAGGATTGTTGTAATGTAACACATTTAGATGTTATATTCGTCCTTACAAATTAATTTCATGTATTTTTTCGAGGATATACATATACCGCATCATTTAGTATCTGTTTCTCCGCTACGGTCTTGCTGCAGTGCCCTTCTTTGCACCTCCCTGCTGGCCAGCAACCAACCAAACCAGCTCACTCGCTCCAATCAGGATACCTTAAAAGACAAGCAATAATTAATTAATTGAAAGGGGAGAAGTCCGTGTGGAAGCGTCTAATAATACTGCCACCCCTAGTCCACGTCAGGGTGATTCGTAAAACGCAACGCAGAATTATGGACCTGGATTGAATGTCTATCGACTATGGTCAACCCTTGGTCAACCGCATGGCCGCGATGATACCACCTACAGTAGTATTCCCAAAGAGGGTTGACGTCAGACAGGCAGCCGGCCATAAAACATAGCCAAATCCTTTTGCTATATGATTTTGTTTTTAAAAGCAGATTTAGTTCAGTATACTCCAGCTTGGAAATCCCATCTTCTTCTTCTTTTCGAGTGGGACACCGAGTCGACGAAGGACCCAATTAACCCTGGTGTCAGAGTTTTTAAGCCGCCTACTACCTACTGCTAGCAGGCCTCAGAATTACATCAAAAGTGCACTTACAGTTAGTCCGTTCCAAAAGACTTTAACCATGTTCTTGTTCAGGCAGGAGAAATTATGATGGATCTGGTCGATCAATTGCGCCAACCAACCAATATTATCTTCAAATATATAGACTGTTTACTTACTATTGTATTTTTCTGAAAAATAATTTGGCTTTAGATTGTCAATATAAAAATAACATGTCAGTCACGAACAAGTCACGAACTGACGTGACATCTTTCACAGACTTACCTATTTTAAGTCTAGCCGTCGGCTTGACCCTTCGGAGATAACGTCTGGTTAACTTTTCGTGTTTACGTGTGTTTCTCATCCCTTTTCACAGCCCGCGCCCGCCGCGCGCCCGCGGGGGGGCGCGGCGGGGTGCGCGGGACGCTGCGCCCGGCGGCGCGGAGCGATTCTCGTCAGTACGCTGTTTAACTTTTAGTGGTGAACGTGTGTATAATGTTCGCGCACAAACAGTGAAACTGTTCGGACTGCGTACATTTTTATTTTAAGGTATTTATTCTTTCCTTTTAATAAATTTTTGCTTAGAAGTTTTACCCTATAAATCAAGTAGATACTCAAATAATTTCGTTAATGATTTTTGTTTTGTATTAGTGTACTAATGTGTTTTCTTTTAGTTTTGGTTTTCACTCACTTTATGAGCTTTTGCTCTTATTTGCGTTGAGTGTATGTTTACTTACTGTAACCAAAATCTTTTGTTTTTTAAAATAAAACACCTCGCTAACACCCCCCGGGTAGAGGTTATGTCGTGTCAAACCGCATTCGTTCCCAGAACAATGCTTGCCAAGATGTGATGTCAAAGTTAATTGTACATGTGTCGATCTTATTTCACTCAGTACAACCTCTTGACTTCCAATTCTTTTGAGCTTGACTCGACGTGTCAGACTTCAATACCGACCTACGTGTCGTATCGATCTGTGCCAATGGTCGTATCGATCTGTGCCAATGGTCGTATCGATCTGTGCCAATGGTCGTATCGATCACTGACTCGCGTCGTTTGGATTAATGATGCACGTCGTGCCATATCCCGACTGTCGTCGTTTCAAATTTCGAAAGACGTCGTATCAGATTTCAAAAGATGTCGTATCAAAATTTGGCACATGTCGTATCAAAATTTGGCACATGTCGTATCAAAATTTGCCACATGTCGTGTCAAATTGTTGCACACGTCGTATCAAACTTAATTGTCGTGTCAACCTCAGAACAGTTGCATGTCGTAACCTGCATCTTCTGTTTATGTAACAAGGGTCTCTCATACTCTTGAAACTGGACTTAATGAGACTTTGTTGGTCTTACAGATGGCGCTAAGCAAGAATGTCATCACGCTCGCGGATCTTTCGACCCGCCAGCTGCCGGCGTTAGACGACGAGGAAAGGCCCCTATTAGGAAGAATCGTAGAAGCAGTTTCAATACTATATCCGGATGGATGGGACAATTGGACGGTCTGTGACCTGTCTAGAGAAGACGTATTTGGAAAAAAGTTGGACTCTGCGACTATGAGCAAATTGCATTTTGCGATTCCAACTATTACACTGATTAAGGCCTTTGATCCTGAAGCCCAATCTTTATCCGAAAGGATGTACCGAATGATGAAAGAGCAACTTTTGCGTTACGATTTTTGTAGGGCGCTAATTATCAGTCCGAAAAGTCTTGCTATAAAAATACATGGCTCAGCCACACAATTGGAGATTTTTAAGAACGCGATCGAACATCTTAAATCTTAATTTATCTCGAGGACAGCAAATACAAATACAAAATACAAATACAAAATTCTTTATTCAATATAGAATATAAAATATTACTTATTGATAGTCAATATTACACAGAAATGGATTAGTCATTGTAAAAAGGAGAAATTTGCAAGGCACAATTTTCTCCTTTTTATAACAATTTTTTATTCCTATTATAAACGCGGCTCGGGCGGGATAAAAAAATAAAAATAAAGGCACTGCCTCGGGGCTGGCCAGGGCAGCGGCAGCAGAACTACTTTCTGGCTCAATCACACTAAAAAGAAAGGCTACTTCCTGCCCGCCTACAATTCTAAGCAAGAAACCTAAACTAGAGAAGGAAGTAGCTACACTCAAGGAGAGGTCGGCCAACATTGAGAATATGCTGCGACAGTTACTTCAATCTCAGTCGTGCACTGGTGAGGAATCAGCTTCAGACCCGGAACCAGAAGCCATCTCTGATGAGGATGAGTTTGTAGCTCCTTCGATTGATGATTCTTTGATTGAAGAAGGATCAACCAAAGAAAACGAAGACGTTAAATTCGATTTTTCACCAATGGTAAAGGAGGCGGATCCGCTCGTTCCATTAGCGGAGGCTAATATTCTTAAACAAGGTTTAGACTGCCAAAGATTCGGTCAAGATGGTTGGGCAAAACTGCGATACAGCGAGGTTCAAAAAAGACTGCATGCGACTCCTGCTTTCAGCGCTTTAGAGGTTAATTCTCAGCTGGCCTCGAAAACACCGAGTTACATCCCATATGAACACTTGGTAAAAATGGACCAGGCGTTAGGAACATTAACTCATGGTCTGTTACTGCAACGGAAACTTCTAACAGAGGCTTTGAAAGCCATCGTAAAGGAGACGAATCCCAGCGTAGCTCCGATTCTAAGAAAGCATTTCACCGAGGGATCTCAGTTCAAGACAATCTCAGATGAATTGTTACAATATGTCTGCGGTAGAAGAGCAGAAACGATTGAAGCTAGGCGCAAGGTTTATAGTCCAAAGGGGAAGCATCTATACTCCGCTCTACATAAGATTCCACCTTCCCCGACAGCCTTGTTTGAGGAAAAGGCTCTGTCCCAGACTCTACAAGACAACGGTGGATTTTCAAAATTTTTCCCATTTCAAAGTTCAGTTGCAAAATCCAAACCAATTCCCAACTTTGAGGCAAAAAGTCAGAAATCAAAGTTTGCAAACTCAAAAGTCCAGCCGTCAAAGCCTCAACAGTCAAAAAGGATTGAACGTGGTCCTAAAAAGTCCAAGGAGAGACCGTTCTCCTCATCAAAAAAGAGAAGTGGGGA
Source organism: Phthorimaea operculella (assembly GCA_024500475.1). Classification (NCBI taxonomy): domain Eukaryota; kingdom Metazoa; phylum Arthropoda; class Insecta; order Lepidoptera; family Gelechiidae; genus Phthorimaea; species Phthorimaea operculella. The sequence goes on from JANFCV010000164.1 coordinate 932,369, forward strand.
GCGTCGTGATCGCTCATCTTATTGACTCACAGGCCTCTCACCAAATCTTCAAATCGTCAAGTCTCAATTTCAACATGTGGGTCAAGCACAAAAGTCCTCCTTATATTCTAAAGATTTTACAAGGTCTCCGAATTCCTTTCAGCAAAAGACCTCCTCTTTCTCGACTTTCAAAGCTCCTGTACAACCGAATGAAGACGCAGAGTTCTCCAGAAATGAGCCAAGAGATCCTGAAGCTCAAGCAATGCGGGGCTCTGGTAAAAGCTACCCAACCAACGGGCTTTGTCTCCAAGATGTTTTTGGTCCCGAAGGCGGACGGTTCACAGAGACCAGTCATAAATCTGAGACCTTTAAACGGGTTTTTAACCCCAAAGCCATTCCGATTAATCAGTCATCAGAAAATTCCCAAATTTTTACAAAAGAACGATTTTCTGGCCAAGATCGATCTTTCAAACGCTTACCTTCATGTCCCAATAGCTCACAATCACCAGAGGTTTCTAATGGTAGCGTACGACAAAGAATTTCTTCAATTCACAGCTCTTCCGTTCGGTCTTTCGGTAGCTCCGTTAATATTTTCTCGTCTTACCAATTGGGTAGCGAGCGAGCTAAGAAAGAAGCAGATACGAATTGTCGTATATTTGGACGACTTCCTAATAGCTCATTCGTCTCGAGAGGTCCTCACTTGTCACATTCATCAAACTCTAAATTTTCTGATGGATCTGGGATGGCAGATAAACTGGAAAAAGTCAGTGCTAACCCCGAGTCGGGTAGTAGAATATCTCGGAATAGTTTGGAACCCTTCTCAAAATGCAAAACTTTTGAATGTAGACAAGAAAGAGCGAATTTCAAGGGAAATACAAGCAATCATTGCGAAAGGCAAGTGGTCTTGGCGACAAGCAAAATCTCTCTTGGGTCGGCTAGTCTTCGCAGCCTTCGTGGTCCCTCTAGGTCTACTACATTGCAGGACCTTGCAGAGAGCTTCAAGTCGGCTTCCAGAGAATCTTCCCAGCTTGTATTGTCCAATTCCGCAACCGGTACTTCGAGATCTAACCTGGTGGTTAAAGAATTTAAACAATCACTCCCCCATTGTAGTCGATGGTCCGAAGAGTTACATCGTATCCGACGCTTCAGGGTCGGGCTGGGGAGTATCAGTGAACGAGAGGAAACTGTCAGGTGTTTGGAATATGCTTCAAGCAGAGTGGCACTCCAATGTGAAGGAAATGTTTGCTGTAGTCCAGGGAGTCAGAGCTTGTCATCATCAACTGCAGAATCATACGGTATTAGTCCAGTCAGACAATCGCTCCGTAGTGTCATACATAAACCGCGAAGGCGGCACGAAGTCGGTTGTTCTTCACAATCTTACCTCCGAGTTGTTGACTCTTTGCCATCAGTCACGAATCAAACTGATAGCCTATCACCTTCCAGGACGCTACAATGTAGAAATCGATCGCCTATCCCGAGCGAAAAAAGTTCCGGAGTGGAGACTGTCCCCTCAAATTCTTCACAAGATATTCCAAAAGTGGGGAAATCCTTGCATAGATCTCTTTGCGTCGGCGAAGTCGGCAGTCATCCCAAATTATGTTTCTCTGGATGCAACAGACCCCAATGCAGTTTTTGTAAATGCATTCAGCCAGCAATGGTCGTACAGCAAAGCTTATCTATTTCCTCCACCTGCGTTGATCCCACAAGTTCTTCAACACTTGAATTCAGCTCGAGGAACATACATCATGATAGTTCCTCGTTGGAACAAAGTCTTTTGGCGAGCCGATCTGAAGAGCAGAGCTCTGGCACCCCCGTTCACAATCGAGAATCTCAAGCAGAACTTAATAGATCTATCAACGGGCCTCCCTCCTACGGAGATCCAAAGATTACATTTGGAGGCCTGGAAGATACGGGGTGGGCCAGGGAACTAGCTGACTGGGATCATGAGGATATCGAGATTATAGAAAAATCTTGGAGGGATTCGACATTAAGATCATATAGAGCTCCGTGGGCTCGTTGGTGTGCTTGGGCTGTTAATAATAATGTATCGAAGAATAACCCTAGCTCGTCACAGTTAGCTCGTTACTTATGTTTCCTTTACCGTACTCACGGTTTTGCCCCACAGACCATTAAATTACATAAATCTGTCGTGTGTACATTTGCCAATTCTAGCTCGGGTGAAAATCTTAGTAACAGCTCTGTTGTGAGACGAGTCATAAAGTCTATTGAAAAAATTAAACCGTCTTCTATCAAAAAGCCTATTTGGGACGTTTCAGTGGTTTTGAACTGGTTGAAATCCAATTCCCCCCTACAGGATAATCTGTATCAAGTATCGCGACATGTAGCTATGTTACTTCTCTTATCATCCGGAAGACGACTTCATGACTTGACACTTTTACACATCGGACCTGACGATATTGAGATTCTTGACGACCAAATTACGTTGTGGCCTCGTTTCGGTTCTAAAACGGATTCTGCTAAAAACCGTCAGTCAGGATGGCATCTGTCTGCTGGTACCGATGAAGACTTAGATCCCGTTCGCTGGATTAAGTGCCTTATTCAGGTTTCTAGCTCTCGTAGAAATAGTAGAGAGAATTTATCATCTTTGTTTATATCCTCTAGGGGTCCCGTCAAGGCCGCCTCGAGGTGTATAATAGCAGGATGGATAGGGTCTATTTTTAAAATATTAGGTATTGAAGCTCCACCTGGTAGTGTGAGGTCTGCTGTAGCTTCAAAAATATCCAAAATCTTCCACTAGATGAAGTTTTGGCGAGAGGTAACTGGAGAAGTGAGAGTACTTTCTTCAAGTATTATTTTAAATTAGTGGAGCGAACGAGTAATACTACCGATATGGTTCGTAACGTCCAGTCTTCCTTTACTCCTATAGATTAAAATTATGAGGGCTAAGAAGTGCCTTAAAGTTTTGTTTCAGTTTTTAGTTTAAGCATTGCCATCTTGGCTGTGATAATAAGATAATTATTTGTTTGATCTCGACATAAGACTGTTATGCTAATCTTAGTAATATGGTTATCAACAGGGTTGAATTTTCTTAATTAATGTTACTCTTGTCATAGGTAACATCTAATGTTGTATTTTCTTACGTAAAATAAAATATTTCGTATCTCTTGATTGGGTATTTTATAATTTCTAAGCTTAAGTCCTATTTTAATTCCTATTTCACAGTACGCTGCTTCTTGCCCGGCAGAAGTCAAACATATCTCCGAAGGGTCAAGCCGACGGCTAGACTTAAAATAGAAGCGTTTTCCCCCCGAAGGGTAGAAAACGCATATTTTGGGTCTAGCCAAGGCTTGACCCGAGCAAGCTCTTGCCGGCAATATTCGGAACAGGTACTGACGAGAATCGCTCCGCGCCGCCGGGCGCAGCGTCCCGCGCACCCCGCCGCGCCCCCCCGCGGGCGCGCGGCGGGCGCGGGCTGTGAAAAGGGATGAGAAACACACGTAAACACGAAAAGTTAACCAGACGTTATCTCCGAAGGGTCAAGCCTTGGCTAGACCCAAAATATGCGTTTTCTACCCTTCGGGGGGAAAACGCTTCTATTTTGACGCTGATATTTCATACCAGTTTCAGAAAAGATTATTTTGAAGAGTCCCTAATATTATGACATTTAAAATCTTATTCATAAATTCTTCTCGCGAGAAAAATGGTAATGATTTGACATCAGACCTCCTTATGATGACGTTACTCAGACTTTGACTGAGAAAGAAGTCAAATCGAGCGGATGTTTTTATGACACGGGAAATGAAGAAGATCTTGGGAGAATAATATTTCTTTTATTTTCTACTAATTTCTCCCTCAGGATAGCCCGTTGTTGTTGAGAGCAAAGGACCGCACAAATCATATTAACTTTTTATAAAATGCGAATTTTTGGTACGGTGCGTATTTCAAGATTTTAAAATAAGGGTTCCTAAATGACTGAAATGGGGGCGGCGGGGGTAGTGGGCCCAATCCACGGCATGATCCTTTACCTACATGATATGTATTCACGTCACTGATATGACTTCTTGAGCATAAAATTAATGGCATTAAGTTAGGGCATTAAACTTTTCGCCTTTAATCTAAAGGTTTATGTTTAAGACATGCGATGATAATTCCAGGTGTAACCAGTCTTTGGAGATGGTGGATTACACTGAATTAGTAAAATATCTTGCTCTAAGATACGAAAATATATAGCCATTTACTATTTCATCAAGTGTAAGTAAATAGTAGTTTTTATAACAAGGGAATAAAGTGATATATTTAGGGCGAGGGCGCTATTTTGAATCATGAGCGGAACGAGGGATTCTAGAGGGATTTTAAAGTCGAATCGTGAGTGAAGCGAGGGATTCAATGTATGTCGCCCGAGAATAAATAACTTTATACCCGAGTGATACATACTACTTTTCATCCCCCTCTATGAGAAAAACAATAAATACCTACTTAATCTACGAAGTTCTTTAAATATTGCTTGCTGTCGTCCATTATTTTACAATACATTATATAAATTGCGTTATAAACATCCAATATTTACAAAAACATTATCACTCATTTCATTTCTTAGAATTTCAATATAATTGTGAGGTAATATTGTTGTTCCCCATTACTAGCCAGTTATCGCGCCTAAAGAAAAATAAAATTTTACACATTACTTTTTAATTTCAAATTTTGCTAGGAATTAGGTCTTTTATAAGCTACATACTAGGTGTAAAATACTCAATAAAATAGCAGGTAACGTGTAGTGTTGCAGAGAAAAAAACCTATCTGTAGTAAATTTTTTTTTTCTTTTTTATAAATTTTATAAATAATGGGTAAGCATTTGTCCGCAATCTCACCTGATGTTAAGTGACGATGCAGACGATGATGGAACATGCTCGCCCAGATAATGCCTATTCACTCTCGCCTTGAAAAGGCCCAGGTTATAACGTTCCGGAAACAGATCCGCAGGCAGGGAGTTCCACTCCTTAGCAGTTCGCATTAAAAATGTAGAAGCGAAGCGCTTTGTGCGAATTTGCGGGATGTCTACGATATAAGGGTGGAAACCCAACCGGCGTCTCGTGCACCGGAGATGGAATGGTGACAGAGGTATCAGGTCATGGAGAGACTGTGCACACTCCCCGAAATGTATCCTGTAGAATACCGACAAGCAAGCTACTTTGCGACGGTGTTCGAGGCTCTGTAACTTTGCGTCAATAAGTGCCCTATCAGCGATGAGTTTCTTGGCGCGCTTCTCAATCGAGTCCAGGGCTGCCAGCTGGTATTTGGCAGACCCGTCCCACAGGTGACAGCAATACTCCATGCAGGAACGGACTTGAGCTTGGTATAGTTGTAAAAGCTGTACTGGTGTGAAGTATCGCCTGACCTTCGAGAGAATTCCGAGTCTTTTTGCTGCAGTCGTGGCCAAAGACTCAATATAATGTCCAAAGTTTAGGTCAGATAAAAGGTTCATGCCAAGAAGCTCAAGATGGTCGGAAATCGGTACGAATACACCTCGGAAAGTCGGAGTCAGGTCGAAGGGACTCCGTTTAGTGGAGAATAGACATGCCTGTGTTTTAGATGCATTAAACTTGACAAGATTTGCATCACCCCATTCGGATATTGCTTCAAGTTCAAATTTTCGATTGATTGGCTGCAAAAGGCAATGCCGGATTAGTATGGAATAGTGGCGTCTTTTTTTTCTAGGTGTTACACAGATGGCGCTTATATATTTGAGTTGAGAACAATAAAACAAACAAAACAATATATGACAACTATACCGCTACCTGTCACTGGAACAGAGATATACGCGTTTGAAGTTACTATGGTTTTTTTTTCTAGGTGTTACACGGATGGTACTTATATATTTGAGTAGAGGACAATGCAACAGACAAAAAAATATACGACAACTATACCTCTACTTGTCACTGGAACAGAGATATACGCGTTTTAAGTTACTATGGGGATTTTTTTTCTAGGTGTCACACGGATAATGCTTATATATTTGAGTAAAAGACAATACAACAAACAAAAAAATATATGACAACTATACCTCTACCTGTCACTGGAACAGAGATATACGCGTTTGAAGTTACTATAGAGATTTTTTTTTTCTAGGTGTTACACGAATGATACTTATATATTTGATTAGAGGACAATGCAACAAACAAAAAAATATATGACAACTATACTCTACCTGTCATTGGAAAAGAGATGTACGCGTTTGAAGTTACTATGGTTTTTTTTTCTAGGTGTTACACGGATGGTACTTATGTATTTGAATAGAAGACAATGCAATAGACATAAAATATATAACATCTATACCTCTACCTGTCACTGGAACAAAGATGTACGCATTTGAAGTTACTCCGGGGATGTTTTTCTTATATAATTATATTGTTCATATATATTATTTATCCATACTAATATTATAAATTCGAAAGTAACTTTGTCTGTCTGTCTGTCTGTCTGCTACGCTTTCACGCCTAAACCACTGAACAGATGTTGATGAAAATTGGCATAAACATAGATAATAACCTGAGAAAGGACATAGGCTACTTTTTTCCGCGGAAAAATTCCGTTGGAAAATTAAAAATCCAAAAAACGATTTATTCAGACGCCCAAAACTACCTGCAGAAAGAAAACACACAAGTATCCGTGGTTGATATTGCTCTGCAGGTTTTGTCAGGCGCTCAAAAGAGATAGTAATATCAAGGTATCATCAATATCTTGCTACCAAAAAAAACTTTGCATGTTAATTTGTCCGAATGCATAGTTCATAAAAATGGGAGGATGAATGCCTACGTAACATACTAAAAACAAAACTTTCTTTTAACACAAAAAAGGAGTTACATATGACGCCAAGTGTCACGCGCAATCCATATCCATACTTCCATACTAAAGTAAATCTGTCTGTCTGACTGCTACGCTTCCACGCCTTAACCACTGAACCGATTTTGATAAATTTTGGCACAGAGATTACTCATACACCGAGAACGGACATAGGCAACTTTTGCTTCCACTTGAGGGTCTGGAACACCCGATGTAGACCATCAGACGCACCACCAGGAGCCCAGCTAAACTATTAGGGATACACATATGTATAACTCCAAATCAAAAGTTGTTCAGGTTGATGGGATGCTTCTGCTGTCGAATATACAACGAAGGTTTGGAGTTCCTGATGTAGACCACCAGGTGCGCCAACAAGAGCCCAGCTAAACTATAAGAGATACAGATATAACTCGAAAGAAAAAGTTGTTAAGGTGATGGGACGCTTCTGCTGGCGAATATACAACGAAGGTTTGCAGTACCTGATGTAGACCATCAGGTGCACGATAAGGAGCCCAGATGAACTATAGGAGATACAAATATGACTCCAGAGCAAAAGCTGTTCAGCTTGATAGGACGCTTCTGCTGGTGAAAAGATATCGAAGGTTTGGAGTACCTTATGTAGACCACCAGGTGCGCCAACAGGAGCCCAGATGAACTATAGAAGATACAGATATTACTCCAGAGCAAAAGCTGTTCAGCTTGATAGGACGCTTCTGCTGGTGAAAAGATATCGAAGGTTTGGAGTACCTGATGTAGACCACCAGGTGCGCCAACAGGAGCCCAGATGAACTATAGGAGATACAGATATTACTCCAGAGCAAAAGTTGTTCAGCTTGATAGGACGCTTCTGCTGGTGAAAAGATATCGAAGGTTTGGAGTACCTCATGTAGACCATCAAGTGTACCAACAGGAGCCCAGCTAAACTATAAGTGATACAGATATAACTCCAAAACAAAAGTTGTTCAGGTTGATGGGACGCTTCTGCTGGCAAATAGACAACGAAGGTTTAGAGTACCAGATGTAAACCACCAGGTGCACCACCAAAAGCCCAGCTGAAATATAGATTATGAATCCAAAGCAAAAGTTGTTGAGCATGATGGAACGCTTCTGCTGGCATCTGTTGGCAATGCAACTATGGTTTGAAAAATGTATTTCCAACAATATTTGCGTGATGATTATCTAGAGCGTGACGATTTTTAGGATGCTGGTAAGAAAATCAGAATTTTGAACAGGTTTAAGGAATGAAACGATACGAAGTTCGCGGGTACCAGCTAGTAATAAATAAACATATAATTTTATTATAGCTAAACTACGTAACACCTACAAAAAAGGCTCATACCATTTTTTTTTAACTTCAAACGCATATATCTCTGTTCTAGTGACAGTGCGTGGTTTAGTTGTCATATATAGTTTTGTTTATTTAATTATGTTTGACTACAAGACATAAACGCCATCTATGTCACACTTAAAAATAAAATCCCGAAGGATTTTTTGTTAAACTTCAAACGCATGTTCCAGTGACAGTTAGAGGTATAGTTGTGATATATTATTTTGTTTGTTTATTATGTTATGCTTATTTCAAATATATCAGCGCCATCTAAGTAACATCTAAAAAATAAAATACCCATAGTATACTTCAAAACTTCAAACGCGTTTATTGCTTTTCCAGTGACAGGTAGAGGTATAGTTGTCATATTTTTTTTGTTTGTTTCATGGTTCTTAAATTATATATAGAAGCGTTATCTATGTAACACCTAGAAAAATAAATCGCTTAGTATTTTTATAAACTTCAAACGCGAATATCTCTGTTCCAGTGACGTACAGGTATAGTTGTGATAATTTTTTGTCTCTTGCATTGTCCTCTACTCAAATATATAATTACCATCCGTGTACCTAACAACTAAAAAAAAATCCCGGTAGTAACTTAAACGCGTATATCTCTGTTCCAGTGCCAAGTAGAGGTATGGTTGTCATATATTTTTTGTCTGTTGCATTGTCCTCTACTCAAATATATAAGAACCATCCGTTTAACACCTAGAAATAAAATCCCCATAGTAACTTCAAACGCGTTCCAGTGACAGGTAGAGGTATAGTTGTCATATATTTTTTTGTCTGCTGCATTGTCCTCTACTAAAATATATTATAAGAACCATCCGTTTAACACTTAGAAAAATATCCCCATAATAACTTCAAACGCGTATATCTCTGTTCCAGTGATAGGTAGAGGTATAGTTGTCATATATTTTTGTCTGTTGCATTGTCCTCTACTCAAATATATAAGAACCATCCGTTTAACACTTAGAAAAATATCCCCATAATAACTTCAAACGCGTATATCTCTGTTCCAGTGACAGGTAGAGGTAAAGATTTTTTGTCTGTTGCACTGTCTTCTACTCAAATATATAAGTATCATCCGTGTAACACCTAGAAAAGAAATCTCTATAGCAACTTCAAACGCGTATATCTCTGTTCCAGTGACAGGTAGAGGTATAGTTGCCATATATTTGTATGTTTGTTGCATCGTTTTCTACTCAAATATTTATATATTTAATTAAGTACCATCCGTGTAACAACTAGAAAAAAAAATCCCCATAGTAACTTCAAACGCGTATATCTCTGTTCCAGTGACAGGTAGAGGTATAGTTGTCGTATATTTTTTTGTTTGCTGCATTGTCTTCTACTCAAATATATAAGTACCATCCGTTTAACACCTAGAAAAAATATCCCCATAGTAACTTCAAACGCGTATATCTCTGTTCCAGTGACAGGTAGAGGTATAGTTGTCGTATATTTTTTTGTTTGTTGCATTGTCTTCTACTCAAATATATAAGTACCATCCGTGTAACACCTAGAAAAAAATCCCCATAGTAACTTCAAACGCGTATATCTCTGTTCCAGTGACAGGTAGAGATATAGTTGCCATATATTTTTTCGTCTGTTGCATTGTCCTCTACTCAAATATATAAGAACCATCCCTTTAACACCTAGAAAAGATGTCCCCATAGTAACTTCAAACGCGTATATCTCTGTTCCAGTGACAGGTAGAGGTAATAGTTGTCATATATTTTTTTGTTTGTTGCATTGTCCTCTACTCAAATATATAAGAATCATCCGTTTAACACCAAGAAAAAAAATCCCCATAGTAACTTCAAACGCGTATATCTCTGTTCCAGTGACAGGTAGAGGTATAGTTGTCATATATTTTTTTGTCTGTTGCATTGTCCTCTACTCAAATATATAAGTACCATCCGTGTAACACCTAGAAAAAAAAGACGCCAAAATCAGGCATTGGCTCATTTTCATGCGCATGCCTATGTCAGTGCGCATGCTCATTTTCATGCGCATGCGTGTTCGAAATTCAAATGAATTTTAATCCCTTGGGATTAAATGACCTGTTTTAATCCCACTTAAGTGCGACCAAAGCGTAGTTTTTTTGAATAGAGGGGATGAAAAACAATTTTGAGTGCTTTCAGAAACGTTGTCACAAATTAAACGGCGCACGGAGCGTCTATAACATGGCTCACTCAGTAGGTACTAGCGACGATTTTGACGCTTACGTTAAGGTAACTAAGAAGGTGGTTGACACAAGCGTCATATTTCTTGGATTTAAAATTGGCTCAGAATCATATTACGTTCTTTATCAGATTTTGCTGCTTTGATATTTATTTTTTATACTTTAATTTGTTTACAGTAGCAATCCTGGCTACTATGTAACGTGGCTACTGTGTAACGAAATTTTTAATCTAATTATTCAACTGATTGCATGTGAACTTATCCTATTTGCTACGTCCGAAAAGGACGACTAAGTTTTTAAGAGCTATACCTACATTGTTTATTTAAGATCATTTTGTACACTTAGTCGCAATAAAGGATTTATTGAATTGAAAAAAAAAACGTAACAAGTGCCAATCGCGAAAATCCGAAATATGTCCGAGTGAACCTTGTGTAATCTGTCTATTTCGTGACGTAGTTGTGTAAACAATAATCCAAGAATCAGAAGGTAGGAGTTAAAGAGCTGCTTTATGTACTTTACACCCTTTTAGTTGAAATACTAAAAAAGCCTAAACTTAAAACAAGGTGTAAATTCTCATTTTTCTAACGCTTATGTGTGTAAAGCGCCTAAAATATTCCCTTTTTAATATACAACGTATTCAAATAAAACCTCAAAAGTTGGTTACCCCTGGTTACAGTCCCACACCTCGTTCGACGCGACCCGCCGAGCGCCGAGTTACGAGTTCACAACTTTATATTACTTTTCACGCAATATTCTTCCCCAGATGTCTGTCTGTTCACAACTTTGACACTGTACAGACGAACGGCATAACAACTGCAAGACCAAAAAAGTAGTGAATGATGAAATTACTGTAGGTACCCCGTGGTAGCGGGTAAGAATACTGCCACCCCTTGTCAACTCAGGGTGTTGTGTAGAAGGTGACGTAGAGTTCTTGACCTCGGCTATCGACTATGGTCAACCGCATGGTGCCGGTGATGCCACCTACAATAATATAGTATTCTCTAATTAAAACATGTTACGCCAGCCACAGATGACACTTCATCCAAAAAGTTCAAAGAAAGTGGCAGTTTGTTTGTTTAATTTGATTTAAACTCAAAATGACACCAAATTCATTTCCCGGTCGAAGTTTAAGTGCTCGGGAGTTACTTTTACACGAGTTTGTGAAACAGTTAATACTCATCATCATCAATGCATAGTATAAAATTAATTCTCTTTTATCTGTCTGTTGTAGAATTTGATAATTCCTCTTAATTCACGCAACGGATTTTAATGCAGTTTTCAATAGATAGAATTATTCAAGAAGACGGTTAATGTGTATAACATATGCTGAAAATAAGTTGCAGCGAGTGAAACCTTTAAAGGGCCGATAGTAAATTACAAAAGTTTGATAAATGAAATTATATTTTTCGTTCAAAATAAAAATAACAACTCGTTAGAAATTCATTTCCAAAGTGACATGCATTTATGCAGTGGTAATTCGACTGCATTTTAATGAGTTATTGTGTTAACTGCAGTTACTGATATTTAATTGGAAACCGTATACCGTTCGTCTGTATAGGACTTTATAAACTTCGTGAAAGGATCAGCAAGTTCACTTTTTTATGAAACTATTCTTGAGTTGTCTGATGTGATCAACTTTGTATGATGACCCTTTTTAGAGATGCTAGATGTTTGAATATCTAAAATCAAACGAAACCTTAATATTTTATCATTAAGGAAGGTGTTAAAATAGTGTTAAGACGAAACGAAAAAATAGGTAAACAATTCTAAAATTGTGGCATTCGGTTAAAAAAAGGTAGAATTGTTGTACCAAAATGTTGACGTTCCGCATTCCGTATGTTTTCTCATTTTTATTTCCGAATCAAGGGCCTAAGGCTTAAATCAAAAATAGAACAGGACCTCTTTCACAAATCTGTAGATTGTTCTATGAAAAGAACTCTTAACAAAGATAAATAACGGTCCAAAACTCCAACAAGTGAATAAAGTTTCTAATTCTAACGCCAACAAAGAGAAACAGCGTCTCGGCCATTTCACTTCCATTAATTAAAACTTGCTAACAACACAGATAATAAGATGGATCCACAGCTTAATTGGCACCGGAAGTTGTCTTGATAAAACTGTTGGTAGATGGGTAATGCTTCATTTAACGCGGTTAAAAGACAAAGGATCAGAACATGGTTTTCGATTTTTTCTAATACAAGTTTGAAAGTTGAATAAAGTAGAAAAATCTCGGAGCATAGAGGCAGCACAATTTTATGTGTATACTCTTCGGGCCACCATGCAAAAATTGTTCCTCCTAGATGAAACAATAGTGCCTGAAGTAATAATAATAAATGAAGTAAACCTGCAAAATTCAGACGGCTACCACAGGTATAAAGGTCCCCCGCCCCGCGTCATATTTCCTATTTGTGCAGTTTGTGATAAAGTTTCTGCAATCTGAATAATGTATCTACTTAGATACGTACGTTAATTTTATTATTTAACTGTTTTTATTATCAAGGTCAAAGTACAGACTGAGCGCGGCGGCGTCTTAGTGCGCCGTCAACGTGACAGCGTCGCGTCGTTCGTAGTATGACTGGTTTGTATGGGGATGTTAGACAGACCGGGCGGCAGGCCGCGGGGCGCCCTCCATACTATGAACGACGCTGTCACGTTAACGGTGAACTACGCGCGCCGCCGCAGTCGGTCTTTATATTGACCTTTAATTACGAGAAGAGTTGTTTAGTCACATTCACGTCACATACCTTGGTATCGTATCTATATAAACGAACATCATATTTTATCTGAACCATTATGCCAAAATTCTTTGACACGTCTAAAGTCTGAAAGAAGTAACTTTATTTTTCTTCAAAAGCTTTTTGATGGTAAAACATATAATTTGCGATTATGTGAGTAAATCATACTAAAACCGTATTTACCGATATCAGTGACGTAATCCGCTTCCACAATGCACAATGGAACCGTTCCACACAAACAAATAAGTAAATACTGCCCATTATGGCGAAGGTTTATGCCTCTATTTGTGTATTGCGATTAAAATGGCGGATAACGTGTTGTTTTCAATTGAAATGAGTTATTGTTTGTTATAATGCAATGAGGGTGGTATTAAAAACAAGATAATAGTGTTCAGAAAGTAGGATAAGATTTATAACTTTACTGTGTCTGACTTTCAATCGATACTATTTTAAGTATTGAACCGGGTCTATACTTAAAATGTGTGAAAGAAAACAATCGCGAGTGCTTCAAAAGTTAAATCGATAGGTACCTAATGTTCGGGTTCAGCCAGGCCTACTTTTGATCTTTTTTGGTTAAGTTTGACACATTCACGGTTGTCATATTTAAGTCAATTGATTAATAATACATAATATAACGCCCAAACTTTATAGTTTCAACTCTTTAGCCCTGTTTTGCGATAGAAATTACATAGGCAAACTTTGTTCATAGCTTTTCTCGCAACTCAAGTAACTCGATATACCGTCTGAAAATGTACAACACGAAATATGATATATTTTTTGAAAACTGCTACGTTGTTAGAAACATAATCTAAAACAAAACTTTCCTTTCCCATAGTTTTCTAACTTCACAACTCGGTCTAGCGATCGCCGCAGGTAAAACGAAAGTTTGGGAACCGATAAGCAACCCACGTAAACTACAACTAACCTTCCGATTGTACGTAGGTGGGTATTTTTATTGATCTTTGGTCAAATATAGTACATACCCACTAGTCATCAATTTTATTTAATTAAATTTAAACAAATTTATATTTTGGATCGAAGTCATCTATCTATATGAAATGTTTATATTTCAATTTATTTTTCGGGCCGGTTTGAGTCCAAGCCGACTTGAATCAAATTTTTCGTTTTGCGACAGTTTATAAAAAGTTAATGTAAAAAAATCAAAAAAGATAATGTTGGGCTATTATTCTTTTATTATTATTTTTCAACAAAGCACTTTAGGCAGTAAAAAATAATAAATTACAAAGTTACTTTTCCTTATTGACTGAGGGCTCTTCATCATAAAAATGGTAAACAACAAACCGGAAACACAAATGAAATCAAGAAACCAGATTCCCCCGCCACCATTCCTCCCCTTTCTTTCCCCCTGGATCCTGCTCAGTAGACTAACTGGAGTAAATATAAATAGCACCCATTTTACAAATGAGGCCACTCAGTCGACTGCATACCGGATTCATGGGCCGTATTTTGTTAGGACACCCTGTAAACTGTAAATGCATATGGTGCCACAGATGAAAGCGAGTTTGGGGTTGTTTGGAAGATTAAGGCTATATCTTTCGAATAGCGCGATATTTTTTTCTCGCTTTTTTGTAACACTCTGAATCTTATGCAAGTTTACGCACTGACGGAAAAAATAACGCTCATTTAATGATACAAAATATCGCGTGACAAAAAAATCGCGGTACGCGATTTTAATTCGCTGTGCGGACATAGCCTAACTAATCGCTCAATATTCGATCCTGTGTACAGTTCATCTTATCAAATGTTGTATAATGGAATACTTTGCTTATTTTAATCATCCCTGGAAGCTGTCTAACAAGGAGTCGAAGCAAAAGGAAAATATAGCACGGCTTTTCAAATAGGCTATATTTGACAACTGTCAAGCCCATATTAGAAGACATATCAACAAGGAAAGACAGGCCTTATGTCATTGGATTAAAACGATTTTGACAATGCCAACTAAGGCTTATTCGAATGGCCGTACTCTAATGTATAAAGTCCTGCCTGATTAGCTTTCCAGAAATTCAGAGTGTAGTAGTGATTCCTGCTAGGATCGTAGTAGGTAACTTACGTATTGAGTTTCGCTTGTTTGTGATGTTGAAACGTTGCAATAGACCGCCGCTCTGATTGACAACGTATTGTGTGGTTCCAGGTAGCGTAGTAGCAACTGGAAGAGCTCAGCAACTGTTCTGAGAGATCCATAGTGAATTAGCTGGTATTAGCACAAAATAGAGAGATAACAGAATGTTCACTCGACCGTATTTAGGATTTTCTTGATTGTCACTCGTTACATAGCCAGGGATGCTAAAAGTTTAAGAATATCAAAACAGAAAATCTGATACAAGAACGTCATAAATGATTGTAAGCCAAATTTTAATCCAAGAAATATGATGTTCGTGGTAACCATCTTCTTACCTTGACCACAAATTAGGAAAACGGCGCGCGGCGCGCCTAACCAGATGGCTCACTCAGTACTAGCGACGATTTTGACGCTACCTGACGAAAACTGGAAAAAAAAAACAGAATCTCAGGGGAAGTCAAGGTAAATAAGAAGGTGGTTGACACGAACGTCATATATATTGGATTTTAAATTGGCACAGAATCATATAACGTTCTTATTTTTATACTTTAAGATTTTTGACAGAATCAATCAACCCTGGCTATGTAACAAGTGCCAATCGCAAAAATACGAAACAGGGCTGAGTGAACCTTCTGTAAACTCTTTATTTTGTGCCTTGACTTCCTCTGAAATTCTAGTTATTTCCAGTTCAAGTCAGTAAGCGTCAAAATCGTCGCTATAGTGAATGAGCGAGGAGTGAGCCATCTGTAAAGGAGCACCGCGCGCCATTTCCCTAATTTGTGGTATTAGTGGTTATTGTAACAGCTAGAGGACAACCGTGTCGTCAGAGCCCGATTCAGCGTACATTGCTCATAATATTGAGTTTATAAATTATTAAAATATTTATATAGTAAATACTTAAGGTGCATTATTCACATTCAATGGCAATTATCCAATAAGCATAATGTTGCGATGCGAGAGCGGTTATTAAGTTTGATGAAAAAATTGAATGAAAAAATTAATGGAAAAAATTTAAAGCAATAGTAACTGGGCATTTTCTGTAAAATCAGTATGTAACTCGGTAGGTTTTCAGTATTTTATTAAACCGTGTCTATCACTTCTAGCACGATGCAATAACGTGAGTAGAGTAGTGTCGGTGCGGTGCGTGTCAGCATGTGGTCAGGCTCCTGTAATCAGGCCCTTTCACCAAATACACTTGCTCTCCTACTGAATGCATACATGTTCCAATCTGTTCTACTAACAGCAACAGTGACGGTGAGAAATAAACGCAACGTCCGTTTGTGCGTCATTCATTTGTTTCTCCACGATACGGTTTACGTCATTCTATTATGGTATCGCACAACGCTGCGTCGACAGAAGCGTCTGACAAACCGTTTGATATAAACCGTATTCGTATGAAAAAAAGTTAATAATTGAACGAACGACGCACAAACGGACGTTACTGTGTGTTTCTCGCCTATCATAATAGAATGGTTAATAAAATAAGATCATAGTAAGATACAATGAGCATCACTTAGAAAAACGTGACGTGGTTTGATCAAAATCAACCCTGGATCGGTCAGGCAGGCTAACTCTCATGCTATATATACATCAACCTTTTAGGTGCTGGTTATTTTAAGTAACTGTAGAGGTATGAAAATACAGTTGCAGTGTTGTTAGACTAATGTGCTGCTGATCTAAATCAGCCTAAGGTATTATTGTAAATTTTATCTCGCCTTGGAACGTTCCTAAAAAGTACAATTTATTTGGTACAGAAAAAATAACAACAATATTGCAGAAGTGTACCCCATCCTTCTTAGCACTTCATAGGCATTTTGTGTAAGAATTAGGTAGTAGATTTACGTAAATGCAAGTAACAAATAGTCATCTGGCGTTTTGCCAGAAAAATCCCAGCTTGCTTGCGGAAGCACGGAACCGCGCTGAGTTATAGTAGCGTCGTTAACATCGCATTTCACAAATATGCGGCCGGATTATGCTGATGTCTCAAATATTCAAGTACGTTGTACGTGCGGTCGGGGGTTTTCGTCTTTTTGTTGGTCCTGGTCCGTCCTGTGTTAGCACCGTATCAAAACAGCAGATATCTATACTGAAGACCATTAGTGCGCTATAATTCCACTTCAAAGCTCTACTTCTCATTCCGAATTTTGCTCTTTTCATCTCATTCGTGTACCTGCTTAATATTAATATTTTACAACTCTTTGACTGTAGGTAGAAATAGTAAAAGTAAGTGGCAACCAGGACGAAGCTTACCGAGTGGGTTGAGGTATGATTTATGTTTGATAAAGCTTCTAAATAAAACAGACATTGTACCGAATAAATTCTTCGAGGATTATTGTTATCACAATAGTGTAACAACTACAACTAGGTATCTCAATAGCAAACTCACGTGCCCATACTGTGCACGGGAATTAACTGCTAAATCGGCTACCCTAGCCACCTAAGGGCATTTAAATCGAAGCTGGATAGATTATTGTTATCATAAAATAGGTCATTTATAGGGAAAAATACCCTGAGACATTCTAAAAGTTTAACTGCCACTGCTAACCATTTGTTAACTGTGAAACTGAAACAACAAAGATGTAATGCATTTTCGTATCTTTTATTAGATTTTACGTCACACAATTTTATTGCGAAAATAAACTATTCGCGACCGCTTTGTGGTTATTATTCGGTTTGTAGAGAATGCATTCCTGAAAAATAGAATGTAAAATAAGTAATAAGAACATTTTCAAATGGAAAGGAAAGAAAGAATTGAATGTGGAAATACTTTTCATAGAGTATTTGTATATCCTGCACTTTTTAGAAAGAGAGACTTTTACTTTGTTTCTAATTGGAGTAGAATGGATAGAGTAAAGAAATCCTAAGGGCGGAATCCTAACTCAACTAACTTCTGTTTATGCGCTATTTTAGTGATGCGTAACGCAGCACTGTGAGAAAAGCAGTCGTGATGAGATGCGTCTGTCAAATCATTTGACATAATCCGTATTTTCTAACGCGTGCGTTACGCAGCGCTAAAATATCGCAGCAACGGATGTTATGTGGTTCCCGCCAGCTGAAGTTTCCAACTTACTTAAAAGACTCATTTTTTTGGCTTTATAACGCGGTAGGTTATTAAAGAATTCAAATTCCTTTTCCTCTTACTTATTAACTCGTTATGTAAATATTGACGATCTTGTTAAATTTTGTAAGCCTAGAAACAGCGGTCAGAAGGCACAACTTTAACAAAGGCAACCTTTTTAAATATTACAAGGAAAAATAAGTGTTTGAACAAATTCGTTAAGCTAAAAGTTTGTAAAAGTTATTCCTGAGGCTATTTTACTACTTAGCTTGATAAAAATATTTTATTTTCATTTCATCTTTTCAAAGAGTGTTATTTTCTGTGTCCTATCTTTGCATGTTAATGTTTTAATCATCAATGTAAACAACTGGTACCATAGGGTCATTCTTGAAATCACCTGAAGAAACAACAGCTGTTCCGAATATTTCGGTCCAGTGAGCGTGATATTCCATTATACAGTTGTTTGTTTCCGTGTGGTAGCGGCTAAGAACACTGCCACCCTTAGTTCACTCAGGGTGTTTCGTAAAAGGCGACGTAGAATTTTCGACCTCGGCTGAATATCTGTCGACTATGGTCACCCGCATAGTCACGGTGTGACCACCTACAATAATATTCCCAAAGAGGGTTGACAACAGGCAGGCGGCTGTACATAAAACATCGTCGAATCCTTTTGCTACATGATTTTGTGTTGCAACAAAACATTCTTTATTGACCTTTTTTTCTTATCCCAAAACCAATACTGACTGAAATTTTACTAGTCACCGATAGCAAAAAAATGCAGGTGGGGTTGGTGATAAGGAACAACCTACCCAACATAGGTAAAATATGGAAATACATTTTGGACCTTCCATAGTTACTCAAATCAGCTGATCGGCTATTTCGTATAGAAAGTGCAAAATATTTTTTACTTGTTTTTGAAACTATGTTCCTTAGGGAAAGTTGTTCCTTATCACCAGCGCGTCCTGCATTTTAGCTATGATCAGGCTATCGGTCACTACTGGACAACCTCATGATTTTAATTGCTAATGCCGCCGCTGGCGTAACCGCTGACTCAAAGAATTGTAATTATACTATAGTTAGCTATTCGCTGGTGGACTAATTTTAAAAGATAACAAGAAGACTTCCAAAAAAACCGTTGAATTTAAACTACCTGATTAATTACCTCAATCTTTCTTTTTATCTAGGCAGATCTTCTTTGTGAATCGTATAATAATATTATTCTTTACCGAAGCAAATTACTGCGATAAAACGAGTCGAGGCTGGAATCCAATATATCATTCTTAAGGCCTCATTGACATGGATCGGATCATAATTCTTTCCTCCTTATCTGTACTCGAGCTTCATAATGGCTATCTTTATTTATTCCGGATATTTTCCCTAGGGCTCGTTTATTTTGTTATCTGCTTCTGGCCAAATACAGCGGGATTATACTCTCACTTACCTACGATCACAGATTATATGAAAGTAATTACTGTTCCTACTCTTGTATTGTAGGAATTCGGCCATTTGATTGATTACCTGTTTATCTGTCGAGTATTTGTTGGGCTGGAATCGAAGGAAGTTACGATGTTTTGTTTGTAAACGGAACGTAGGTGTAGGTAAGTGTACACTTATATATCTAGTTTTTAGTATGTTTGTAGTTTGTCGTAGCAATTCGTAGCACATGCGTAGCTGTCGCGTAGCTACGTAGGTAATAATGTATTATCTGTAATCGCGTGTACGACTGATTATTTCTATTTTTAGAATATTTTGAGTATATTTCCACCCTTCTTCTAATTACTTTTTTCATTAACAGTAATTAATAATTCAATAAAATTACGATTCATGTCAATAGCCAGCGACTAAGCGAAATTACCAACTTATTTTCTTTATAAAACCATCTCGGGACCTCCCGCGGGCGCCAGGCGAGAGACCGGCATAAAGGATAACTTAATTAAGTAATACCTACTTGGAGGCGTATTTAAGCTTTGCAGACATGCGGATATTGGTACAAAACATGAAAATATCTTACGCATTTTGCATGACAGAAGGCTGACTCACCGTGGTCATAGCTGTTTTGTCATGTGAGTCGGTGAAGTAAAAAGCCACTTAAGATAGCAGCGTTTCCGATGTATGCAGCCAGGCGTGGTGATGCAATACATCTTACAGTGTGATAAGCAAATCAATGCAGGTAATGTGCAAAAATGTATCCGCACTATGGTTGCATTAAATATCAATACATAGTATAAAATGAAGTTGCTTTATGCGTTTCTCTATCTGTGTGTCTGTCGTGGAACTCGATTTAACTCGGATTTTATTGCGATTTTTTGAAAAAGAAGGGTTTCATGTAGGTATCGCATGCTGGTAAAATAAGTGGCAGCGGTTAAAATCGCTAACTAGCCGCTAGGTACTTATAAGTCACAGAATAGTCGCTCGTCTACAAAACCTTGGAAGTCTTCGCGTTCATAATTTTATTCACCACTTTTGACTGAACCTTCACATTTCCTTGTTCCTCGCGGAGGTGAATGTAAGGATGAAAGGCCCGTCCACCTCAGCCCTAGGTTAATTAAGCCGGTTGCGTATTCACAAACTCGGTTGGCAACCTAATTACAATGCTAACACCTTAACCTACACACAAACTTGAACTAAAAGTAATGAAATTGAATACCGCAATAGTGGCTTTCAAATGAGAAAAGAAATAACACTTGTCAATAAGTTATTACATCAAACTTTATCCCTCATGGCTCAAGACCGTGGAGTTTGGAGGAAGCTAGTGACGAATATAGCTCAGAAAAGTCACATCCTCTAGTCATGATCATGACATGAGAATATAAAAAAAGAAGAATATTTCACTTCTGGGCAAAAGATACCTATCAATCATCTCCGAATTAATCATATCTAACGCACTAATCAAAGCTGTCCAAAGACATCCCCACACCTACTTTAACTCAACTTTTCTACTTCGCCTGCGACCGTGTAAGCTTGAATCGAAGTATAATGTATCAAACGCTTTACACGCCAAGGTTTTGTGAATACGCCACCTTAATTTATATTTATACGAGAAGAACGGTACAAAGATCCCCTCACAAATTTGCAAATGTCGAGTCATGCCACCCCGGATATGCTCGTTAATATATCAACGCAGTTTATACATAGTATGTAGGACTTATAATGGGCGGGGCTTTGTGATGAAGGAACCTGCGTAGGATGCTTTCATTCAAGGTTAGAAAAGAAACTGTATGGTGCCGGCTTAGAATAGCACCACCCAATATCAATACCATGGGTGTCGTAAGAAGCGACTAAAGGTATTTGAGAGTTGATGTGTATTGCAATTTTAGGCGATAGGCTAAAATTGATACACTGTCTTCTAAATGACTCCCAAACTGTTATCAGACGTAGTGTAAATGGACGTTTTCACAGCCATTTACGCTCTTCCTACCCCGCAATAGGCGTGATATGTGCATGTACGAGTACCTCCAGATAACTAACTGATTTTTCTAACCCACTCACACTTCTTAGTCTTCGATGTTACCTAATTAAGTAAGATGGCAGCATTTCAACATCACAATGAATGATGAATGATATCCACAAAATAAACGGATTAAAAATAGCAATGCAGTTAATAATTTCATGCCTTATGCCTTTCTGCCGTGTGAAACATTGAGTTGACGAAATATGACTGTTTTCTACTTGCTTCCGAAAACTAGATTACTGAATATTATTACTACTACCTGAAATCAAAAGTGTTTCTTTTTTAATACACAGCATTGTATTCTATCGTAAATTATTTTGTAAACACATTTTGCATTAGAATCATTTTTGTTAGTTGGTTCTTTCTCAAAGCCCATACTTCCATTTTTTATTCTCTTCCTTTATCCACTGGATACTAGATTCCCAAAAATAGCAGTTGTAACAAAAATATTAAATTATTCAAGCAAAACATCCCGAAGCGTAGCGATCCCGAAATCCCGGAATCCCAGCGTTGCCGGGACGGGACCAGCCCGCTCTAAATATTAGTCTGCGGTATCAGCGTGGTCTGAATAATTCATGGAGGCTTCGTGGGTGAAGTTACTAATAGTGCAAGCGTCCGTCTATCCCGCCCGCCCGCCTGCATGTACTTGACTAAACTATGATGTTTTTCATTAACTGGTCGGTTTTATAGATAAACAAGCATTCGTGCTGCCCCCGCTCAACTAAAAGATTTAATTTTTAGTCACCTTTCGTGGGTAAGAAAAATACATAATTAAATGGGAAAACGTTTGATAGAATTCAAATAAACGATAATTGGTTATGAACTAAGTACAGGTAAAGAAAACAAATATCTTCAATCATACGAAAAATACAGGCGCTCAACTTCTCTTCGTCTCTATGTCGATTACGGACGCAGATTTTTGAAAATACATTTTCTTCTTCTTCTTCGAGTGGCCCACCAAGTCGTCCAACGACCCAATGAAACCTGTGTCAGAGTTTTTTTACCGTCTGCTGCAATTAGCAGGCCTCGGAAAATACATAATTAAGTACTTATCTACGATTACAAGAATAACAATGACAGGTTGTCAGTGTCCCTTACACACCCCCTTACAACGAAAATGGCAAAGAAATGGATCAAATACGAGGATAAAAAGGAAACAGATAAGCTTCAAGCTAAGTACCTGAGTATCGTTTCTATTTCTATACTCCCCAGAATCGTCGCTAATATAATTTTCCCGAGCATTGCCCGTACATTATCGGGCGGCGGTCACGTCACAAATTACGGGAACGGCGCACAGATGGCTCACTCAGTACTAGCGACGATTTTGACGCTTACTGACTTCTACAGGAAATAACCGGAATCTCAGAGGAAGTCAAGGTAACTAAGAATTAAGGTGGTTGACACGAACGTCATATTTCTTGGATTAAAATTAGCCCAGAATCGTATGACGATCTTTATCAGATTTTTGTTTTGATATTATTTTTATACTTTGAGATTTTTGACAGTAGCAACCCTGGCTATGTAACAAGTGCCAATCGCGAGAACCAAAATAGAGCCGAGTGAACCTTCTGTAAGCTTTCTATTTTGTGGTCACGTTCGTTCCGCGGGTCACGTCACGGGGTAAGTGTTTCTTGTTAACGTTATCACTCCTCTGGGGATTCGTCCCGATATAGTCGATAGAGGATAGCTTATACTTACTTATTTATTGATAGTTTTCTACTTCGGTTGAGCTATAATAGGGGCAATTGAACAGATAAACAACATGACGGTATAATCGAACAACTTACAAAACAAATTAGGCAGAAAGAAGGTTTTTGAATCTATGCAGCTAAATCCAGATTAGGCGGCGCTTTACACACATAAAACCAAAAACCAAACCGTTTGACAGACGCATCCGTCAACGCAAAAGTTGAGCAAAAATAACGTCGAAACGGACGTTATGTGTGTAAAGCGCCAGTTGTGAATACTAACGACTGGCAATCCTCAGCAAGAGCACTAGTATCGATACTGTAATGGTTCAGCCAATCACGCACAAATATAATTCCTCAATATTAATATTTTTACTAACAATATGCTTTGTTTATGAGCACATTTGGGATGAAAGTCATCTTTCAATAATGCATAATTCTTTCATACCATAAATTGCGCTCAGTTTAAACACAAATATCAGAATAGATGCATTTTGTTTGTGGCAACAGAAATTTCAAAGATAGTTGAACGATTTATGTTTCATAATAGACCAGAAATAATATTTTTATATTCCCAAATCAATGTTGATTCTAGCCAATTCGTGCATAGTAGCACCATCTATTGATATTGCACAGAACTAGCTGAATGATACGTGACGTGAGGCAGTGCGCTGTTTTACCAGTAATATCTGAGCAACAGGATTGGAGTCGAACGTAAGAAGGGCTGCGATTGGTCGTAACAGCATCGTAACATGCTCTGGGGGATATTGCTACTGGTTGATATACTTATTTCGACCAGCCAGACTCCGACTGCCCGGCGCGGTAGGACACCCGCCGCGGGTGACTTTGAAGAAACCCTGGTAAGGCCTTTTATTTTCTCTGATTTTACAATTTTTATTTATATTTTATTTGATTTTTCTGTGTTATTTTGTGCCTAGAATGTACGTTGCTGGCAGTTCGCGTGTGTTCTATTTTGCGGTTTCTAGATTAATTTTCATTGTGTTGCTACCTCGTGTTTATTCTACCTGTTTCCCATTTGTCTTTTACGTATGTGATAAACGTAATCATGCCATTGATAAATTCTAACTGTTTTGCAAGTATGTATAGTGCGTGAGTGATAGCGGCTAGCGGGAAGACGGAGAATCGCCGCGAACAGTTTTGTTTCTACCCTCTTATTCTTGCTTCGCGGTGGCGTCATCATACCTATGGCGGGTCTCACACCTGACATCCGTCGCTGCGCATTTTTCGCTCACACAATTTGTATGAGAAGATGGCATATTGCAGGTAAATGGGAAAAGTAGGTAGATAAAAAACAGGATAACCGAGTGAGTATGACATTATTGACAGTGGGCTCGATAGGCAAAGTTGTGGGAAAAAAAATCGTAACCGTTTTAACCGACTGTTGAAAACAGGGGTGTCACATCGATATGTGTGTAAAAGGAAATTTATAAATCCTATATTGTTTTGATTTGTTGAAAAATGAAGAAGTAACCGACTACGAAAATTGTTGTGAGTAGGTGTGTAAGTTGTATGTACATCAGGGTGTTGGTACGGTGTGTTTCTTGTTGTGAACAATGGCGAGCTGTCCAGCAGTGGAATCGCAATCCGGTTTCTATGGACATAAGATTTTTACATACTATAATAGGTTAGCGTTATAAGTAAAGTAGATGATTGGTGAGACAATACCGCCAATCTTCGTAGTAGGTAGGTCGATTATTTACTTAAGCTCATGTCTAGCAGTGGAGTGTGGTGTTTATATGTGTGTAAAACCGATTAATGATGTAGCGATGCCCATATTAGGTAGTGGATAGTGATGAAATAGCATAATTGGTTCATACAACTTATTTAACGGGATGACTTTAGAATACTGACCCACGAATAATGGGTAACTAAAAGTCGCATTCTATAGGGGGTGATTCTAGCTTTCATTTGATACTATTTTCAGTGTGCGGAAACGTCTAGAAATAAAGTTATGAGGTAACTTTAGAATACTGACCCACGAATATTGGGTAACTAAAAGTCGCATTCTATAGGGGGTGATTCTAGCTTTCATTTGATACTATTTTCAGTGTGCGGAAACGTTTATAAATAAAGTTATGAGGTAACTTTAGTATACTGACCTACGAATATGGGGTAACTAAAGGTTGCGTTCTATCGGGGGTGATTCGAGCTTTCATTTAATACCATTCTGAATGTGAGGAAACGTTAAAAAGCAAAGTTACGGGGTAACTTTAGTATTTGGCGGCACGAATTTAGGTTCAGTAAAAGTTGAGTTTTGTAAGGGACAATTTCAGCTTTCGTTTGATACTATTCATAGACTGAGGAAATGTTTGTAAATCGAGATACGGGGCGAATTTAGTATGCAACGATACGAGTTCCGGGTTGATAAAGGTTACATTTTGTAGCAGGCAATTTTAGCCTTCCTTTGATGCCATTTTATCCTGCGAAAATATTTAGAAGAGGAGATATAGGTTAATTTTGGTATTTTCCGGTCACCCATACATTTGCGGTCACCCATCCATTTTCGGTCACCCATCCATTTTCGGTAACTCATCCATTTTCGGTCACCCATCCTATTGGTTATTTAACTGCTCATGCTCATAATTCTTGCGGGGTAGACAAATAATAGAAGTGGATACGGAACTATTTTATGAAACTTTATTAGTTTTGTGTTGAATAACTATCCGTTGGTAGGAAAAGTTGCGTGTATGTATATTGATTACGATGAGACTAAAACAGAAGGTCATATTTTCCATTTAGAACTCAATACACAACGCTGGATGGTTTTTATCACAACTACATAAAGGCGTATTCATACCTTACTTTTAAATACAAGTAATTTATGTAGATTTTGCATTAAAGTTAACTCAGTCCATTTTATGACATAGCCTGGACACGTTTATGGTCTTTGGACAGTTTGAATACTTTTGGTACAATAATTTAGTTCAAATATAGTTTGGAGTATTTATAGTTTTTTAAGTAGGAACATTTTCGGGATTAAGAATTTAGCAAATATCTTTGGTTCAAAAGAAAGAACGAATTTTAATTGTTTGGGGAATCGGGGAGACATACTGACTATCCGACGTAGATTTCTTGTTCCAAGTAGATTCAGTAAAAAGTAAATTCAGAAAAGAAAAATTATTCCAAACACTTGGCCATAAAAGTAGCTTCCTTGTTTTTCAATATAAAATGCCTTATATTGGACAGCTAGTACATCTGGACGTGGAAAATCCAGCTTTCGCTCCTTTTTGTTACTTATATACGTATCTATTTTATTACACCACTTTTGGTTTTGCAAATAAAATTAAGTTAAATTACTAAGGCATTATATCTTTTGTAACTCTGATTGTAAATGTAAATTCAGGCACTAGTTTGGGAATAATATAAGGCGGAGGGTGTCCAGTCAGGCTAAGCCGAAACCCACGGTTTGTGTTTGATAGAATATTTTCAGAAAGAGGAAAACTTAAAACCTACCACCTCTTAAAATAAATAAAACTACATCTGAAAATACAAGCACACTGGTGAACAATTTCATAAAATAAGCCAGGGAGCGGGGCGGGGCTCCAACCTTAAGCCTTACCAATAAAATACTCAAGTACTAGCGACATAGTGACTTCTAAGTAGAATTGATTCGGCAGCGCTTTACTTAACTTTATTTTATGTCGTTCTGTGCTAGTTGCACCTTGACTTGAAGTACCTGTACTTACATATATTCTAATGGTGCTGCTATTTGATCTACTTTAAAGGTTATAGTTTCCTTATGAACTTCTATTAGGAGGATAATTCTTCAGAATAGTGGTTAGGTTAGTTAGGACACACCATTCCTTATCAGCAAAGAAGTTTGGGTTACTACTTATACACAACGTAGGGTTGACGATCATCTGGCCGATTCATAAACCTCAGTGAACCCAATTCTAGTAACCATGCTAAGTAGGTTTTTATTTATTCGGATTCTGAGTTCGCATTTTGTAGGTAGATTAAAAAAAAAAAAAATAGGGGTAGGGTAGGTGAGGGACATTACAATACTCAAGTGCTGACTTTGTGCTTCGATATGCTCGTTGGCGGAATTGTTATGGATCTTCGGAATATGACGATCTCCTTTGAGGATTGGATTTGTTTGGTTGTTGGATCAGAAGTGACTTATTTATAAGAAGTATCTATTTTAGTTTTTTTTTTTTAGGGTTGGGCTCTATGTTTTCCAGTCCCGGGACCGTCAAAACTACACCTAACTATTTGGTGGGGAGCGAGGGCTCACCCGGATGTGTTTGGGTGGTTGTTCAAACAACCAGCCCAATCACGCCCTTGGGGCGAGACTGGGCTTACGAGTTGTTCTGGGAAGAACGAATCGGACTATGTCTACCGGGTATATGCCGGTAGTTGCCAAAGAAGGGCACAAATGAGGGACCTCCGCGTGCCCGCCGGCGGGGACGGCGGTTGCTTGAAGAGCTTGTGGAGTGTGATCTACTCGCGTTGGCTGCAGCGGCTGCTAATGTGATGGGATCGTCATCATCAGAAAGGACGTGCCTGGGGCGGCGTTTGAATTTCGAAGTTGGATGGGGGAAGTAATTGGATGCTTTTACTATGAGGGGATTCTTATGATGGGCAGCGTTGTCGAAAAATCGACGGGACGCTTCTTTCATAAAGTCTTTCATGGTGGGGAGACCTAAGTCGATATGGAGGTTGGCGTTGCGCATGTACAGGGGAGCTCCAGTAGCCCCGCGCATGAACCGGTTTTGGATGACCTGCAGCATATTCAGATGCGAATGGAAGGTGTGAGCAAATGCTACGCTAGCGTAGGTCATGATTGGCCTGACGCAGGTGGTGTAGATTCTCACCTTATTTCTAAGGGAGAGTTTGCTCTTGTGATTCAGCATCGAATGTAATCTGCCCAAAACGAACGCCGCGCGGTTGCGTACTTTCCTAATGTGGCTACGGAAACTTAGTCTGGAGTCGAGTGTGACTCCCAGGTATTTGGTCTCTTTTACCCACGGGATGGGTTGGCCGAAAAGCTTTACAGCTGGGAGTGACCGGTTTGGTCCCCTATGAAAGTGTACTGCTGCACTTTTTTCGGGGTTGACCTCGATTCTCCATTTGCGGAACTTGACTAGTTTGCCGTCGTTTTTGTGGGACGCATAGATGGCGGTATCGTCCGCGAACATGGCAAGGTGGGCGAGCGAAGAGGTTGGTCGGGGGATGTCGCTAGTGTATAGCGTGAAAAGTAGCGGGGATAGGACGGAGCCCTGGGGGACTCCTGCCCGTATGGGGTGAGTTCATGACCATCCTGAATTATTATGTGCCTCCTTGTCGCTCACGCCAGCTCAAAAGCACATATTTCAGGATGGCCATGAACTCGTACATGCAACGATAAAAATTCAATTTTAAAAGCTACCTTAATTTCATAGAATAACTGTGTATGTATACCTACTAGTTGTACGAGGAAACTAAACTCAGTTGAAGTCGAGCCATTTCACTCTGATCGTTGTTGTTGTTAAACTAACTTTGATTCAACACGGGTTCGGTTTTAAGGTAATGGTTCAGATGACAGCACTGATTTCAGTTTTGTTGCATTGGGATGTTGTTGTTAATTCATTGTGCCATTATGATATGGTGCCATTAACCTAGTGTCACCGCATAGACTGGAGTCATTTGATAAAACATTGCAATCTAATCCATATTCTATAATTCGAATAAGTGTAAGGTAAAAACCAAAAACCCGACTGCGGTAAATTTGAAGTAGTATTTTGGTGTAAAAATTCGCCATCTTGAATCTATATATTTTAATATAGCCAGTGTCACTCGCGCTGCTGAGACGAATCTAACGGCACCTCATATGTCAAAATCCAACTATCTGTTTGGGCTGTAGCCCTTTAAAAAGATTTTTTTTGTCTACATACATACATACTCTCGAAAAACATAACCCTCCTTTTGAGGCAGTGGGTAAAAAGGTTCAGCGTTTTTTCGTAAAATAGAAAAGGTTTGTTTTTTATTCATTCCACTATAATGTACCTACCTATGTTGATTTGATATGCTTAGCTAAACACTTCATAAGAACCGTTTTGTAAACAGATTTTCAGAGTTCCTAACCGTATAAAATATCCCACCCAAAACATAAATGTGAAAGGCTGCCAAGTTCGATAATATTGGAATGCTTCGCCTATAAAAGAAGTGAGATCTAAATAAGTACCAAGTTCCATACACAGACCTCAGTTAAAAATAGTTACAGGAATGCACACTTGATTTTTCGCAGTTTGGAAATAAGAATCTACTTTCCAAACTGCGGAAAATCAAGTGTGCATTCCTGTAACTATTTTTAACTGAGGTCTGTGTATGGGCCTTGGTACTTATTAGATCTCACTTCTTTATAGGCGAAGCATTCCAATATTATCGAACTTGGCAGCCTTTCACATTTATGTTTTGGGTGGGATTTCATTTATTTTTGTAAGGTTTATTTTCTTTTTTTCTTATGAATAAGTTAGGTAAGGAAATATCTCATTTATACTTTACTTTGACTAAATACAAACCTTCGTAATGAATTTTAGGTCGGTACGACGATTGGAAGATATAGATAATTTTTTTGTTTTAGGTCCTTAGGGGTATGAATTTACACCTTCATTATTTTTAAAACCGACTCACACTTGGCCATTTTCAGATTTTTTCCTTTACCTTGACCTAAAGACCTACCTCCATGCCAAATTTCAAGTCAATACGACTATTGGAAGTGGTCTAGGTTTTTGATGAGTGAGTCAGTCAGTCAGTCAGTCAGTCAGTCAGTCAGTGAGTGTATAGTAAAAATAGCGATTTTCTGACGTCAATATCTCAAGACCTACAATAGGTACATTAATGAAATTTTGTATTTTAGATAAGTAAGTAGATCTCGACAGATACTAGAAATTTCATAGGCGTAGATAAAATAGATTTTGAGTTATAGGTGGGTCGAACTTGGCCCGAAATGGTTCGTGTAATATAACCCACGGCCGGTGTGTCGCTTTTTTTGCTCGAACTTGGCGGACACACTGCCGTGTGTCTAGATAAGTATCGAATATCGGATAGCTTTGAATCTCTGTTCAGATACCAATGTGAAAGGTACTAGAAATACGGCACTCCTTGAAGCAAACATCTCGATAAATTCCTCACCGAACTAGGTTCCCGGTTCCCGGTTCCCGGCGGCTTCCTTCGCGGAACGTTTCTCGAGGATCCATTGATTAGATTTGTGCAGATGCAAGACTTGCTCCCACCGCCATCTGTTGGGTAATGAACGGTTCCTGGAGTTGAGAGATTTTGCATTCACTTAGCGGTCGATTTCTGAATCTAAGTCAGCTTAAGAATTTGCGGAACCGGGCGGAGATGAGAAATTATAGACAGAAGGCCGCAAGAACGGTGTGAAAGAGAGCGAAAGGTAGTTAAACTAAATTTTACTTCGGACCCTCTAGCTAAAGTCGAGTACGTACAACCTAAAACCATTTTCTTATCTATTCTATACTTACCTCAACTAAATTTAAACTTTACTAGTACAAAATGTGGCAGCTCTAATACGTACAAAATTCATTCAGCTCAGCTGAGATTGAATTGAAACCTTACCATACCAAAATCATAACGAGAACATCTTGTATCGAGTTACATTATAATCATCATTTGTGTATTCAGCTTATAAATATATTCACGGGCTTTAGCTAATGTATATTCCCGGATTGTCGGCAGCCGGGGCGACGCGCGACGGATGTGGCAATGTAATCACCGCGAGACGCGCAGGTTCACAATTGAATTCAGTGCCGTAAAAGGAACGGGGATGGAAAATTCTAACTATTGTAAGACAAAGCAAGGCTCAGAATTGGTTTGTCTCACGCTGGTGTATGTATATCTAATATGTTTTTATGCTATACTCTGCTGTGAAGTATTTTGCTGCTCTGCACTGTGCAGCGCTGCGTTTCGCTCTACCGTGCTGTGCTCCGCTACGCTGTGCTATGTTATGCTAACTGTACCTATTGCAAAAGTCTTGCATTTATCTATTACTAAACTATATTACCGCTCCGCTATTAGATTTTCGGAAGAATCGTAGGAATTACGTGATTTTTATCTCTATCTTTCACCAAAATCCGTTTAATCCTAACTTAAAACAACTTTCTAATGCACACTCCAATACAAAGTATGCATCTTACCCAGCCCTATAAAGGAAATAATGCAAAATTGAATCGGAGGCCTTGCTTTTAAAGGAAATGGCAGGAAAACGTCGTCGCGGGGAAGCTAAACAAGCCAGAGCCAGCCAGTCGGCGCGATGCGGCCGACGTTTATGTAGACGACGCCGTTACTTGTCGCCTGGTGGGAAATGGGGGACGATTGACAGGAAACTTCTGAGTAGCTTGGGTGTTAGGTAAGTAGTTAAGGATTTTTTGTTGTATTTATCTGAATTAATGACGTAGGCGAAAGGAATCGGTATGCAAACCTTTGGATACTTAGTCTATGTTTGAAAGAATATGGCAAAATGAATCAGTCAACGTCTAAAAACCAAAGTAACCAAAAGTTTACAAGGATGGGTATGTGTGATATGATTTAGACAACGTCTTAAACCGCAAATAATGCCAATCAATCCATTTCCAGCTAACTAAACCTATAAGGGCTAAACCCCCGATAAACCACAGCTACAGGGCCGTATGAAACGGGGCGCAAGCAAGTGGGGGCGCATTATACGAGGCATGAGTTCGTTAAACGCTGACACAGGGGAGCGGAGTGAGGCTAATAAATGACTGCTAAGGAGCCGGATTTGTAAAATTGCCTGTGAGGGAAGAAATAGTAGAATTTTAAGATTACTTTGAATGCCGTAAAATTTATGTATGTTTATGTGTAATTCGAAGTTGATTTTCCTTTGATGACATCTTTGTTTCTAGTATTTATCTCAAGTCTCAAGTCGAAGCGGTCTACAGTATGTGAGAACCCGTAGTAAATAATTAGCAGTGTAGGCAGTGCCTGCTCTTTTATTAAATCAAGTGCTAGTTTAGGCGCCATTTCCTCGCTACGGTTGCTACGTGTGCCACTACCAGGCGTTCGTTACGAGAACAGAATGCAGTGTGGTGTATGTGCCACACAGTGTGAAATAAATATGCATTTCTGGCGTGAATGTGTTGAAGAGGTTTTGAGTACGTGGTGCCTAAGAATACCTCTTTATGCTGTCTCGACATAATATTCATCAAATAAAAAAATATTTAACATGTAAAATATTTATTGTTCTTTACAATATCACAACACGATTATTTTAGTAACAATTTGGAATGATTAAGTACATGGCACATTATTAATAACTACATCTAAAAATTGAGATTTAGACACATTTGATGAGAAAAATCAAGTGACGGAATTGATGAACTTATTTAATTACAATATGTTAGATAATTGTTTTTTTAATTTCGGATAAATCGTGTAATATACAATCAATATGGCTATCCCTTATAATTTTGAGACTAAATGACGTCGTATCTAATAACACAAGTACTAAAAGAAAAAAAACTGCTTTTAAAATGTTCATTGGAGCTCGCTTATCGTTTACTATTTCTGCGCACCTAATTAGTTATAAACTATTTTTGATAATAATTTTATCGTGTTTTTAACAATAACTGGCATTGAGCATTCACACAAAAAAAAACACTAATTCTATCTCGTTCAGAACATAATGATTCACAGCTAAGTTAATAATAAAAAAATACCTTCCTGCGCTTTAGTCCCAAGTAAGTGTAGAATCTACTAAAGATAGGTAGGTAAGCAAGCACAATTTTCACAGAGTTTGAAATATGAGATACGACGAATTTTCCAACGAGGACACGTAATACGTTAGACAAAGCATAGAAATTGGATTCTTCCATATTTTATGTCCTCCTCTTTGTATGTTCTAAAGTTCGTGGTGAGAATAAATTTCATGAAATTTCTACACGAAATACATTGAGAACAATTTTATTTGTCGTCTTTTAGATTCCAATGTAAATACATATTTTCTATGCAGAAACATTTGCATGAGAAGATATAAAGGTGTAGTCATAATTTCTAGTCAACATAACGGAGTGGACAATTTTTACATAGAGCTACAGACAAAATGACTGCTGCTGGCGTATATTTGAAGTAAATCTATAGAAATGCGGTTTCACATTCGCTAATCTGCGGTGGTTCATATTGTGCCCACATCTATGTATCTAAACGAATTCATAAATGGATACGATTCGAGTTGTAGACCATGTGATGCGATTGGTTAGACCAATCGTCACAGTCTGGCGCGTTCAAAATCGGATTTCTATCTAAAATTCGATTCCTGGAATATTTTGTAGGGTGTGATAGTCATCCTATAACCACAACTATAACTTTGAGCGCTTCAACTTCGTACTCTTTAAAAAAAAGCACTTACAACTATTAAAAAAATAACTTAAATACTTTCTCGCAGATACACAACTACCCCTCCCTTAACCTTCACATCTTCTGCCGAAGAGGAGTCATCTCCGCGATGACGGGTGTGGGCTGTTTGGGCGGCAGCAGCACTTGCCCCCCCTTGGGCTGGCTCTGTCCCCCCACTCGCAGGTACCCTTGCTTGGCCACCACCATCAGCAGCAGGGACGTGGAGATCGCAAACGAGACCAACTGGAATAAGAAATAATACCTTTTAATAATAATAGAAAATAGTAATCCAGGTCTGAGAAATAGGTACCGTTCCACCACTCTACCACAAACGGGGCGCCGCTCTGCCAACTACCGTGGTCCGTGGCCACACCATAACTGCACACCCACATCACGCCTTTATCCCTAGCGGGGTAAGCAGTTAAAGACCATAAGAATAGGGGCGATATTGCCACAAATTAGGGAAACGGCGCGGGGCGCCTTTACAGATGGCTCACTCAGTACTAGCGACGATTTTGACGCTTACTATCTTTAACTGGAAATAACTGGAATCTCAGGGGAAGTCAAAATAACTAAGAAGATGGTTGCAACGACCGTCATATATGTTGGATTAAAATTGGCTCAGAATTATATGACGTTCTTGTATCAGACTCTGCTGTTTTGATATTCTCCTACTTAGATATTTTTGACAGTAGGAACTCTGGCTATGTAACAATTGACATTCGCGTGAAAATTCTAAATAGGGTCTAGTAAACCTTCTGCTTGTGCCCTGCAGCGGAAACAAGCCGGCTACATCAGCCCTGGCCTCAGTCGATATAGTTATTTTCGCGTATTCAGCTTCAATAATTAATTTCGAGCTTTTAGAAGAACCAAGTGTAAGCTCATACATTTTAATAGCTCGGCAGCTCCACCTTAGTATTTACTCAGGTTGGTCTACATTAGTATTCCACAGCCCTCCATGCTTGCCTGTAACCCGTTCATACATCGCACCTGCTTGCACATACTATATCGGGTACCTGTAGGTACATTGTCTAGTCTAGACTACGCCATTTTGGATTTGAATACATTTCGTAAAGGTGAAGAACAGTATAAAAAGCTACTTTATGTTAGTGATTTATTCGATAGACCTTAGTACCTGCCTAAGTTAAGTATATTGGTTATTTTAGCAATTGGGTAAAATGAAGCCTAATACCTATCCAAGATGCTATTATTAATATTACTTTTTTCACAATTTTCGTAATCCCAGCAGCTACTTTGTATTCTATCCAGTAGATAGGTACATGCGACTAGTAGTTATCCAATAGATTATTAATGTTCAAATGAAAAATATACCTAACTTCATTAATAGAGTACTTGTCATTACCTGAATGACTCTCAATGTTTTGTTAGACGTGGTGTAAATGGCCGTTTTTTACAGTCGTTCACGCTCTGCCTATCCCGCAAAGGATATGGGCGTTATATACGTATGTATGTGTCTTTAACTAACTTCAGTTTGTACTTACACCGTAACAAGTTAAACGAGGTTCTTAATTAGCTGGTTACTTTAACACGCAGCATATAATTAGTTGAAAACTTCCCCGATGTACGCGGCTAGAGTTTATCTCTTCTACGAGGGAAATTTAATACTTCTTTTAACTTGCTATTATAGGTACCATACAAGGTTACATTTAATTAAGTATAAATATAGCCTTTATTCTATTCACAAAATTTAACAACTTTTATTAGATACTTTACATCGAAATATTTTTAAAAAGTTGGCCTATGCATACAAAAAGTTTCTATATAATAAAAGTTGTTCAGTTTTGTGAGAAGAACACTCCCGTAAAATATTTGTACTTCATTAAATTTAATCTTATATACCTACTCTGCCGACAGAACATACATTGCTGGTTGTTGTATAGGCATCATTGAAATGTGCTGTGTGTGGCCGTGCCCAGCCCCCTAAGTGCACCTCAACCAAACTGGTAGATGAATAGGTTAGATTAGAAATGTATTACCTGGTTCATAGAAGAATGAGACCCAAAATGGGAAAATCATTCCTTTTTCAAATTTCATGATATTTGAGCAAGATGTCAACAATAATGTTGCCATTTCGAGTGCCCCTGCTTCTATGAATCATCAAGTATTTAACTCATCCATTTAACTAATCTTAGATAGTTTAATTGCTTAAAATTAACCACACATACTCATCTTTACTAAAAATTTGCCTGTGACCTACAATAGAGTAGGTAGGTACCTACCCTACCTACTTATTTCCTCCCTGCCATAGGATCCGGATCCTAACATATGCCCACACTACAATAATATCACCAGTTAAATCTCAGATCAAGGACAGTACCTCACATAATACGACATGGATTTTCCATAACAATCATCTACTTGTAGGCACCGTCACACACTCAACATCAAAACAAAACAAATACTCACAGCTGATACACCAAACGTGGCAATCACAGGTAATGATAGAAACATTTGGCACCACACTTCACTACCAAAAGCACTGTATAAACAAGTAAATAAAAACACTTGTGATTTTTGACACACGATAGACTAGACCACGAGGCGTAAAGAGTCACTGATGAATGAAATGTAAATAATGTGGAACAATGGAGAGAGTGGACCATGCAGCGAGGAGAGCTGGCAACGTCGCGCCAGGTAGATGAAGCCAGTTTGTGAAGAACTCTGCGCTGGACTGATGTAGAGTCATTAATACCAATAACAATACCGTTCGGAGATGAAAAGGGTATAAACTATTGGGCATGTCATCTCATCATAGATACGTAAATTTAAGTTGCTATACTAATTAAATTATACCTACTTAGGTAGGTTATTAAAAAAAATGTAGAATCTCGATTCAAACATGAAGTGAAAGCAATAGAACTATGTAAGCAACAGAAAAATTATGTTAAGAAAACGTATCTATAGAAAATTAACATTTTGCAAACTATGTATCTTGCATGACATGAATGTCACATCACGACACGGTTCACAAAACACTGGCCGTTCAAACCAAACCACAGTTAGTAAACAGGTAGAGTGACGTCAGGTGACATGTGCGCTGCACGGTGTGGCAACGTCGCGCGCACGCGTCAAACCGGTCGGCGCGCGCGCCGCTTTACAGTCGAGAACGCGATAACATGGATACAAAATTGATAGAACTGGAATTCCTTTATCAAATGCACTACATACTTGACTATTAGCAATTACTTTGTGCCTGTCACCAAATACTTGACTTAAGAATACGAGCACGAATAAGTACTGTTAATTTTTATAGGTAGCTACAAGACTGCCTGTATTTCATCCGTTGGTTTCCTAGCTGGCGTTATCAATTGTTAGTTCAACTGCACTCTGGTTGGTTGGACTGTACGTGGGTTTCCAGGAATGCGATAAGAAAGAACGGTAGGTCAGAGGACCTACTGTCCTATTCCAGGAATGGTTAGTAAAGTAAGTACTTACATGCTCAATATTTAATTATGTACCTATATTAAATTGTTCTGGTGGTATACGGAGTAAACTTGGACAAGGAGTAAACCAGCAGCACATGAAACTGATGATCCCCTTAAAGGACATAAATCAAAGAAATATGAAATAGACTGAAAAATATTTTATTTGACATCGATGATACGACTAAGCTCCTGTCCTCATGCTGTAGTGCAGCTTGGAGAGCCTTGCCTGCGCCGCGATGCCGCGCCATGTCTCCTCGTTGATCTTAGCGATGTAGCTGGCAGGGACCTGGAACGCGTACCCCAGACCAGGCAGCTCCAGGGTGTACGAGAACGGGACACCGATAACCTGGAGGTAAAAGAACAATTACAAATAAAGTACCTGATATCAGTTATGCTTGCTCACCGGGATAATGAGTGTAATAGCGCCTCAACAAATTAAACAGTGTCCAAGTTTTTAAATCGCCTACTGTTACTGGCCTTATGACCGCCGTCTGATTGATTTTAAAGATAGAAACCGGGACCTACATTATGAAGCATGGAATAGAACTAGGTATGTATGTAGAAGGTATGTAGAACTAGGTATCTCACAGACAAGCCTTCAATATCCTTGATAAATTATCATAAAAACCTGTGTACTAAAGTATGGCCAACGAGACGAGATAATTAATGTAAACAACTTTTGTATAACTCGGTGACAGTTGCTACAATCTGTCTTTATCTGTCATATGGAATAATGTCAGCTGTCTCTTTCAGATTTGT
This sequence comes from Phthorimaea operculella, assembly GCA_024500475.1. Classification (NCBI taxonomy): domain Eukaryota; kingdom Metazoa; phylum Arthropoda; class Insecta; order Lepidoptera; family Gelechiidae; genus Phthorimaea; species Phthorimaea operculella. Next base: position 970,251 of record JANFCV010000164.1, read on the forward strand.
TTACTCTTTTTATCTCGTCGTCTCGGCATGGAAGGTCTCACATGCGCGCAGCTGCCTACCAAGGGCCAGTACTCTTCGTTCCGGTTAGATGTTCCTACAAGCAAGGTTCACTGTGTTCGCGATATGAAACTTTGGCCAGAAGGTGTGTCCATACGGAATTATAACGTAGTCCAGCCAAAAAACTTCAATTCGCGGCGCACACTACACAGCAGAAAATAACCTCAAACGTAGTAGGTCACAATAACACCGATGCTATCACCATTGTACACCAAAACGTCAGGTCAATTACAAGTAAAACAGGCCTATTGAACATATTACTGAGTAATCATTGTCCAGAATTGCTTATTTGTACTGAAATTTGGTGTACAAAGGTAGAAATCCAACGCGTGGCGCTGGCCGGGTACGAACTAGCGAGCGCCTACTGCAGACCCCGTATCATTCACGGCGGTGTGGCTGTGTACGCACGAGATGGTGTCGCGTACAGACATAGAAACGACTTACAGAGCCTCGCTGTGGAGTACCATTGTGACATGACCGCTATTGAGCTTATAAAATCTAAATTATTAGTTATTGGAATTTATAGAACAGGATTATGTGACTTTAAAATATTTTTAAAAGCAATGGAATTACTATTATGCAAACTTATTCACGAAAACAAAAGGTTTATTATTGTCGGCGACACTAACGTTAATTACCTTATCAGTAATAGCCTTAGAAGTCAATTTGATGACCTACTTAACAGTTATAGCGTAGTAAACATTGTTGACTTCCCAACGCGATACGAAAAAAACAGTGGTACATGTACATCAATTGACTGTGGACTGGTACCGGTCAATTACAAAGGCACCGATTACATAACTGCAAAGCCCATTCATACGGCCATTAGTGACCACGGCGCACAATTGTTTCACCTAAAATTGCACTCATCAAATAAACAATCATTAGTACCTAATTTATACATCGAAAAGAGATTATTCACTGACTTATCTATTAATTTATTTTATGTTGACATTTGTAATAATAATTGGAATTTTGTATCGGATTTTAATATTGACATTAATGAAAAATTTTGTAAATTATTTCGAATATTAAGTTATTACATTGACGTACATTTTCCGCTAAAAAAAGTATTAATTAAAAAGAAAAATAGCACCCCATGGGTTAGTGATGAGCTATCAAGCTACATTAAAAACTTTGAAGATTTTTGTGAATTTCGACGTCAGTATCCAGGCGATGACGCAATAAAACAGTGCATCAGCTACTACAGCGATTTGATAAAGTCCACTTCCTTGCGTGACAGAAAAGTTTATAATGAGGAACGTATACTTAATTCTAAAAATCCGTCCAAAGAAGTATGGAACATAGTGAATAGTGAAGTTACCTTTAAACCTAGTAAACCAAAAACAATAAATATTGAACAACATGGTATAAAATTGTCACCTGAAAAAGTACCAGACTGCTTTAATAATCATTTTTTAAACATTTCTTCAAAATTACCTATTCAGAGTAATAACGACCAGGCTATTCGTAATTTATCATGTTACATATCCGAACAAAATATACCGAAACTAGCATTTCCAACAGTGACGGAAACTATGTTAAATAAAGTCCTAAAATCTATGACTTAAACGAGAAGCACGCTTGACTTATATGATATTTCTGTAAATATATTGTTGTCCATCTGGCCTTTATTATGTGGTGTTCTAGTACATTTGATAAATGACATGTTTAGTTTGGGTATATATCCTGATGTACTTAAGTGCACTCGTGTGTGTCCAGTTTACAAAGGGAAGGGTGATAAGGACAAAGTTGACAGCCACCGACCTATAACTATTGTGCCTACAATTTCAAAAATTGTTGAGTCGATTTTGTCAACGAGTATGATGCAGCATCTCGAGGAAAATGATTTACTTACGAAGGTACAATACGCTTATAGGCGGAATAGGTCTACTATATCAGCTGCACATCAGGTAGTTGACTGTGTTCTTACCGGACTCGACGATAAATACAAAACAGCCGGAATATTCTGTGATCTTTCCAAGGCGTTCGATGTCATAGGAAACGATCTACTGTTACAAAAGCTTAAGTACTACGGCGTTGTTAATAATGCGCATAATCTTTTAAAATCATTTCTCACAGACAGGAAACAAACAGTAGAAGTAACTGTAGACGGCCGTAAACACAGATCACAGTCAGGCGATATAGTCATCGGTATTCCCCAAGGGTCTGCACTAGGTAATACTATGTTCCTTACCTTTATCAATGATTTAGCCTTCTTCATTACCGAAGGCTCGGTAACTCTGTTTGCGGACGATACCTCGGTTATCGTTTGTGCAAAGTCATTTACTGAGCTCGATATAAAAATTAAAAACGTTTGTGAACAGTTGAGGCAGTGGTTCTCGTGTAATGGGTTGGTTTTGAATATGACGAAGTCAAACGTAATTTTGTTTAGTGGAAGACAAATTCAAATGCCAATCAGTTTGGTTCCCCCCATGCCAACATGTAAAGAATGTAAGTTCCTTGGCCTAAATCTTGATAACACTTTGAACTGGGGAACCCAAATACAAAGTCTATGCGATAGATTGAGTAGTGCAGCCTACGCTCTTAGGAAATTAAAACCTGTTGTATCCGCAATTGCACTTCGCCAAACATATTTTGCTTATTTCCACTCTATTATGTCGTATGGAACCATACTCTGGGGTGACTCAACAGACTCGAATAGAGTATTTGTTTTGCAAAAACGAGCCTTACGAATTATAGAAGGAATAAAGGTACGGCAAACATGCAGAGGAGTTTTTAAGAAACATCGTGTTATGACTCTGTATTCGTTCTATCTTTTTAGCATATTAATGTATGTTCGAGAGAACGTATCAATGTTTACCAAGAGAACAGGAGGTGGGCATAGTCTCAGAAACGCTGGTAGGCTAGCAGCAGTAAGGCGTCGCACTGCACTAGCGACTAAAAACCCCCGTGTTATTGGGCCCACTCTGTATGAGTACCTACCAACAGACTTAAAAGCTGAATCAAATGACGAAACGTTTTGTCGCCGACTTAAAAACCTTTTGTTGGATGGTGAGTTTTATTCTGTCGATGAATTTAAAAATTACACTTGGTAATTTATTTATTGTTTTTCTGACATGTGTTTTTATTGTAGTTTTTAATTTTTATTTCCATATTATTTTAATTTTTAATTTTATGACATTCTGAATTACTTTGTAATTTTATATTATATCTTGACATTATTTTTACTTTTTATTGTGACATGTGTTTTTATTGTAAATTAATTTATTAGTTTTGAATAATTACTTTGTAATTTTATATTATTATTCCTTGACATTGTTTTTATTATTTCTATTTTAATTGTATATTGAATTTTATTATTATCTGACGATCATTTTTACATTATAATTATGAAACTGACATTTTTATGACATTTGTAATCTGTGTATGTAAAAATGAAATAAATGAATCTGAATCTGAATCTGGTTGGCCTTAGTTTAGTTGACTACAAAGGCAGGTAACGACAGATTGATTTGTAATAATCTGTGACTGATTGATTTGTAATAATCTGTGATTTATAGATTTATACCTAATAATCTGTAACAACCATAGACTTATATAGAGGTATATAGTAACAACCCGGATTCTGTTCTATAACTTACCTGAGCATAATCCTGAGCAGACCCAGAAGTAGGGTACAACAGGTTGGCACTGTTTCCGACTCTATAGAAAGGAGCTTGAGGAAGCTTCACAGCGTCAATGGTCGAACCCAAGATGGCTCCCACGTGGTGCAGAGCCACGCCGTTGGCCGGCATCGTCCTGTTGCCGTAACCGAAGAGCACCCAGTTCCCGTGGCTGTGGATGTTCATGTAGAGCTGGATCCGGTCAAGGTGCTCGAAGAGTATATCGCGGACGTATCTGATATAAGTGATAAGATAAAATGAGAAATAGATGTACAAAACATTAAAAACAAATAATAATAACAAAGAAAATAAACCGCTATAAACTGCGGAAGTCGGTCAGTAAATTATGTGCGATTGGTGTTTTTGGACTAAAGCTCACTTCAATATTAAGAAATAAGCAACAGGAAAAAATTCTGCAGAAGCTCCATCAAAATAATAACACAGGTACCTGGGTCATTCTGAATGAACTGAGGCTCTGAGAGAAAAGGCACTACTTAAGTAAGGTAGCAAACAAGAGAGAGCAACATTTCTGACACAGGACGAATAAACTGACATTCACTAGTCGCAGTTACCTGGTCTCTGGGTCCGAGAAGGGAGCGGTGCCAGGATAGGTTTGCGAGCAAGGGTTAGCAGACACTCCCACTGTGTTGAACGCCACGTCGAAGTTGCGGTTCGCGTCGACCCCCACGCAAGTAGTGTTGACTGTGGGGTCCACGCGACGGGTACGGCGCCACATACGATCCTGAAAGATAAGTCTTCAGGTATAAGGATGGCGAGTAGGTTAAGAGGTCTACAGGATGACCGTTCTGCACTACTTAATCAAAATGGCATTCTCTTCCTACTGACTGACACCTCTTTACACTGCCTGAATACTGAAAGATTTCAAACAGTTAGGCAATTTTTTAAACTAGACAGGTGCATTTTATAAGCGGTCAAACCAAGCTTATATGGTCAGGCTGACCCCTGTAGCAGTAAGTAATACTATGTAGAATTTATTTCCCTTGGTTCTTTGTTCTGCTCACCGCCTCATGAGTCCACTCGTAGCCGTCAGGGTTGACCATCGGCATGATGATCCAGTCGGTGCCGTCCAGCAGGTCCTGGTCTTCAGCCCTCAGGTCCTCGACGAGCCGGTGGATGGAGTAGAGAGCTACGGGGCCGGTGACCCACTCGCGAGCGTGGATCAGAGCGTCCATGAAGTAGATGGGCTTGGAAGTGTCCGTGAAGTTTGTGGTTGAGATCTGTTAAAGAATGAAAAGAATAATTTCTATTCTTTACGAAGATAAAATTCCGTAGACACACTTTGACGCTTTTATTCAGAGCTAGTGTAAAGGTAGAGCGTTAAACGCTCATGACAAAGTGCTCATGCAAAACACGTGTGCGAGAAACTAAAATCATCGAGTACTTAATCCTTCTTCCATCTTATTCTAAGCGTTACCTAACGTTAAGCCTAACGTTGAATTTCCCGGGAAATACTTACCTGAAAATCTAAAATACATTTTCTCTTGAACAAAAGCCTATTTCTAAGAACCATTGTCGTTTGATTGTTATCAAAAAGGCATCTTAATTAATTTTCTTTTGATACCTTCGCTCGCTTTGTTTATCAGGATATCGAATAACATGAAATCCAATTATTTAGCGTTTACTTATATCTGTTGTTCAAAAAGGACCAAGTGGGCGGCGGTGGTGGTTATGGGTGGTTAACGTTAGACTAGTGGCGCCCGCAAAATAATAAAAATTACCCTGAAGAACGTATTTTGTAAATTCCTAACTATTTAAAGAAAGATTGTTCAAAGAACTCCTTTCTTCCAAAGTCGGATCAAGCACAACATTGTGAAATCATAATGTTCGTATAAGAACCATCATAAGTCGGTGGATATGTACCTGTTTCATAGCGGCAAAGGCGCTAAGTTCGCTGATGTTACACCTTATTTGTGGCGGCCTTGTGAAAACAAATAGGTTTTCTTTTAACACTTATTCGGGAAAAACTTCAAAGGCCCTCTGAAATCCACAACTCAGGTTCCAAGAGTTCGAAAACAATTATCTTTCTTTTTCGAGCATAATTATTGTATTACTTAATGTTTTTAGACCATTTTTTTATTTTTGTGGTGTATTAGATTAATAAACGTGGGAAAAATAAATTTATTAAAAATAACTACAAAAACTACTTACCAACTATTTACAGAAAATAAATATTTACAAACTTAACCTATATACCTATGTACAGCCCTTCCATTGCGTCTGCACAAGACATGGTTCCCAACATGCTGGCAGCATTCCCCCTTTGAATAGCAAGGCTAATTCGTTGAGCAAGGAAACTGCCAGCACGTCGATCACCAGATGCCTTGTACATACGCACCGAAATGTCTTTAATTAGCTTCTTAGCTTCAGGCCCCCAGGGGCCCAGGGTTTCAAAACCGATCGGCGAGAACATGTAGCTCTTAGATATTTCCGCATATTTTCGCACCTTCGCTGCCTCCGCGTTTGCGGCGGCGGAACCGGCTCGAGTACTTGTAGTATGAAGGTGGGATGGGGCCAGCGTATCCACACACGTGACGTCCCACACCAAGCTTCTTCCCTGCTGCCACGGAATGAGGGTTACGCCGTCGGGTCTCTTGCCATCAGAACGAACGATGCCGTTTGGCTCCAACTTTGCCGGAACGTTCGCTGAGACAAGAGCCCGACGGATAACATCATTCAGGGCAGCATGTCGGGGGGATGCGGCCGGCGCTTGTTCGGCATGAAAGTCCGTGGTGGCCGAATTGGTTGACTTGTGCGCCGCAACCGCAGTCATGTGGGTGATTCGTCCTTAATCCTAGGCGGAGACCTATGACTAAGGACAATGAACAACTGTCAAGCAAGGTACCAATATTGGGTGAGGGAAGGGCATTAAGCCAAAGACCGGACTCTTTTTCAAAAGATGCCAGTAAGCGAGCGCGGTCGGGTGTGCTTACGCACGACGCCAATAGGTCCGACTGTACCCTTCTACACAGCGGCTCATCCCACTGTACCTGTGAGTGCAGAGAAGAGGGAAGATCACTAGATGTTATGGATCTCCACTCATTCACAGCTTCTGGTAGCAAGGTGATGTCAACGTTTCCTAAAGAAGGGCCGACAATTTTGTGGAACAGTGAAATGCAGCCGCTGGCAGACGAGAGAAAGGCGGGCAGAGAAACAGCAGATATTTTTCGGATTCCGATGCCTCCGAAACGAATTGGAAGTGACGCCTGGGACCACGCTTCAGGGGTAAGTTGGCAGTTTAAAATTTTAATGAGCAGGTTGTGAATTTGGTCGTCCATTTCTGACAGCAGGCTCTTGAATTTCCACAGATGGCAGCATCTCAGAACATAGGTAAACTTTGGTACGAAAAGACAAAATTTTATTATTGTAATCGCCATATGTGGATTGATTTCTAGCAGTCTATCGAAGTTGTCTTTGAACTTGCTCACTTGTTCGTCGATAAAACAGGGAATGGCATCATCAAGGAGTGGAGCACCTAGTAAGCGGAGCGAGGCTTCGGTTGCTATCTGAATATTTGGAGCGACGGAGTTAAACTGTGAAAGAATTTCCTGCCGAGCATCTGAGGTGACAGAAGGGTGGATGTAAAGCTCACACTTGCTGAAATTTAGTTCGAGGCCTATCTCAGCAAAAGCATCGATAAGAGTTTTCAGGTCCTGCAAAACGGTATCTGGCTGGCCACCGATCGTGCCGTCATCAAGATACCAGACGTTAAATTCGGATTTTAAGGAAGAGATGGAGGGGTGAATGGCTAAGCTGAAAATTGCTGGGCCTAACGGATCTCCCTGCTGACAGCCAACGGAAGAGTGGAGTAGATGTTCTTTGTAAAGCAATTTGGAGGGTCTACTATAACATTGCCAAAGATAGGAATACAAAACTGGAATGTGTTCTTTTATTTCAGAAAGAAGAGTTGCCCGGTTGATAAACTGATATCGTCAAAGTAATTTTAAAACCTTTAAAGTCGCTACTCACTCACATTAGAGCTTCCTGAGTAAAATCTCAGTGACTTAATTACAATACTCAAATAATATCAATTATTGTTCGGGTGAGCGCAGTGCAAGATGCCACATTCACAAGGCGCGTTGTTGCCCATTTTCTAGACAACTATTCACGGGTAGAAATGGCGAAAGGTAAATTAGAATTTACCTTCAAGTACTTGATGTCCCGCCCTTCGTAACTCGGCCCCATGTTCACCAGCGTCACTATGTTAGGATATTGCGCTGCTATTCTTTCCAAATACGCGTCCACCTGAAGGATTTGTAAAAAATATCATAGTACATATTTGAAGAGGTAGAAAAATTCTATGAAAATAGAGAAATACCTCGCGATAGCTCATTCATTACATTTAAAGAAAATATTCAAATACAAATGGACTTCTGACATTCTAACAGCCAATTCTCAGTAACAGGGTCCTGTTTTGACCTTTTGGTACGGAACCCTAATCACCGACTTTAAATTACCTTATCATTTACACTGATTTCAATTTGGTTACTTTTGGTTGCCATGCACAAGAACATTTTACCTCTGCATATCGAGGGAAATGGTCGAAAGGTATCGCTTCCCTGTTAGCCCTGCTGCTGCGGTAACGGGTATAATCAGCATCAAATTCTTCTAAGTATCTGGAAAGAAAACAATGTACTTGTACAAACTTGGCATAACATAAGTATTCCAAGCTAGAAAACTTATAGTAGTTTATCCCTCAAATATTCTATCATCATATTACTGATGATTATGTATGATCTTTCATTATATCTAGAGCAGACTGTTAGTGATGTTTTTTCTTACTTGGGTACATCAGCCACCTTCACGTAGACAGGCAGCCCGTATTCATTGAGTTTATCCAGGAACTTGGCGTTGTTCTCCGGAGCCACAAGCACCAGGGTCTCGAGGTTCCTCTGAGCGTCTCCATGCTGCAGCACGTCCAGCTCTAGCGGCTCCTCCAGCTGGTGCAGGAGCTCCAGGTCTGAGCTGTCTCTGGTGGCGATGCCGTAGACAGTGTATCTGAAGATCAGATGGGTATTGAGTTTGGTGGTTCAGTTTAGCTAGTTGCTAAAAAATATTTTAGCGTAGTGCATATTCACTCCATCAACATAGGAATATTGGACATGCACGCTGAATACTGATTTATAAATATCTCTTCTTTGTCATAATATGTACATACCATAATAAAATGCATATTTTGAAGCAGTGGAGTGGAAGTGGTTCTTTGTGTATAGTTGGAAAGGAGAATAGTAAATTTTAAAGAAATTCTTAACATAAGGCCCAACACAAAATGTTCTATTTTTACTGGCATTTACGCCCATAATACCTGTACTGAATTTCAGATCAATCAATATTTATTTTGCTGAACAATGGTACATTTGATTTTCAGATGGTTACATTATAATAAGTTTCACATTATTGCCGTGTGATGCCGGCTTAGAATAGCATCACCCCACTTCTTTCCTGTGGGTGTCGTAAGAAGCGACTAAAGGACTCGAGGGTATCATGTGTATTGCAATTTTAGGCGACAGGCTGACAACCTGTCACTATAGCGATACACGACAATAGCTAAAACGGCCCTCAAATATGTGTCAGACGTGGCGATAACGACCGTACTTTTACGGTCGTTGACGCTCTGCCTACCCCGCAAGGGATAAAGGCGTGATGTATGTATGTATGTATGTATGTTCACATTATTCTACCCTGAATTTGGCATGCAAAATTACAAACAGATAAAAATATTATTATAAAATATAATATATAAAGTTATGTTACAATTCATCAATGTCTAATTAAATTATTATATCAAATTTTTATCAGTTAAGAAGTCATTTAATCTATAGTAACATTTATCTACCAACAAGGCAAACAACCATTTCCAGATAGATGACAAGGGAAGTTCTCTTTTTGACTGCGGTAAGTGGTTGTAGATTTTTGGTGCTTTGGTGCAGAAAATTAATATTATCAATCATAGTGTAGAATCAAGATGAACATACCCTTTGTACAGATCATGTTTCCCCGCGGACGCAAGGGCCACAAGGAGGGCAACAATAAATATTGTCACACGCATTTTGCGGCCGCACAAGTACAACTGTTGATGTTTAGGTATCATTAAAACACGGTTTACTAACTTATCAATATTGCAGTTACGGCTGTAATCATGGTATTACGTCTAATCTTAAGATATTCATAAGTAGGTAGACGATACATGATATTTCGTAGGTGACAGAGGTGAATATACATGGGGCTAGAATTTTACATATAGTTGAAAATTAAATAGATAAAAATAAAAATACCAGCGGTTACACTGCACCAAAAAGGAAAATGCACAGTACCAAGCCGGACGTGCTCATAAAGTTGCAATCGTTTCATTCCAAACGCTGGATTAGAATTGGCAACCTTTGTTTACCTACTCGCTACCAGTTACGCCCTCTGTATCTTTTTATATAGTACGATGAAATTGCACCACTCCAGAGCTAGGTAAAATCTTTGGATAAAATAAACAAGTTTATTACCTTGACTTTTTCTAGAACTGTCAAAATTCTTCACTTGTTTTAATAAATTCCATATTCGATTTGACACATCTGAAGTGTTCGCGCGCACAAGATAAGTCCACAAATTAGGGAAACGGCGCGCGGTGTGATAGATTAGATTATTTCTTTGATTCCATCAATTTCACATAATTTTAAAGATACATACAATAAAATGGTCAAAAGAATAAAATGATCGTCAACATACGGATAAGTCTCTCTTCAGAGCACATGGTTAGCTGGGCTGAGATGGATCATCCTGTAATCTACCTATCGGTAGACTGGCAATACCCGTTATCATTATCCAATACTTTATCACAACATGACTATTTGATACCGATAATTAATAGCCCCATCATAGTATTAGTAGCATTAGGTATCGCATAACTCTGATAATTTATTACTTCTGATCTCTATACTAGCAGTTCCAAGCCAAGTGTAATTCTGACCTAATAGGATGAAATAATAAGTGATTGTTATTGCAAAATTAAGTGAGGATACTTTGGTCATAAGGAAACTGAATGTTATGTAGATATGTAATATATTTTTCGTACCGAGCACCTACACAGTAAATAAATTGAAATGGCTCTACGTAGAGAAATGCAAACAGCAACTTCATTTCATACTATGTACCTATTTTAAATAGAATCATTCATACCAATCCAGAGCTAGATAAATTATACAGTGTGTTACCGGAAAGCGGGCATTTATTCAAAATTTCGATTCGAGGCATCTTTAATCTAAATGAATTATTATGATATGAACCTCTTTAAGTATGGAGCCATCCGTGAAATCATATCAAAGGATATAAAGAACAAGATTATCATTTTAATTCGAGGCAAAAACACTATCTTAAAACTATGTTTAAAAAGTCATCGAGACAGGAAAAAAGGATCCTGATTTGGCATTGCATTCATTTGGCATTATACGGGCGCAACAAGATAATCAGTAATGAATGTACGCCGAATCAGAGCCTGTCTGCAGTAAATGTATGAAGCTGTCATTCTGGGTAGGTATCACTGAGCTGTCTTGAACCGCAGGCTAAACTTTTAAATTAGGTCAGTTCCTTTATCCGTGGACATGATCGAGATGGATGTATTTATGGAACGAGTCAGAGAGAGACGGAGGATGCGATTTAGTGCAGAAAGTGCAATTTAAAGTTTGTCACAGAGCGGAAGACGCGCTGTGTCGCAAATGAAGCCATTTATAGACAGAAGCTTTTACTGTAGATACTTTGGATACAATCTCTATATATACCTACCTGTTAAAGACAAAATAATAATACAAACATCGATAAGGAAACTTCGGATATTGAGACTGACGAAAAAAAGGCAAGGCAAAGGCATTCTGCAATAATACCTAGCTAAATATTCAAAATTTCCCACCTACTGCAGAGTTGGCTGATCCCTGGAGTAAATTGCCAAGTTCTTTCTAAGTTAAGACTCTCCCCGGGATAAAAGCAAGCTTACGTACTCGTAGCTTATGCGTCTTCCTTACTGAACTCACACGAAGCTTTGCGAAGAAGTGTAAATTCAAGCTTTCAAGAAAACTGGATATAACGCCAGCAAAGTTCTAAACACCTAATCCTTAAAACATTGAAATTGTTTCAAAAGTTTTACCTGCCTGAATAACTTTTACTAAACCACACACATGAGACATTTCTTTAAAAAATGAAATGTGTGATATCTGCAGTTTCCTTAGTCAAATTTTTCATACATTACCTCTATAATTCGTGATAAAATGTAACATTTGGTGTCCTTTCGGGAATCGACCCTGGGACCTCTACCTGGATCCTGCTTGAAACCAAACTCGGACCTCTACACCACACAGGCAGTTGAAGGATCTCACATCGCTGTAACAACCGCAAAATTACTGTATAATACTACAACACATTAACATCTAATGTTCACACGCCGTGTGGACGCGGATTGGATTCTTGTCGACTGAACCGTGTGCCGTTTGCGCTTACTATACGAATTTATTTGATACACTGACTCGCAAAGCTCGCGATCACTATGATACATACTTGCTACAATATACTAAAGAAATTCTTAAAAAATCCAGAAAAAGCTTAGTTGGCTGGATAGACCTCTGTTAAATGACCCCTCGCTCATGATCGCAGTTTTTAACTGATCGACTGCATGGAACCTTTTACAAAATCACCTGTCCGCCAGGTAGGAGGCAGTTTGGCATTGCGTTTTCCGATAAAATAAAGCAAATAAATAAAAATGTATAACAAAGTTTCATTTATCATTTATCAACTACGACTCTACCGATCACATCATTCGACGGTTCATGTCGATCACTTTCTCATTTTACAGTGTACAACTAAATTTTCATAGCATGAGTCGTTCGTCAGCTAAATGGTTATCCATCTCATAAACTCACCTATTTGTCAACAAAACAGAGGTGGTCGCTTGATTGTTATGAAAAACGGTTATTGTTATTCGCTGACCGTAATTTTCCTGCTCCGGGGTTTTGCGGGTCTCTGAGTAATATTGTGGACTATTGTCTGTTACTGTTCCGTTAATAAATGATTACCTACTGTGTTTTACGCTGAGTAACTGTAGACAGTTACTCTGTCGTTCTGATATGATTGCAGTGGTTTTCCTTTCTACTTTATTGTAATAGTCTGCCTGCGTGCCTGTCAGGGCTTATGTTTATGAAATGCTTACTTACGTATCGAATCGATCAAACAACAGACAGGCTAATTACGACAGTATTTCATGCCTTAGATTTACTAAGACTATTTGATCTTTTGTCCTTAAAATTGAATTCAACTTGTAAAGTTTCCCAATTTACAGTAGCGAAAACAAATCAAAACAAACAGGTCATCAAAATATGAGCGTAACAAACAGGACCTATCTCGCCACATATTTTGAAACAACAGAACTGTACGTGACCCTAATGTAGGAGACAAATACGCCCGTATATCAAATTGTTTACAATCAAACAAAACTTTAATGCGGTGTGTTCCGGCGACTGCGGGGACGCGGTAAATAACTCCAAATGCGGAAAATAAATTCTGAAGAATTTTACGGTTGGTTTTATTGGGTAGGTAGGTAAGTGATTTTCATGTAAAGTACATTTTTAGCTTTCTTAATTTTCTGTGTGCAATGGTCGCAATGCTGTTGCGTTTCGGTCTGACGTAGTTTTGGGCTAGTGTTAAAGATTGGTTGACCATTTCATCAAAATGTGCACTTTTAATAATCCTTGACATATTTACTTACGCAGAACTATGAACATAGTATACCTACCCAAACTATACGGGGTGTTAGGGACGGTGTAACGAAAACTTTGCAGGCGTGCTCAGACCATGAAACTGAACATTTTTTACTATGGAGCCAATGGTGGGAATCGAAAAAAAATTTCCGACCTCCCATACAAAGTCAGTCAGCTGATCGTGAATTTTGTATGGTAGGTTGGAAAATATTTTTCGTTTCCCACCTTTGGCTCCATAGTAAAAGTTGTTCAGATTGATCGTGTGATCATGCCTGCAAAGTTTTCGGTACACCGTCCCTAACACCCTGTAGAAATCGAAACATCTGGCTTTGGAAAAAGCTATTTAATTTTATATTAATCACCCAAATCCTAGAACATCAATCAAAAATCGGCATGAAAAGTGAACTGAAGCTCAAGATTTAATGTAGCACGCACTCCCATAGGTTCACATCATCAAAAATCCTACATTTAGTTAGGGTCTTGTTGCAATAAGGTTTCAGTGTCAATTGGGGGGGTGCAAAAAAGCGTAACCGTATTACCTAAAGTGGAGTAGGGATTAAAGTTGCGTACGCCCCAACCATCTCGACCCTGCTCAAACGGGCTGAGGTTATACGCGTCCATGACAAGATGCGGGTGAGAGCAGAGTAACTGCAATATGGCGTTTTTAAAGTTTCTCTGCCGAATCTGCTACCTAATAGAATAGCATTACCAGATTTCTACAACACACAAAATAAAATAAAAAACATCGGTGCCGTAAAACCGCCCAGAGAACCGCCGTACAGAAAACTCCATGTCCAGCGTGCGTTGTGAACTGTCATGACATGACCGTTGCTGATGTTTGATGTTGAATAAATTGACAAGTTGGAGTTTTTTACAACAATAGAGCAGAAGGTCGTCCACGTACATTTTTATTCAGCTACTATTCTTTCGCGTGAGACACCGAGTCAATGAACGATTCGATGGAAACTGGTGTCAAAGTTTTTTGTAACCACTGAAATCATAGCCAGCAAGCGAGACCGTCTGTTATGTATGTAGATGATATCCCACCCAAAACATAACTATTTTTAACTGAGGTCTGTGTATGGAACTTGGTACTTATTTAGATCTCACTTCTTTTATAGGCGAAGCATTCCAATATTATCGAACTTGGCAGCCTTTCACATTTATGTTTTGGGTGGGATTTCATTTATTTTTGTAAGATTTATTTTCTTTTTTTCTTATGATTAAGTTAGTTAAGGAAATGTCTCATTTATACTAATTTTCAGATTTTTGAATATGGACTATATGGACATGCTTCTTACAAAGAAATGGACTAGTTTTTTTTATTAAATTTTTCTACGTTTGCGTGGCAAAGGAAACTTTTTTGTTTTGTTATTTTGTATGCTGTCTTGTACGACTGACACGCTAGAGCGCATTGCCCATTCAATATCATGTTTTTTTTTACACGTTTTCTATTTACTGATAAGCTTGCCAAGTCAGGGCGGTATAATGTACGTAGCCGGATATATTCAATTTTTACTTAACATAACATAACAGCTACAACAGTCCACTGCTGGACATGGGCCTCCCCCTATCGGGGGGTATTACCATACTCACCACGCTTGGCAGGCGGATTGGCGAGGATTCCCTGGCGAGGATCCCTTAGTCGCTTTTTACGACACCCACGGGTAGAATTGGGGTGATGCTATTCTAAGCCGGCATCACACGGCATAGCAATTACAGCAATTTTTACTTTACTTTGACTAAATTACAAACCTTCGTAACGAATTTTAGGTCGGTACGACCATTGGAAGATATAGATAAATTTTTTGTTTTAGTTCCTTAGGGGTATGAATTTACACCTTCATTATTTTTAAAACCGACTCACACTTGGCCATTTTCAGATTTTTTCCTTTACCTTGACCTAAAGACCTACCTCCATGCCAAATTTCAAGTCAATACGACCATTGGAAGTGGTCTAGGTTTTTGATGAGTGAGTGAGTGAGTGAGTGAGTCAGTGAGTGTATAGTAAAAATAGCGATTTTTTGTACAAATTAAGTTGGGAAAAGAAAATTGATACGATAAGAAGAAGAAGCGATTTTCTGACGTCAATATCTCAAGACCTACAATAGGTACATTAATAAAATTTTGTATTTTAGATAAGTAAGTAGATCTCGACAGATATTAGAAATTTCATATGCGTAGATAAAATAGATTTTGAGTTATAGGTAGGTCGAACTTGGCCCGAAATGGTTCGTGTAATATAACCCACGGCCGGTGTGTCGGTTCTTTGCTCGAACTTGGCGGACACACTGCCGTGTGTCTAGATTTTATTATTCTGACATTTCAGAGACGGTTATTTAGTTAGTCTGATAATTCTATAAAATAGCGTCTAGTGACAAATATTGAATTTTAGCTGTAATTTTTAAACCTTTAGGTACATCTCTCTCTCTTCGTGTGGGACACCGAGTCGTTCAACGACCCGATGAGCCCTGGTGTCAGAGTTTTTTTCTTCAACCGCCTACTGCAAGTAGCAGGCCTCTGACATGGTTGTGTAACGACCGCCATCATAGACAGCAACCGGGACGGACGGCTTAACATGCCCATCCGAAGCACGGAACCATCTTACTTGCGGACAATCAGGTGGTTCAGCCTGCAATGTCCTAACCAGACTGGGAACAAATTCACAAAGTGATAAATATCAACTTTGTGAGTGACCCCACCGAGAATTGAACCCGGAACCTTCTGCGTGGCAGGCAGTCATACTAACCACTGCGCCACATCGGCTGTACATAAGGAATACCTATAGTTTCTAAAAACGGGGACATCGCAAGCTCTACTGAGTAGTCGTTTTTGGCATAATATTCTAAGTTTGACGCTCCTGCTACTAAGTACACCAAGTCGTAAGCCCCTTACTGTAATCCGCATCTCGTAATCAGTGTCACTGATAATCCAGGGTGACCGAGTAGCTTCACATCACTTCAGAAGAGATTAAAGTTTTTGTCTAACCTAACTCTCATCATGAGGGGCAAAGACCTGCTAAATAGATATAGCCCGGATTAAAAAAGAAATTCCTTGGAAAAGATTCTTAATCTGATAGGCTGGTTCATCGTAAGCAAAATATTCAGATTTTGTCAGGTACAATTTTATTTTGAGGTCATAAAAGTCTCAGTAGTGAAAGTGTTGTAGTGTTGTGCGGCTTCAATTTATATTTTTTACAATATCAATGTTTTTTTGAGAAAGTATCTCAGTCAACACCAACTATATAGCTGTAGAGTTTATATCTAAAGGTGGTTCTACTTGCCTCACAAAGGTGGTTCTACACATTCATAGTGGTTCATTACGCCGGCACGCTGGAAAAATACTGCACAGTTTTGTACTCATTTTCAACTCCTTTCAAAGCATGAGCTCACCCACATTTTCGCTAACGCAGCGACTCTCGCTCAAGGAGTCACATTTTCCCGCTTACCCTCCCCCAAGAGCTAAAAAATTTCTAATAACAGTGGTAATAACGAAATTGAAGCCTTATTTGTATTTTTTATTATGGCTGAAGTTGTAGTCGAATCGATAGATTGTCAAATTTTTTTTATGCACTCTGTGCTTTCACGCGAATAATTGTACCTAGTTTTATAGTTAACCAGCGGGTGTGATGTGACCGAGCCATGCTTGGTATTTTGTTTCTTACGTCATCTAAGATCCACACGATTATCTTTTCTTTTTCCATGATCCCGATCACATAGGTGTATACCAACCAATTTATATACAGTTCTTGCTCATTTAAAGGTTTTAGATTAGGCATAAATACTTCGAAATGACATAGAACACAACAACCAACGGCCGTATTGTAGTTTTGCTACGTCGCCTGAAAATTCCGGAAAATAGAGTTATTTGTCTTTGTAACGTAACAAATTTGTCAGCCTACCGTAAAGACCTAGACTGAATTAGTTGCCTCTCAGATGACAAATGTACTGATGCCGTTTAAAGCCGGCATCATGCGACTCGTCTAGATGGGTAATTGTTCGCTCTGAGCTGGTGCCATGCATTTTCATAACAGCACTCACACTCTCGCTCACCGACACTCAGGCAAATTATCACGTCGCGGTGACTCCACTTCACATTGTGCTTCGTTAGAATGGCTTGCGTACTTACATACCTGCAAACAACACGCTTTACTCCCTTGTGGGGTAGACAGAGCGTAAACATCCATAAAATAGCAATGGCCACTTTCAAAGATAGTTTCAGAAATCGTAGTGGAAAATGTCTTTAGTCCATAAATTAAAACTGTTATACATAATGAAATCGTCAAGACATCAGCGGAATAAAAATCTGTTCTAAAATTGCTATCGATACGAAAATTGTGGTTTCATAAATAAACTCATTCCACAGCAATGTGTATAGGTACATAGTAAATTATGTTATGTGACTAACTTATATAGTGTTCTGAGCTGAAATACCAGTACAGTGGGAATTCCACCCTCAACTATTCCCTCAACCAAATGAACTCGTCCAAACTCCAGTCAGCGTTGCCTGCGACTCATCAGATTTCCGCAAAATCACGAACTGCAAACTTGGCGTACCTCAGCTCGGCGTATATCGTGCGGATCCCGCCACTAATTGGCCGGTGCACAAACTGCCGCAAACCTGTTCTAACTGCCGCGAACTAGTGCACGCTGCCGCTAACGGCTGCTCACCGCCGCAACCCGCCGGCCGTGACTAATCGCACTTGCGACCACCTACAGAAGGAGGAACGCAGCAAGGAGTTATGCCGGCTTGGAATAGCTGATGCCATCACCCCTACGAAAAAGACAGGTTTTGGTTTCGTAAAAGACTACTCAGAAATCTCGAGATTCATGCAATGTTCTTGACGAAATACCTACAATACCTTGCATGCTGAACCGCATCCCGAGAGTAAAGAACAAGCAAGCAATGGACTGGTGCATGAGCAGTTTATATCAGATGTAATTCTTACCTAAAGGCTTGTCGAGTTGCTTGAACAAAACCAAGATTTTGATATTTCGTATTCATCTTCTTATGTGAATATAAACGTAGGTGTGATGTACCTTTACATACTGCAACCTTACTTACGCTGTGGCAATCCCACGGGGCGTGAGCGTGACTAATCGCGTTTGCACTTCGCACCTCGGCTAATAGAAAACTCTTGGCACCGGCCTCCTGCAATTCCCCATTCTTCTTCCTACCACTGTTTACGTTCTGGGAACTTTGTACGTAAAACTGGAACCTTGCAAAAACTTCTTCCTTAGCTTGAAAAATATAAAGGGTTACACCAAAGGTTTTACCCGTTGTTTCTGCCCATTTTAGCGTGTAATGTAAAAATATACGCCTATTTTGTCATGTTCTTAAGGCCACGACACACTTTGTCCTACATCGTGCATTCTTGAATTTATACTAAACTACTTAATGCGCTTTACCGCATATATATTGTTTTTTTTTTCAGGAGAAGTCCACTTCACACTAAAATAATTTTAAGACGATTCTGTCTTCTGCAATGCAGTGAGGGAGTTCTTTGGGGAGTTCAGTCAGATTGTTTGAATAGGTACGACATCAAAGATTTTCCCGTGAATTGTTTGCTTCATATCGAGAAACGACTGAAGTACGCGAATGAGTTCTGAACTTCTCAATACGAGATACTTCATGATTCTCTCAAAACTGTCCCTGAACTACACACAAATATGATGTGTTCAGGCCTTTATTTCGCTTGTGCTTTTTGGCTTTTTGTCGGCCCTTGTCACCCGTCGGTACAAATTAGATCGAGATCCTAAACACACACGCGCTGAGTGCACTCCAGCCTTCAGCCGCCATCTTTCAGCGCTCGCGTCCAACCGTGCGGTCATTTGTCAGCGCTGTCAGCGGCTTTAAGCCAAAATGTTATATGTAGCGTGATAACTCGCGTAGAGTGTAATGTTACGTGTGCACGTATATTTTAGTGATTTTGGTATTTACCTAAAATATAAATACGAATAAAATTAAAAATTTATCATCAGATGAACTTATATTATTTATAACTAAGTAGTACAATAAATAAAAGTTATCAATCGAGCAAACTTATCATCTAGTTAGTAACCAACTTCTTTGAGGCGCATGGGTAAAGAGAGACAGGTACAAAGTATAAAAAATGGCATCATAGTCGTACATAATAATATGTGAATAAGTACCTATACACAAATATCCAGTCACTACCTGTGCCAGGTTGGTGCCGTGTGGTGCCGGCAGAGTAAAATAGCACCACCCCCAGTCTTCCCGTGGGGGTCGTAAGAGGCGACCGAGGGATAAACGCGACCCAAACAGCTAGGGCCATCCGTATGGTGGCGGTTAATCCACCACAAAAGCATTCCGAAGGAGGGTTGACGTCTGGTAGGCGGCCGGTCGTAAAATTAAGACAAATCCTTTGCAATACGATTTTGTGTCTAACAAAACGTGTTGCGCCGACCCCAAGCAATTGGGATAAGGGCAGGAAGGAAGATGATACCTGTGCCAGGTTGTTGCAATCCCAGGTCACATTATTCCTTAACAAGCGTCCACAAACATCAAGCATCCTCCAAAAACACTCAGGTTGGTAACAAAAACAGCGTTTCTTGCCAACATCAGCACAAAAAAGCGAAACTGTATCAATTAGCTGCTTAGGTACAGTGGGAATTGGCCGCGGTCCAGCGAGCGAGCTGACTCCACTCCGCGTAGCGTCGAGAGGGTGTCGGAGGAGGCTCGATACAAAGGAAAACCCTTTTTATGCAGCTATAAAATGTTGTTGATTCATTAATTGATTTCATTGAACCCTATTCTACCAGAACCATGGTATAGTGATTGTATGATTTAAAAAAGCTGAAATCGTACATAACTTCGTCCTATTCGCAGTTTGCGGAAAACATTTTGCACACAAAGAAGTCACTTATCTAAATGTTTCCCACTAGGGCTGTCCAAAATTGAGCGCGGAGTCATTTCTCACTCCACCATTACTGCAGATTTGGCTGCGAACATGCGATTCGTCTTTTTGAACAAAACGAACGGAACTGAGAGCTTTTAGTAGCACCCTTTGTGATGAGGAGAAGCCATCTCGCGCTTTTATTATTCAAACCTGGCTTTCAGCGGCTCGGGATATTGTATCGAGTGGTTGGTTCTGAAAGAGCCTGCACATTGCACATTGCAGCGCGCGAGATATTTTATCTACATTATGCGATATCGTGAGATGCAGGCTAAGAATTTACAGTGTGATGCTGGCTCTTTACATACTGATGGAAAGGCAATATTTAATTTTTTTCTATGTTCGGAGAGTTTCATGTACTGAATGACGCAATAGGCTGTCAATTTTCTAAAATGAACATAATATGTTGCGACTTGGTTAACGTCCGGTTTTGCACTTTTCTATACTCGGCCTACCTCACAAGGGATATGGGTGTAGTGCATCGATGTATACCCTTCCATAAGATAACAGAAAATAAGTATTCTTAAAAATCGTTCTCATTTTCTTTAATATTGTTCAGGTTCATGCCAGTAAAAAATTACTTGTACAGTCGGGTCACAATATAGTACATTCAGTTTGTCGAAAAATAACAAGATTCATCGGAATAAAGCCGTGAAAACCACGACTTTCCTGGTTCTAGTGCAAATGCCGCGCGGCTCCGGATTTCGGGTATAAAATTCCCAATTCCCATTCACGTTGTCGCGTACACTTGAAAATACGAGCTAGGAACAAAAAGTTAGTAGAACCCAATTTGTTACTTTTGTATAAAACTTTATAAGTAGATTGGTACCTACTAAAATGTTCATACCTACTGCTTTCTCACACAGGTGAAATCATGTGGTTTATATATAACAAAAGTTCTAATTAAAGATTTCCGAATCAGCACAGCAGACTCTACGCACAAACCACTAGGCCACTTCTGTAGGCTGCGAATAATTAACGAAACTTGTAAATGTCGCAGGACCATCGCAAAATCGGGTCAATCGTGAAATCCCTAGGCCTTTCGCGAAGAGGGCCGATAAGTGCGAAATGCATCGATTTATTCGCACTTGGCTCATAAATGCTAGTTCAACTGCGAACTCGTTAACTGCATGGACATAAAGCACCACAGCGTTGACATGAGACGTGAGACGGACACGTAAGACATGCGACATCGCTTGAAGCCGTTTCCAAATGTATGAAACAGAAGAGACAAAGCTATAGCTAGTCACATCGATGACGGCTGACGATCACTTGTCTGACTTATATCATATTAGGTCTAACGTGTACTCTGTAGAGCCAATAAGAATTCGTGTCTTTACGACCTTTACGAGCTTCGAATCAATTTTGGCACTGGTTTTATTTTGACAGTAAACGAAAATCCTCTCTTTTCTTCCCACTAAGTGTCAATCAATCAATGTGGATCTTCTTGATACTGGTGGTAATACGTCGTATGTACGTCGTTTTTATTATTCGCCTGTAAAAAGCGCGTTTTGTCAATGTTTATGTGACTCGGTCGTCTCTACTATAGACCTTCAGATTGGTTCAGAAATAGTATTCAATATAAGTATGTGATTTAGGTGTCTTTGTGATTTAGTATGTATTTGATGCAATATTGTTTCTGAGTGAAATGTGTTCCCGTGGTCGTGTCATACTGCACCTACCTACCTACCCCAACATTTTGTAACTACGTGTCCATGCTATGCCATACGATGTATTGTTACATTTTACTATTATAATTGGCGTATTAATTAACTATGAACTTACAAAATCGTTTTAAAATCGAGAGAAATGAAATTCATTTCCGTAAAATCAACATTCAGAAGTGGAAATAAAAATGTTCAGGAATAAAACAGAATCTGAGAGAAAATGAAATGAAGCAATGATTTCCACTTCGTCCTACGACGGAAATCGAAAGAAAACCAACTTAGGTTTTATTTGCTTTTCTGCAGCAAGGCTTTTCCTTGACGATGTTAAAAAACGTCAATAGATTCCATGTGATGCTGGCTTAGAATATAATCACCTGGTATCTATACGTGGATACCGTAAAGGATGAGTGGCAGCGTTCCCTGCAACACTTTCATCTGCGCTCGCTAATGTGGACTGTTGTGACTGCTGATGCTTTTTTTGAGCGTATGCAAACAGTAGGCATAAATACCTATAATTAGTAAGTATAGAATTTTATTATCCTATTCCTACATTTTTTGTAGATAAAATTAATTTAAATTTATTTTCAAAATATACAAAATTAAAGTTATAACTAACTACGATTCACTGCAAGTTTCGTCAAAGGCACCAATACAAGTGGGCAAAATCAGCAACACGCCTCGTCTGAAATAATTGAAAAGCAAACAAAATTTAATCCACCACAGGCTTCGTCAAGATTAAAAATAATTATAATAAATAAAAAAACAAAAATTATCAGCAATAAGCTTCGTCAAGACATGCATGCTAAATGCTTCATTTCAATTCCTACATTACAATATTTAATACCTACTAAAGTTCCATTTTCCTGGAAATAACCCGTTCAACAGTTTAAAAGCAAAACTTAATTCCATTTATTACGAAATGGCTTAAACTTAAACTATTAGCTGCGTTATTGTTGAAAGGCCAAAGTTTCAGGGCTGCACTCGACTTCAGGTTAAACTGGATAAAGACAAAGTCAATAGCTTTGATTAGGAGTCATCAAGGATATTTTTAACCGACGAAAAAAACCGGTTTAGGTTCTCAATTCATCGCGAACTTTTATGTTTTTTTTTTTATCTTTGTTCACTGATTACTCAGAGACGCCTGGACTGATTTGGAAAAATCTTTTTTTGTTTGAAAGGGTGTACTGTCCAGGTGGTCCCATAGTCATCAGGTCGGGATCTGATTCATCTTGAGAAATAAACAAATTCTTCATATTCTGCGACACGTTTGAAGCAAAATGTACTTATGTTTACATACACGACTGACGTCTGCCCGTTGTTGACTGTCTGCCAAACATCTGCCAAAGTCTGACAAACTGAAAAACTGTCCATCAAAAAAGGAGGTTGCTTTTATAGTCGTGTAGTCATGTACGTTTAAGTATTTCATGAAGTTTCTATGTGCGCTTGAAACTCCTTAGAAACAGTAAGGTAGGTCGTGTGAGATGGCTATTTTAAATGTAAACGAACTTAAAAAGTAACTACTAAAAATTATGAAATAAAAACTTTTTAACATAAAGTGTCACCGCTGAAAACTGAAAAGTAAAAAATAATAACTATTAATTCTATATGTACTTACCTAAGTAATATTTTTGGAAATTAACAAATTCACAAATTTTATTATGCTAGGAGATTTTAATGGATGGGTAGGTATGAAGCGAGATGGGTATGATAGAGTTCTTGGTATGTTTGGTGATGAAAGAGTTAATGAAAATGGGAAGAGTTTGTTAGAGGTCTGCTTACAGTGGGATCTTTTTGTGTCGAATACAATGTTTCAACACAAAAAGATTTACACTTATACGAGAGCGGAAGGTACATCAAGAACGATGATTGATTTTGTGA
The DNA here is from genome assembly GCA_024500475.1 of Phthorimaea operculella. Taxonomy (NCBI): domain Eukaryota; kingdom Metazoa; phylum Arthropoda; class Insecta; order Lepidoptera; family Gelechiidae; genus Phthorimaea; species Phthorimaea operculella. The sequence continues at coordinate 994,144 of JANFCV010000164.1, forward strand.
TTGTGGATGAAAGATTGAAGAAGAATGTTTTGGATACTCGAGCATATCGCGGTGTCGGCATTGACTCAGATCACTTCCTGGTGATATCCCGAATAAGTGGTCTCTTCAATCGATGGCGGCACAGAGTTACTGAGCGTACTAGTGTTTTGCAAAGAGTGAAAGTGGAAAAATTGCAAGAAAAGGAAGTAAAAAAGGAGTATATTAGAAGATTGAAAGAGGAGTTCAATGGCTTGGATGAGATGTCCGACATTGAAGAAGGATGGAAAGGATTTAAGAAAGGTGTTGTGGATGTTGCGATAGAAGTATGTGGAGTTTCTAAAAGGATGAAAGGAAAATCACAACAGAGTGCTTGGATGAGTAAAGAAGTGCAAGAAGTTGTGCAAAAGAAGAAAAAAGCATGGTTGGATTGGTTAGCTACTAAAGCTAACCGAAGAATGTTAAAAGCGACGGATGAGGATGTAGCGAAAGCACGAGAAGAGTATAAAAGTGTGAAAGATGTGGTCAAGAAGACAGTGGAAAGAAAGAAAGATGAGTATAAGGATGAGTTTGATAGGAGGCTATCTGAAAACTTTCGTTCTAACTTGAAAGTTTTCTGGAAATCCATAAGGACAGCTCGAGGAAAAACAGCTTCATCCGAGTTGAGTAGGATTCGAAGCCAGGATGGTAGTATAATAAGAGGTGAAGAATGTGTATTGAAAAGATGGAAGAAATATTTTGAAAGTTTATTTGAGAAAGAAGACATAGCGCAAGAAATACCTACGGAAGAAATGAATGAAATTGTGAACGAAAGCGAGATTGAAATGGATGAGATCGTGAAAGCATTGAAAAGCATGAAATCTGGAAAGGCTGCAGGATATGATAGAGTATCGGTCGAAATGCTGAAGGCTGGCGAAGGTGTAGTGGCTAGTCAGCTGTACCTCCTTTTCAACCTTTGCTGGAAAAGCGGTCGAGTGCCAAGTGATTGGTGCAAGGCTGTTATAGTACCATTGTACAAAGGAAAAGGGTCGCAGCTAGATTGCAAAAATTATCGCGGTATAAGCCTTCTTAGTGTTGTCGGCAAACTGTATGCAAAGGTGTTGATTGAAAGAGTGGTGAAAGAAACGGATGAGAAAGTATGGGATGCTCAGGCAGGGTTTCGTAAGGGGATGGGATGCACGGATCAGGTCTTTTCCTTGCGGTGCATAGCTGAAAAGTTCCTGGCTAAAACCCAGAAAGTCTATTGCGCATTCGTGGATTTGGAAAAGGCCTATGACAGAGTGGTGAGGAATGAATTGTGGTCGGCTCTATCCATGCATGGGGTGAGCAGTATCTTGATACGAGCGCTGAAATCCTTATATGAGGATTCCAGTGCTTGTGTCAGGATCAACGGCGCATACACGGAACTGTTTAATATCGAGAAAGGTGTTAGACAGGGCTGTGTTGCGTCACCATGGCTGTTTAATCTATTCATGGATAGTTGTTTGACAGATTTGAAAGAGAGTGAATGTGGACTAAGAATGAACGATTTACTCGTCAAATGTCTGCTCTATGCTGACGATCAAGTTATTCTTGCGTCGTCGGCTGAAGAGTTACAGGAGATGGTAAAAATTATGAATGAGGCTTTGAAAGAGAAAGGAATGAAAGTAAATGTTAGTAAGACGAAAGCAATGGTTTTGAAAAAGAGTATAGTACGACAGAGTGTAATATTATAATTGAAGAGGAGAGAGTGGAGCAAGTGAAAGAGTTTGTATATTTGGGATCAAAATTTACATCAGATGGAAAGTGTGAAAGTGATATTGAAAGGAGGGTGAATGCCGGCAACATGGTGAATGGAGCGTTGCATGCCTTTATGAATAGCCAGAAAGTGTCTAATAAGGCCCGTCTGGCTGTGCATAGAGGGGTGTTAGTTCCAACACTTATGTATGGGAGTGAAAGTTGGGTATGGCAGAAAAAGCATGAAAGTAGAATAAATGCGGTAGAAATGAGAGCGTTAAGGAGTATGATAGGAGTAAAATTGAGTGACAGGATTAAGAATAGCGTGATAAGGGAACGTTGTGGTATAAAAGAAGACGTAGTGTTTGATTCCGAAGCTGATCTTAGCGCAGTGGAAGCAAATTAAAGTTATCTTAAAATCTAAAACTAAATGGTCGATCAGCCTCGGAACAACATTTGACTACGATTCGTAGTGCTCTTTACTATAGCTAAATAAAATAAATTTAATGAGAGAATTTTGTTCCGGAAAGTTTCCGGCCGAGAAATTCTTGTGTCCAAAATCTACTTAAACAGGGCCCAGCAACAATTGCTTACCGAGCGAACGATGACGCCGTCGTTTCCTTGTAAGTCTAGTTTTTGACAGGAAAAATAGGTATCAGGTTTTGGAAGACATTTGGATTGGGATAGATAGATACTAGACTTACTGTACCCGGGCACCAGCTCGCGTGGTACTCCGTCCAACAAGTTTCACAAGCACTTGAGTACTATTGTTCATAGTTCGACATCAAATAATGTTTAACACACAGTAACAAAGATTTCTCCCGCACACCACTGCTCGCGACAGCAACACGTTTTACTGTACAATACGCGAACCAAAGGACACTGGACGCGCGGGTGACTAAAAGTAAGGTTATTTTTTCCGACGGCCGCGTGGTTATCGAACCGACTGACAATCAAAGCGCCGGAACCAAATACACTTGGTTCTCTTCCCCACCGAACAAGGAAAACCACACGAGAACACCGAAAGCACACTAAATTACACCATTTATAATTACAATTCGCATCAACCAAGCGAGCGACGGCAGAGGACGTGAATGACAGGACAGTGTTGCCAGCACCGCGCGCCCATTTTATACGAAAACTAAACATTCACCCGCCCCGGACCGACCCATCGGTCCGCTCTATGCATGGCAGGCGTGATAATGTAGCTACTGCTCGCTTAAGGACTGAATCCCCCACCTGAACTTCTGAAACTCGAGGAGTGCCATCACTACCCGGAAACAGGTTGAGAATGCGCCCCGGCGCCAACGCAGTGGCGGTAGGTTGACATCCTTAACCAGAACGAGATCCCCAATGCAGGGGTTCAGTCCTGTCCGTCCACTTAAGGCGTTGCTGCAGAATGTGCAAGTACTCAAGCGACCAACGCTTCCAAAAGTTTTGAGTCATTTGCTGCAACAACTGATAACGCGACAAACGATTGCTATTCACCTCCGTATAGGGATATTCCGGCAAGGCGTTAAGTGGGCGGCCAATTAAGAAATGCCCTGGCGTCAGGGCCTCTAAATCATTTGGGTCTGAGCTGAGCGGACACAAAGGACGCGAATTGAGTACAGCCTCAATTTTACAAAACACGGTCGCCAGCTCCTCGAAAGTCAAAATTGTTAACCCTACAACGCGCAACAAATGCGTCTTAGCGGACTTTACAACCGCTTCAAAAATACCACCCCAGTGAGGGCACGCTGGTGGATCGAACACCCAAGTAATGCCCTGACGGGAGAGGCCCGTGCTGATGGCTTCTTCGTTCTCCCTTAAGAACGTTACAATTTCCTTCATACACCGATCAGCACCCTTAAAGTTGGTACCACAATCCGACCTGATCAGCGCTGGTCGCCCTCGTCGCGACGTAAATCTCTCCAGCGCTGCCAAAAAGGCCTCCGTAGAAAGGTCGGCCACGAGCTCCAAGTGGACGGCCTTGGTGGCTAGGCACACGAACACGCACGAGTACGCCTTGATAGACTTTGCGTTCCGCAGGCGTGATGCCTTCACCATGAAAGGGCCTGCGAAATCCGTTCCCACACCTGCAAACGTCCAGGCCTCCGTCACCCGGTCCGGTGGGAGATCTCCCATCTGTGGCTGCATTGTGGCTGCCTTCAAGCGGTAACAAGGCAAGCACCTAAACACAACGCTACGTACCGTTCGTCGTCCCGATAAGATCCAGAACTCGCGCTGTAGGATGGCCAATAGCGCATAACAGCCCGCGTGCGAGTTTTTCTCATGACGATCCCTGACTAAGAGCTCAACTAAGGGTCCCCTTTTTGGAAGTAACAGTGGATGCCGAGCCGAAAAGGGCAGGCTAGCGTTCCGAAGTCTGCCTCCAACCCTGAGCATACCTTGCTCATCCAGGAATGGGTTGAGGCGCACAATTCCTCCCTTCAGCTTTCCACGTCCATCCCTGAGCAGCCTGACCTCCTCTTCAAAATGTTCCGCCTGGACGACTCTAACCAATGAGCATAGAGCCGCATTCCGCTCCGCAGGCGAGAGGACAGGTGTAAAGTTCCGTTCTGCTTGAGGCTTCCTGCAGTTGTTCACGAACCGCTTGATCCAACCTGTCACCCCAAGAAGTTTGTCGAGGAGCTATACCGTTCCAGCAAGAAAGCTGGGTTAGGCTTCGGTACGAGTTGCCCCACGTTCACTCGCAAACCTCGATCAGGTGGCCCAAGCGGCGCCCTGCACTCGTTGAATGGCCATTCCTGCGGCGACTCAGTCAGCCATTGAGGTCCCCACCACAGTGGGTGACTCACCAAATCAGGTGCCCTGCACCCGCGCGAAGCGCAGTCCGCTGGGTTCCATTCTCCCGGTACGTGCCTCCACACTAACGGAGTTTCCGACCCCGTAATCTGTGACACCCGATTTGCCACGAAAACCTCAAGTGTATGTACCGACGTCTGCAACCAGCACAGAACTATCCGACTGTCAGTCCACGCGTACACCGTTTCATCCAAGTTGATGGTACCACGCAGATTGCAGGTTACATGATTTAGCAAGCGCGCTAGAAGAGCTGCCCTGCCAATTCCAATTTGGGGATGGTCCATCTAGTTCTGACTGGTGCCACCTTACTTTTGGCCATAACCAGACGCACGTGCACAGTTCCCGTTGAACTTGCTGTCCGAAGGTATACAGCTGCCGCGTACCCTCGCTCCGAGGCGTCACAAAACCCATGTAGGGTAGCCTTACATCCCACCGATGGGACTAACTTGCGGGGTATCGCGATGTGCACGATCCCTGGTAGGGTGGTCACAAACTTGAGCCAATCCTTCAACAACTCTCCGGAGAGTTGGTCGTCCCATCCTAAGTTGGCTAGCCACAACCTTTGTAAAAGCACTTCGCCATGAACGTAACCGGGGCGATCCATCCGTTAGGATCGAACGTTCTAGCGATTGTCGACAGTACCGACCGCTTAGTCCAAGTTTTCTCCAAAAGGTCGGGCTCGATCTTGTACGTGAATACGTCATGCGTTGGCCTATATTGCACCCCGAGGATGCCCAACGTGTTTGGATTGTCCGGGTTCTCAAAGAGGTGCGGGTCCTGATGGAACTCGCCTGGCAAACCAGCCAGGAGCTCTGGGCAACTGGACAACCATTTCCGCAACTCGTAACCTCCTGAACCCATGATCGCGATCAGCTCGTCTCGTAGAATTAGCGCCTGGTCCACGCTATCAGCACCCGTGCAGATATCGTCCACGTAGACGTCGCGATCCAGTACTGCTGCGGCTCGAGGATATCTTACCCTTTCCTGTGCGGCCAACTCGCAGCGTACGTACTGCCAAATACGGACTTGGCTTAAGTCCATACGTCACCGTGTTAAGTTCGTATGTGACCATCGGCTCATCTGGGCTCTCACGCCACAAAATCAGCTGATACCGACGGTCATCCGGATGTATCATGGTTTGGCGAAACATCATTTTGACGTCTGCAACGAACGCTACCTGGTGTAACCGAAAGTCTGTGAGAATGTCCACAATGTCCCGGTTCAATTTAGGACCCGCGTGCAAACATTGGTTCACAGACACACCATTCGAGGTAGGAGCAGAACCGTCAAACACCACCCGTATTTTCGCCTCAGGTGACTTCAAGACAGCCAGGTGTGGAATGTAATAATGCTCGACACACCTCCAATCCAGGCTGGACACCGACATGTGGCCCAATTGAATATATTCCCGCATGAATTCTATATACTTCTGCCGAAGTGCTGGGTCTCGCCTCATCTTCCGCTCCATTCCGAGTAGTCTCCGTTCCGCGAGCTGTCGCGAACTACCTAAAGCGGGGCGGTTTGGGAGAAAAGGTAGCCTGGTCACGAATCTGCCTGACGGGCATCTCGCAGTGTTGTATTGATAGAACAACTCGCACTCGTCATCCTCTGGCTTCCGTCTGTCCGCCGTGGGCGGCTCTTCAGACTCCCAAAACCTCTGCAGCACCTCTGACAGCACACTACCATAGAGGACCGGATCCCCTTCTGGTAGGTCCTGAGGTCTCCAAACTGGGCCGAAAACAACATACCCCCCTGTGGTATCTACGGCCACCAAACCAGTTTCCTGGAGTACCTTCTTCCTACCGCACCATAATCTCCCGAGGACGTCTGACCCGAGAAGTACGTCCACCGTACCAGGAGTATCAAAATCAGGATCAGCTAACTCCAATCCTGTGGTTAACCCTCGTACCGTTGGTGGTAACCTAACCTGAGGGAGTTTCCCAACCACTTCATCCAGCACCACGGCTGAGACTTGATAGCTGACCCTGTACATGTGCTACCTAATGCGAACTCAAAGTTCGTCTGACCCCGAATGTCAGGCACATTTAGGCCCCGATGCCTACAGCTTCATCCCCACTTGGCCGTACATTTAGGCCTAGCCTACTCACCAGCTTACTCGATACAATACATCCCTGAGCCCTGTATCCAGTAGGGCTCTTACTTGAATGGTCCGGCCACCGTATCCCCATACCCAAATCTTAGCCGTTGGCAAAAGTACCGTGATTGGACGGGGAGCCGAAGCTGATGAGTAGGCGGCGATTACCTAGCGGGAATCTAAACGCGGTGAGGCCGCGTCCCGCGGTATCCTCACTACCCAAACCTGTGTATGGGTCCCACTCCTGCTGGTAGGAGGTCTGCCCATAAAGGCCATGGCTGGAGTTCTATAGTACCCCGACGGCAAACGTCCGTACCGAGGTTGCGCCTGTAGCCGCGGGTACTCAGGCATAGGCGGGGCATGCGTGGGTCTTGAGACCCAACCAGGTGGCTCAAGCCCGCAGAATACTGCATGTACCCTGGTGGCTGCCTAGTGCTCCCCTGACACCCGCCCGTTGAATCCCGTACCTGGGATGGGTGTCCTGGCCACGTTCCTGTGCCGCCCTCCCAATCCGGCACCTGCTGCCGTGGTGGGGATCGTCCCCACGTCCTTGGGTAAGTGGGCTCCGTCTGTTGACGTCCCCTGCCTGTCCCTGTGACCGATGCGGAGGTGGGCTCCTCCTTGGAGGGTGGGAGCGTTGCTCCTCCCTTGGTGGGCAGGCTCCTTCGCTGATCCGATCCAGCGCTGCCCCGGCGCCTCCGGAGCGATTCATGCAAAGCAGCGGATGGTGTGCACCCTGGCAGTACCTACAGTTGGTGCTTGAAGGGCACTCGCACCTGATGCGGCCCCAGGCACCGAAAACACCAACGCCTCTGCTGTGCCACACCCCGTCTCCTCTGAACCCGCTGCGCAGCAAACTCCTGACACGCTGCCACCCCGTGGCCTGTCTCCCTGCAGTAGGCACACCCTGATTCCAATGCGGTGTTGTACCGCCTGGGTTGCCCACTGTTGCCTCCTCGCGCCGGTGCACCCGGCCGTTCCGGGTGGCGAGGGGCAGAGGTCTCCTTGCGAGGGCTTCACCAGCCTGGACGTCCACTCGCCTGCTTTCGGCCTCGAGGAACGACTTCAGATCCTCGTAGGTCGGGAGGTGGTCCGAGGACTTGCCCCCATGGAGCTGCTCGAATCGAGCGACCATTTCGCTCGGCAGGCGGCGAAGCACTGTGTGGACCAAGATATAACCGTAGCCCGCCACTGGCAAACCCTGTCGCTCTAGTGCGCTGACCGCGACACTGACTGGGTGGAAGATTTTCTCGCGGAGGTCCGTACCTCGCGTTATGGTTGGTATTGACAGCCACTGGTCTAACAGCCTGTCTACAATCAGGCGCTTGTTCCGATACCGGTCGGTAAGGATCTTCCACGCCACCTCATAATTGCTATCCGAGACAGCCAAATGCGTCAGCAATTCATGAGGCTCTCCATGTAGCCTGGACATCAGCTGAGCCATCTTGTACGCCGGCGTTATGTCCGTCCGTGTGTGGACCACACTGCTATACAGGTCCTCAAACGCCGGCCAGTCGGCGTAATCGCCTGCAAAGACTGGAACCGTAACAGGCGGAAGAGGCACCTGTAATCCTTGTCCCACTTTACCACGGAATGGCTCTCCCTTTCCGTCACGTCGCCTAGTTATGTTCGCAGCTGCCTGCTCAATGCCCTGTGCCAGCTCCAAGCACTGGCTTACATCGGCCTCGACCCGCTCCTGATCTTCAGGGTTAGGAGTCTCCTCAAGGAGAATGAGGCACTCTGTGAGTTGATCCGACACAAACCGAACCCGTTCATCTACCTGTTGTGCACTTTTCAAGAGCGCGTCCTCCCGGTCCTCGCGGCCGATCATTGCCGCTGTGGTAGTAAACCACCTTAATCCTGACCCTATAGCAGCCTTATACCTGGCGATCGAGGAGCCATGGTACCAACTTTTACACACTCGACTTAATAAAACGAAAAACAATAAACAAATACCACAAAACAAATGTTAGTTGACTGGCCTAGACCTTACCGATAAGGTACCGTTCACTAGGCAAACAATACAGTCACAAAAAAAACCGAAACAATATTTTCCAAAAATAATAAAATATGTGGGTAATATAAAAAACACGCTTAATACCAAATTACGGCCAACTATGTTGCAATAAAGCAACCACGCTCTGCTACCAAAAAATGTTTGATTCCGAAGCTGATCTTAGCGCAGTGGAAGCAAATTAAAGTTATCTTAAAATCTAAAACTAAATGGTCGATCAGCCTCGGAACAACATTTGACTACGATTCGTAGTGCTCTTTACTATAGCTAAATAAAATAAATTTAATGAGAGAATTTTGTTCCGGAAAGTTTCCGGCCGAGAAATTCTTGTGTCCAAAATCTACTTAAACAGGGCCCAGCAACAATTGCTTACCGAGCGAACGATGACGCCGTCGTTTCCTTGTAAGTCTAGTTTTTGACAGGAAAAATAGGTATCAGGTTTTGGAAGACATTTGGATTGGGATAGATAGATACTAGACTTACTGTACCCGGGCACCAGCTCGCGTGGTACTCCGTCCAACAAGTTTCACAAGCACTTGAGTACTATTGTTCATAGTTCGACATCAAATAATGTTTAACACACAGTAACAAAGATTTCTCCCGCACACCACTGCTCGCGACAGCAACACGTTTTACTGTACAATACGCGAACCAAAGGACACTGGACGCGCGGGTGACTAAAAGTAAGGTTATTTTTTTTCCGACGGCCGCGTGGTTATCGAACCGACTGACAATCAAAGCGCCGGAACCAAATACACTTGGTTCTCTTCCCCACCGAACAGGGAAAACCACACGAGAACACCGAAAGCACACTAAATTACACCATTTATAATTACAATTCGCATCAACCAAGCGAGCGACGGCAGAGGACGTGAATGACAGGACAGTGTTGCCAGCACCGCGCGCCCATTTTATACGAAAACTAAACACGTAGTGACTGGTATAGAAAAAGGAATGCTTAGATGGTTTGGCCACGTGGAGAGGATGAATGAAAGAAGATTAACGAAACAAGTATATATGGCGAGTGTGGATGGGAACGTTGGAAGGGGAAGACCTAGACGGACGTACCTAGATCAAATCAGGGACGTTTTAAAGAAAGGCCAGGTCAAGAGTACCCTAAACCGACGAGCGTGCATGAAAAGATTGATGAACGTTGAAGAAGCGAAAGAGGTTTGTCAGGATCGTAGCAAGTGGAAGGATGTAGTCTCTGCCTACCCCTCCGGGAAAGAGGCGTGATGTATGTATGTATGTATTTTTGGAAATATTATCTACCATATTGGAACTTAGTCATTTTCAGTCGGCGTCATGCCAATGAAGCATGTTAATTTGTAAAAATTTTAGACGCCGACTCAGAAATTCTAAGTTCCAATATGGTAGATAATATTTCCAAAAATATTACTTAGGTAAGTACATTAGTAACAATAGTTATTATTTTTTACTTTTCAGATTTCGGCGGTGATATTTTTTGTTAAAAAGTTTTGTTAATCACAATCAACAGCCTAATAATGTTGACGCAATGATATTATAATTATGTAGGTTATTGTGGACAAACAAATCAAAAGGGACCTTACGGCGTTTACTAGTTTCCGAGATATTAATCAATTTGTAAAATAACTCAAAAAAATGATTTAATACTATTTGTATTTTTGAATAAGTGAACAAATTTAATACATATAGAATTAAAATAATTCTACAGCCATCTAAACTTTTGCGCCATATGGACCCTTTTGATTCGGACGACCATATAATAAAAACACAGAAGATAAAAAAACTAAAAATATTAAAAGAGGTTACCTAACCGATATTTTCATATTTAAACGTATGTTCCTTAAGGAAAGATTTTCAGTATCATGGGCTGGTTCACCCTTAAAATTTTTGCAGTTTGTTTTTTAATCCTTATAAAAAATGTGCAAATGTGGTAAAACTACATGTAACTTAAAAAATATTACATGTGGTAAAATACATGAAACGTTAAAGACAAAACGGGTGAAAAGGTCATATCAGTAAGTAAAAAATACTTAGTGTTTAAAATAAAAAAAGCCAATGTCTTGACAAATAGCTCTCAAATTAGAATAATAAAGGCTTTTTTAGGCTTTGTAGTCTACGTTACTTTAAAATGTGCTTGCAATACACGTTCTTGGCAAGTGTTTCTTTGCACCTTTTCATTCTAATTGCGCGTTATACGATAAATATGTGACTGTGACCTAAGGCCAGATTTTCTTGTTGTGGTGTTTTTATGCAATAGATGGTAAACTTTCTCTTAGTTTTCGTTATTTATTAGGTTCAAAAACAAGTATTAATTAAACTTATTAGATACATACTGCTTGTAATAATTTATGACTATAATTATGTACACCAAATAATAGAGAAACTCAAACTGCCTTGTTATGATATAAACATAACAAGGAGCAAATGTCAATTTGTATCTTTTGCCCCAGCTTTTTTTTTCTTTCTTCCATTTTTATTCTTTTATAATAATTTTCTTTTTTTTCTTATATTTTAATCTTAATAAACTAATTTTCCTATTGTATATAGTAAGTGTATTAATATAAATACAATTTATATAACACATTCTTAAGCTTCTTATATTTAAAACCTATTAGTCTTGTTTCTATTGATAGTTATACTGGCTACATCAGTGCAGTGGTTAGGTTAGGTTAGGGTTAGGGTTAGGTTAGGTTAGGTTTTTTTTGTAATAATAATTTAATTCACCACAGACACTAAGTCCGTGCCTTTTGCTTTGAATTATAATATAAGATCTGGGGGCACGGCAGTGCCCCCGCCAAGTCGAGCGCAAAGCGCACACTGCCGTACCATCCTTTACAGGAACCATTTCGCCGCATTTTCAGGCCCCTATTTGAGAACCTTTGGATAAGACTAGAACGCAGAAATTTTCGTCATCTAGTAAGCTGTAATCACATACTATAAATCCAAAATTTTAAGTCTGTAAGTCAATTCGTTTCGAAGTTATGCGAAAGCAAAGTTTCGCATTTACGACAGACACTCACTCACTCACTCATGATCATCAAAATAGAACTAGTACTTCCCATAAACTCAGAGAGCTGAAATTTGGTACAGAGTTAGAATTAAATGACCACATAAAGGGAAAACTATAAAAACTACGATAATCGAAGGTTTGAAGTACCTAATGTAGACCACCAGGTGCACCACGACCCCAGCTAATGACTCCAAAGCAAAAGTTGTTCAGCTAGATGGGACGCTTCTGCTTTCGAATAGACATCGAAGGTTTGGGGTTCCTGTTCCTGATGTAGACCACAAGGTGCACCAACAGGAGCCCAGCTAAACTATATAAGATACAGATATTACTCCAAACCAAAAGTTGTTCAACATGATGGGACGCTTCTATTGGAAAATAAACATCTGTGAGTAGTAGAATGCCTGATGTAGACCATCAGGTGCACCATCAGGAGCCCAGCTAAACCATAGGAGATACAGATATGACTCCAAAGCAAAAGTTATTCAATTTGATGGAACGCTTCGGCTGGCAAATAGACGTCGAAGATTTGGAGCACCTGATGTAGACCACCAGGTGCACCAACGGGAGCCCATCTACACTTAGGAGATACAGATATAGTTCCAAAGCAAAAGTTGTTCAACTTGATAGGACGCTTGTGCTGGCAAATAAACATCGAAGGTTTGGAGCCTGACGTAGACCACCAGGTGCACCACCTGTAGCCTTGCTAAACTGTACATATATGATTTCAAATCTGGGGAGCAGTAGCGTATACAGGGGGTCATGAACCCTACGACCCTGACCCCCACTCACCAAGAGTTCTACTGCAACTACTATAGCTCAAACATCATCATGCTTATCAGACGATTGTCATGACCTATGTTGACGACTAAAAATGTGTAGTGATAGTGCAGCACTGTGTATCTCCTCGCAAAATGTCGAGCTCGCTTCGCTCGCATACGTGTGGTGATGGCACAGCACTGTGTGTCTTCTCGCATGCCTTTTTAACGCGAAATGTCGAGCTCGCTTTGCTTGCATATTGTCTAGTGATAGCACAGCACGGTGTGTCTTCTCGCTTGACTTTTTAACGCGAAATGTCGAGCTCGCTTCGCTCGCACACGTGTGGTGATGGCAAAGCACTGTGTGTCTCCTCGCATGCCTTTTTAACGCGAAATGTCGAGCTCGCTTCGCTCGCATACGTGTGGTGATATCACAACATTGTGTGTCTCTTTGCATGCCTTTTTAACGCGAAATGTCGAGCTCGCTTCGCTCGCATAACTTCTAGTGATAGCACAGCACGGTGTGTCTTTCCGCATGCCTTTTTAACGCGAAATGTCGAGCTCGCTTCGCTCGCATAACGTCTAGTGATAGCACAGCACGGTGTGTCTTCTTGCATGCCTTTTTAACGCGAAATGTCGAGCTCATTTCGCTCGTATAACGTCTAGTGATAGCACAGCACGGTGTGTCTTCTTGCATGCCTTTTTAACGCGAAATGTCGAGCTCGCTTCGCTCGCATAACGTCTAGTGATAGCACAGCACTGTGTGTCTCCGCGCATGCCTTTTTAACGCGAAATATTGAGCTCGCTTCGCTCGCATGCGTGTAGTGATGGCTCAGTACGGTGCGTCTCCTCGCATGCCTTTTTAACCTAAAAAGTCGAACTCTCTCCGTTTCGTATAGTTTAAGTGTGGCGAAGCGTGGTTTTGTTTCTCTCAGGTTTTTGTTGGCGTGAAATGTTAAATTCACTTTTCTCGCAATGCGTGCTGTGACCCCCCCCCCCCCCACGATCCGGAGCTGTATACGCCACTGTTGAGGAGAAGCTTCTGATGGCGTATAGACATCCAAGGTTTGGAGTTCCTGATGTAGACCACCTGGTGCACTACCAGAAGCTCAGTTAAACTTTATAAGGTCCTATTAAATTCACTGCAAATATTTTAGGGGCAGATCAAATAAAATATAAGCATGTACTAGGCAAATTTTTAAAGAAATCTACTCGCTACTTTTCGAGAAAATTGCATTTAACTAAAAAAACACAAAACGAAAAAAGTGCACCCTGTTTGTCCTAGAAACACACACTTCGATGAATTTAAATTACGCGCCAAAAAAAGGTGCTGTGATTGGTTGGTTGTCAGTGTGCGTGCCGTGTAAGTGAATCCTGTCTACGTGGCGGAACGTCAGTCGGGTCAGTCAAAGGATGTTCACATAATTAATTAAAAAGTTTGTTTGATAATGAAAAAAGAAATCTAGCGTGTAGATTTATTTTAAATGCCTTAGATGTTTTCTTATACATATTTACGCATGCCCTTAAAATATTTTCAGTGAATTTAATAGGACCTTATATAGGTAGGAGATATTGAAATGACTCCAAGGCAAAATTTGTTTAGCTTTATGGAACGCTTCTGCTGGTATCTGCTGGCAATGCAGCAATGTTTTGAGAAATGTGGTTCGAATAAATACATAACTAGCGTAACGAATAATATATCCAGAGTATGAATTTAAGGCTGGTGGTGTGGAAATAAGAATTTTTCAAAGGTCTAAGGAACAAAACTAAAATGTATGTAAAACGCGCTAGTACGCACATAAATAAAATGAAAGGAAAACCCTGCATAAGATTAGACTGGCTTTAACCCGAAATAAATACTTATCAAATAATGCATTAGACAATTATTTTAAATATTTTTAATCCACACTTACGATTAGTTTATCCGAAAATCTAAAAAAATAAATCAATGAGCACACGTTTCTACAAAAAGGAGTGAAATCCCACCAAAAACATTCTGTAAAAAACTAGCCAAGTCTCGATGGAGACTCTCCTGTTTATCTCTAAAAAGTAATGAAATCTAGACAAAGTCATGCCAAGTCTGAGGCTCCTTGATGCCATTTCTTTATTATTATAGTTAAAGTTATATGACTGGCCATTGAACATTCTTTATATGTTTGTGGATACAAGTCAACGGCCAGTCATATAACTTTAACTATAATAATAAAGAAATGGCATCAAGGAGCCTCAGACTTGGCATGACTTTGTCTAGATTTCATTACTTTTTAGAGATAAACAGGAAAGTCTCCATCGAGACTTGGCTAGTTTTTTACAGAATGTTTTTGGTGGGATTACATTTTCTTTTTGTTATATAACGTTCTCCAGTCTTTTCTTACATCTAAACAATTTACATCTTTTTTTAAATATTCTATGTAAGTTAATTGAGTATTTTTTCTATGTTTCTTTATTTTTTTGCTTCTTCTTTTCTTGTTTTTTTTTTTGGTTATCATGAAATTTGTTAGTTTTTTTTATACATCTTTTGATTTTGATATTTTATATTTTATTACCTATGTTAAATGTGTCGACCGCGGATCCGGCCTGCCCTGCAGTTAATCTTGTTAGGTTAGGTTAGGTTAGTTGTTAGGTTAGGTTAGTTCATCTTGTGTTAGGTTAGGTTAGGTTAGGTTAGGTTAGGTTAGGTTAGGTTTTTTTTTTTTGAGATAGGATGACATCCTATCATGTAGAGCCTGTAGTGGTTGCACCTATCCACCAAGCGATTGGGATACACAATGGATAGGTATTTTATGTATAGTAATTTAGATCCCACCAAAAACATTCTGTAAAAAACTAGCCAAGTCTCGATGGAGACTCTCCTGTTTATCTCTAAAAAGTAATGAAATCTAGACAAAGTCATGCCAAGTCTGAGGCTCCTTGATGCCATTTCTTTATTATTATAGTTAAAGTTATATGACTGGCCGTTGACTTGTATCCACAAACATATAAAGAATGTTCAATGGCCAGTCATATAACTTTAACTATAATAATAAAGAAATGGCATCAAGGAGCCTCAGATTTGGCATGACTTTGTCTAGATTTCATTACTTTTTAGAGATAAACAGGAGAGTCTCCATCGAGACTTGGCTAGTTTTTTACAGAATGTTTTTGGTGGGATTTCACTCCTTTTTGTAGAAACGTGTGCTCATTGATTTATTTTTTTAGATTTTCGGATAAACTAATCGTAAGTGTGGATTAAAAATATTTAAAAGAATTGTCTAATGCATTATTTGATAAGTATTTATTTCGGGTTAAAGCCAGTCTAATCTTATGCAGGGTTTTCCTTTCATTTTATTTATGTGCGTACTAGCGCGTTTTACATACATTTTAGTTTTGTTCCTTAGACCTTTGAAAAATTCTTATTTCCACACCACCAGCCTTAAATTCATACTCTGGATATATTATTCGTTACGCTAGTTATGTATTTATTCGAACCACATTTCTCAAAACATTGCTGCATTGCCTGCAGATACCAGCAGAAGCGTTCCATAAAGCTAAACAAATTTTGCCTTGGAGTCATTTCAATATCTCCTACCTATATAAGGTCCTATTAAATTCACTGAAAATATTTTAAGGGCATGCGTAAATATGTATAAGAAAAACATCTAAGGCATTTAAAATAAATCTACACGCTAGATTTCGTTTTTCATTTTCAAACAAACTTTTTAATTAATTATGTGAACATCCTTTGACTGACCCGACTGACGTTCCGCCACGTAGACAGGATTCACTTACACGGCACGCACACTGACAACCAACCAATCACAGCACCTTTTTTTGGCGCGTAATTTAAATTCATCGAAGTGTGTGTTTCTAGGACAAACAGGGTGCACTTTTTTCGTTTTGTGTTTTTTTAGTTAAATGCAATTTTCTCGAAAAGTAGCGAGTAGATTTCTTTAAAAATTTGCCTAGTACATGCTTATATTTTATTTGATCTGCCCCTAAAATATTTGCAGTGAATTTAATAGGACCTTATAAAGTTTAACTGAGCTTCTGGTAGTGCACCAGGTGGTCTACATCAGGAACTCCAAACCTTGGATGTCTATACGCCATCAGAAGCTTCTCCTCAACAGTGGCGTATACAGCTCCGGATCGTGGGGGGGGGGGGGTCACAGCACGCATTTTGAGAAAAGTGAATTTAACATTTCACGCCAACAAAAACCTGAGAGAAACAAAACCACGCTTCGCCACACTTAAACTATACGAAACGGAGAGAGTTCGACTTTTTAGGTTAAAAAGGCATGCGAGGAGACGCACCGTACTGAGCCATCACTACACGCATGCGAGCGAAGCGAGCTCAATATTTCGCGTTAAAAAGGCATGCGCGGAGACACACAGTGCTGTGCTATCACTAGACGTTATGCGAGCGAAGCGAGCTCGACATTTCGCGTTAAAAAGGCATGCAAGAAGACACACCGTGCTGTGCTATCACTAGACGTTATACGAGCGAAATGAGCTCGACATTTCGCGTTAAAAAGGCATGCAAGAAGACACACCGTGCTGTGCTATCACTAGACGTTATGCGAGCGAAGCGAGCTCGACATTTCGCGTTAAAAAGGCATGCGGAAAGACACACCGTGCTGTGCTATCACTAGAAGTTATGCGAGCGAAGCGAGCTCAACATTTCGCGTTAAAAAGGCATGCAAAGAGACACACAATGTTGTGATATCATCACACGTATGCGAGCGAAGCGAGCTCGACATTTCGCGTTAAAAAGGCATGCGAGGAGACACACAGTGCTTTGCCATCACCACACGTATGCGAGCGAAGCGAGCTCGACATTTCGCGTTAAAAAGTCAAGCGAGAAGACACACCGTGCTGTGCTATCACTAGACAATATGCAAGCAAAGCGAGCTCGACATTTCGCGTTAAAAAGGCATGCGAGAAGACACACAGTGCTGTGCCAACACCACACGTATGCGAGCGAAGCGAGCTCGACATTTTGCGAGGAGATACACAGTGCTGCACTATCACTACACATTTTTTTAACGAAACAAATTAGACAATCCGCGTCAAATAGACATGCGAGGAGACAAACGGTGTCTGGGAGCGAAGCGAGCTTGAAATTAAGTCTTAAAAAGGGTCACGCACGTTGTTAGCGAAAGAAGAGAGCTCGATATTTCGCGTTAAAAAGGCATACCAGGAGGTACGTGGTGTCAGTACACGTTTTGCGATCAAGGCGAAATCCACATTTCTCGTTAAAAAAGCATGCGAGGAGACAAACCAACCTGTTTTACATCAACACTCCAAGTATTGCGAGCGAAGCGAGCTCGAAATTTCACAATAGAAGTCGTCAACATAGGTCATGACAATCGTCTGACAAGCATGATGATGTTTGAGCTATAGTAGTTGCAGTAGAACTCTTGGTGAGTGGGGGTCAGGGTCGTAGGGTTCATGACCCCCCCCCCCCCCTGTATACGCTACTGCTCCCCAGATTTGAAATCATATATGTACAGTTTAGCAAGGCTACAGGTGGTGCACCTGGTGGTCTACGTCAGGCTCCAAACCTTCGATGTTTATTTGCCAGCACAAGCGTCCTATCAAGTTGAACAACTTTTGCTTTGGAACTATATCTGTATCTCCTAAGTGTAGATGGGCTCCCGTTGGTGCACCTGGTGGTCTACATCAGGTGCTCCAAATCTTCGACGTCTATTTGCCAGCCGAAGCGTTCCATCAAACTGAATAACTTTTGCTTTGGAGTCATATCTGTATCTCCTATGGTTTAGCTGGGCTCCTGATGGTGCACCTGATGGTCTACATCAGGCATTCTACTACTCACAGATGTTTATTTTCCAATAGAAGCGTCCCATCATGTTGAACAACTTTTGGTTTGGAATAATATCTGTATCTTATATAGTTTAGCTGGGCTCCTGTTGGTGCACCTTGTGGTCTACATCAGGAACAGGAACCCCAAACCTTCGATGTCTATTCGAAAGCAGAAGCGTCCCATCTAGCTGAACAACTTTTGCTTTGGAGTCATTAGCTGGGGTCGTGGTGCACCTGGTGGTCTACATTAGGTACTCCAAACCTTCGATTATCGTAGTTTTTATAGTTTTCCCTTTATGTGGTCATTTAATTCTAACTCTGTACCAAATTTCAGCTCTCTGAGTTTATGGGAAGTACTAGTTCTATTTTGATGATCATGAGTGAGTGAGTGAGTGTCTGTCGTAAATGCGAAACTTTGCTTTCGCATAACTTCGAAACGAATTGACTTACAGACTTAAAATTTTGGATTTATAGTATGTGATTACAGCTTACTAGATGACGAAAATTTCTGCGTTCTAGTCTTATCCAAAGGTTCTCAAATAGGGGCCTGAAAATGCGGCGAAATGGTTCCTGTAAAGGATGGTACGGCAGTGTGCGCTTTGCGCTCGACTTGGCGGGGGCACTGCCGTGCCCCCAGATGTTTGTTTAAGTAGCGTGTCGACATGGTTTATAGGATCGCAAGTTATATGAGTGATAATATTTTTGGTTTTAAATAAGTTATGTTTTATTTGTATTATAAATTGTTTGTGGTTACTGTGATTGGTGTTGGTTTCGATATTCGAAATCGAAACTAATCTTAAAAGAGTCGGTTATGTCTTCTGTATATTATGTGTATTATAATGTTTTCGCATGGTTTAAAGGTCATAAGTTATGTTAAGTTGAAATTGCCATTGAGGTGATTGTGTAGTCAAAGTAGGCTCATGAAGTTATTTACACATCATAACTGTAATTGACATGTTCTATATGTTCAGTTGGAATCAAAAGGGCACACGTTGGGCCGCCCAGATGGTCCAAGACATCTTTCCATTCACACGTAACATTGTACTTTCAAAGATATCTTGTGCCACTTTTTAATGGCGGAGCAACTTCGAAAATGCTGCTCACTCGTGCTCGGACGGGACGCAACTCCATTTAATTAGGTTAGGTTAGGTTAGGTTAGGTTAGGTTAGGTTAGGTTAGGTTAGGTTAGGTTAGGTTAGGTTTTTTTTTTTTTTTTTTTTTAAATTTACTCATTCCTCCAACATTATCGGAGACTATTTTTACAAATTTTACTTAAATAACTAGGGTACGGAATTGATTTCGGGCTGGAGAAAAATCCTCATAGGACGCCTGGGAAGGGAGGGCCCAGGCAGTGCCAGACTTTTACTGGCTAAAAACCCTCCCGAATTCAATTTTTTACCATTTTCTTACTCTACTTTATTTTATATCTTAATTCTATTTATCTATCTAATTTAATTTTTCGGGAAGAGTTTTACAATAATATTTTTCAACTTTGCTACCTTTTTGCTTACATTTTTAATTTTTAATTACTTATTCTATTCTTATGACTAAAGCGAGTATATAACAATATACTGTTTAGGCATTTTACTTATCACTATTTTGTTTGTTTACATCTAATACTATTTGTTTTACAAAGCTAAAGAATATGTTTTTAAATTTACTATTTATAAATCTCGGCAGGTTTTCTGCCAGCATTGAAATGTCTGTTTTTTGTTCAATATCGTATCGCTGAAGGCTGTATATAGGGCAGTCCAAGAGTAAGTGAATAATTGTCTGGTCAGTGTCATTGTCACAGGTACACGCCGGATTCTCTTTACACTTAAACCGAGTTAAGTACTCAGAGAACCCGCCGTGCCCTGTAAAAGCTTGAGTCAATTCTTTGCTGGCTTTGAATTTCCGCACCGCCCTATACGCTTCGATAGCGCTAGGGAAGAACAGCTTAGTTATTCCTGCGGTATCTCCGTCTTGATACCGGTTTTCCCATTCGCCAAGCGTTTCCATACGGATACTGCGCTTGACGAATGAGACCGGACACTTATCGTAGTCCGGTTTACGTTTTGACTTGAGTGCGGCTTCTTTGGCGAGCACGTCGGCTCTCTCGTTGCCCTCCAGCCCTGCATGTGCTTTGATCCAAAACAAATGCACGCTTTTGTTTTGGAGTTGGCTGTTGCGAAGGGCCTGCCGTGATTCTACTGCCAGGGGGTGGAGGGTTTCGGGGTTCACGACGGTTTGCAAGGCCGCCATAGAGTCGTTATAGATGGCACAGCTTGTCTCTTCGTTTCTTTGGACCTCTTTTGTTGCTTCGCACAATGCGACGAGTTCTGCCTGGTATACTGTGCTATAGGGGGGCAGGACAAGTTTCTTGCACTTATTCTCTACATTATTTTTCCAAATGGATAATGCAGCTCCCACCTTTCCCTGTATCTTACTGCCATCAGTAAAGATGCGCAATGTGTATCCATCGTGGTTGTTATACTCTTCCTCGTTGCCTAAACAGCCTAGATCTAGTCTGACTAGTTCAGCTGGGTGGGGGGCTAGCAATGCTCAGGACATTTTCTCTATTTCTCTGTCACCCAGCATTGGATGGGACACTCCCTTCTTGGCCTCATATAGTGATGCCACCTCCCGGATTCGGAGGTCCAGGGGAAGTATCCCAGCCAGCACTAGGGCGGCATTGAGTGAGACCGTTCTGTACGCCCTGCACAATTTTTGCGCGAAGCTACGTTGTATTGCGTTCAGTTTCTTTTGCACTCCGATTTTTGTTGCGGCTGGTGCCCATGCACAAGCAGCGTACAGTATGACTGGTTCCACCACTGCATTGTAGATGCATCGTATAACCTCTGGGTGGAGGCCCCAGCTGGCCTTTGCTGCTCTTGAAAGCTGCTTGTACATAGCCACCGCCTTGGCACAGGCATTTGCAATGTGTGTGTTAAAGGTTAATTTGTCGTCGATGGTCAACCCTAAGATCTTAATTTCCTTTGACATACCAATGTCGACCCCGCCCATGGCGATATGTGGGGTGTCATATTTCAACTTGCGCGTGATAAGCATGGCATTCGTTTTATGCGGCGCGAATTTCAACTTGTTGGTGGCGCCCCACAATCGGACATATTCGAGAGCGACATTGGCCTGTCTTTGTATTTCTGTGGCCATATGTCCTTCAAATATCAAGATCACGTCGTCGGCAAACGCTTGGCACTGATGTCCAAGTTCTTCGAGACCTTTCAGTAAGGGATCTAGAAGGAGATTCCATAGAATTGGACCACCAATCGATCCTTGCACACATCCTTTTTCGGTGCTTCGCTCATGTTCTGCGCCCGCGTACCTGACACTCACTGATCTGTCTCTGAGATAACTTTCAATGACTCGTCGCAAATTTATTGGGCATTTCTCTTCTGCAAGTCTTAATTTTATGGCGGGCCACCAGGCGCTATCGAAGGCTCCCTCTATATCCAGAGATACGATCAGGACTATCTTTTTCTGATCCAGTTTTGTGCGGATGTTATGCATGAGGTTATTGAGGGAGTCTTCGGTGCCCCTTTGTGGCATAAACCCATATTGATGGTTGCTCAATTTGGGGAGTATATGATATTTTAGTCTGGCAACTACCATCTTCTCGTACACTTTCCCCAACACAGGCAATAGACCAATCGGCCTGTAGGACTTTGGGGTTGTGTAGATGTCCTTGTTTGGTTTCCGTAGCACGACCACTGTTGCTTTCTTCCAGTCGCGGGGAAAATATGTCAGCTGAAGACATTTGTTTAGGAGGTCGAGGAATAGCTCCGGGTCATGTAGTATAAATTGGGCGCATATGTCTGCAGTAAAGCCCTCCAGACCCGGTGCTTTCTTGGGGTTGAAGGATTTGATCGCTCTTTTTAGCTCTTCTGTGGTAAACGGTGGGTCGTATACGTCAGTATCGTCCCCATCATTCACTTTTTCTGCTAATTTTCGCAAATTTGCATGTTCTTCATTGTCATCTTCTATTCGATCTCTTGGGTAGAAGGTTTCAGCGAGCAGTTTTGCAGAATTTGCCGCATCCAAGACTTCTCCCTCCTTTTCCATCGGTATGTCCTCCTCTCTTTTTGATGTCCAGCTCATTACTCTGTATATACCTTCCCACACTCCCTCTGTTGTTTGTTTCTCGCAGAAATCCTTCCAGCTACTAACTTGGACTTTGGCTGCTTCTAACTCGTACTTCTCTTTGTGTTCTAGGTACTCCTTCACAACCTTGTCTTTTCTGACTAGCGCTGCACATCGGATTCGTCTTTTCAGCGTGGCTACTTTGCTTTTCATTTCGGCGAGCTCCTCGGTCCACCAAGGTAAGTTAAGCTTCTCCGTATTTTTCTTTTTTGGTATTGCATCGGCACATGCTTCTTGTATGGCAAGAGTCACATCATGTACGACTGAATCAATACCTTCCGTACTATTGATCTGTGCAATCTTCTCTTTTAGCTTAGTTGTTGTTTTAATTTCGTCCAGTTTCTCACGAAACTGGCTCCAATTCGCTTTCTTCGTATTGTACAGTCTGGTCGTTCTGCTTACCTTGATGCCGGTGGAGTTTTCAAGTTGGATTTGAAATACTATCCCGTTATGATCTGAGCTGGTCAGGCTTTCTAGCACTTTCCAACCATCCACCACAGCCATGAGATCTTCGGTGCAAGCTGTTATATCGACGATACTGGTGCATCGTTGTTGTCCTCTGATGACGTCAAAGGTTGGAGTTTCCCCTTTGTTGAGGATTTGCATGCCCATTTGGTCGAGTGTTCCCAGCATTTCATCCCCCCTTGTGTCGGTTTTCCTACTTCCCCACCACACATTCCAGGCGTTTGCGTCACCACCTATGACCATTCCAGACGAGCCCAGTTTACTTTCCACTTTCTTTAGGGAGTTCAGGTAGGGTCCAATAGGTTGGTCTGGCTCAAAGTAGAACGACACGATGACCATCTTCCAGGCGACTGTTTGAATGTCTATTACGACCATGTTGTCCGTGGTTAGATCCGGGTACTGTACTACGTTTAAGTCCGGATCAAAGACAGCGATTGCTGCCTTAACAGTCCCTTCACTCTGTTTAGTGTTCTGGAAGATTCTAACTCCCTGGGTGCCGCTCATCCTTTTTGCTTTCCCCACGTATGGCTCCTGTATGAGTGCAACTGCTACCTTCTGCTTTTCTGCCTCTAGCAACAACTCCGTCGTTGCTAGTTTTTTCCGTTGTAGGTTAGCTTGGAATATTTTATACATTTTATTTTTGCCTGGGACAACTTTAGCAATACGCTACTGATGCCCTTGCTATATTGTCCCACTTTTTCTTTACGATGCATTGGTCGCTAAAGGCATTATGATTGGTATTGTCTAATTTGGCTTTGACACAGTTTCTGCATTCTGGTTCGGTGCCAGCCAGCCACTGAGGGCAATCGGCTCTAAGGTGCGGGCCACCGCAGTGGCTGCAGAAATCTTCAGATTCCTTGCAGTATCGGCGGCTGTGCCCATACCCCAGACAACGCGTGCATTGCACCAGTGGCGATTGGTCCTCTACCGGTACTTGCTGTAGGTCGATACGCATCTTCCCTTTTCTTAAAGCTCTATTCCAGATTGTGGGTGATGTTGTTACGATGATGTGATTCGTATGAGGATTTCTAGCATTTTTCCTGTACTTTATTGTGGCTCTGTTTTCCTCCTCGTCCAGGTCGTGAAAAACGTCCTTGTTCTGATTTCTTAGTGCTGTAATCACTTCTTCATCAGTGAGTCTGCGGGTTACACCCTTAAAGATGAGCATCGGATCCTTATTTTTTCACGTCCTCAACGACAAGTTTATCTCCTGCTTTTTCAAGTCTCTCCTTAACTTTCTTTCTTTCCTCTTTGGTTTTGCAGCCCATTACGATTTTTCTGTCCTTGGCCTTACGTACACTTTCTACAGTCACCCAGCCGGTCTTCGCATCAACTGCTTCCCGAACTCGCTCCAAAACCTGGTCTCCTGTTTCTGTGTCATCCTTAGATGTTATGATGACTGAGTGGAGCGTTTTACGTTTCGGGGCGGGATCGGTACTCTGGTCTGCTGTGGTGCTAGAGCCTGCTAGGACGCTGGCGTAAGTGATTTTTTCCAGCAGCTGTTCTCTTTGCTGCTCTATGACTCCCTGTAGTTTCTCCATCTTTAGGCCATTTTCCTTAAGCAGTTTTGAGTGTTCCTCCAGCTTTTCCATGATCTTGCTTTCTTCCCTTACAGCTTCCTTTCCTATGTCTTTATCCGGCACTTTCTCTAGCGCTGTAGGAGTTTTGCCATTATTTGTATTTCCTTTTAGGGCTGATATCTCTGCTTCTGCTTCTTTTACTAGTTGGTAGAGTCTGTCAATGGCTGCCAAAGCATTTGCTTTTAAGTGTTTTCTTATGTTTCCTGCATTATTCAAGTTTGATTTTGCCTTTTCTAAAGTTGCCCTGGCTTCAGAGACGCGACTTTTTGGAAGTATTTGTCTGGGTAGGTTTTTGTTTTCCAGATTTCCCATGACTGGAGTCGAGCTTTGCGGTCCAGAGCTACCAACTTGTCGATACTTTGCCGTACGTTAGTTGAAAGTGTCTGGGTCTTTGGTGGAGATTTTTGTTTCTCTTTTGGATCAGCAGGTTTGACTGGTGTTCTTGTTGGGGCAAACATTGTCACTAGTGTTGGTCAAAGAAGTTTTTGGAGGTATGAGCAAGTAATCACAAATGGTTTGTAAAGGGTTGGCTCAATAAAGCCGCTCAAGATAGTTTTGATAATTATAATAATAATTTTCAGTCACAATACTGCAAACACAGTGTGGTTAAATAGAGTTAGGCTCAATAAAGCCTTCGTAAGGTACAAAGTATCTAAACAATATGTAATGTCCTGTCCGAATGAGACAGGGCTGTCTTAAATAATAAAATAAAATAACAAAAAATTTCTCTATGTAGAGTCGTATCTTAATTATAAATAAACTAGTTCTTAGCTCTGCCAAGGTCAAGACAATATAGTGGAACAAAAGATTTTTTCGCTATCTCAATTAGATAGCGAGTTATGACGTTTTTTGTGATTGACTCTATGTAGAGTCAAACCAAATATACCGGGAGTAACGGAAAGGGTATAACAAGCCGAAAGGAGGTCAAGGTACTCATGAAACTGAACAACTTTCCCCATGGAACATGGGTCGAAATATGAAAAAAAAATTTGGACCTCCCATAGTAAGTCAATTAGCTGATCGGCGATTTTGTATGGGAGGTCCAAATTTTGTTTTCATATTTCGACCCATGTTCCATGGGGAAAGTTGTTTAGTTTCATGAGTACCTTGACCTCCTTTCGGCTTGTTATACCCTTTCCGTTACTCCCTGTATATTCTAATAGTGCTTAAAAAGCTCTACAAAATGACACCAAGCTCGACTTTGTAGCTCAAACCGTTCAGAAACTACGGGAGCTTTAAGTTTTCCAAGATGGCGGACAACTGTCAAAGTCGAACTTTAAAGTGCCGTAGTTTCAGACTTACTGGTCCGATTTCTCAGAAAAACGATATCTGGCCTTGGCACGACCAGTAGGTTCCAACGCCCTCAAAAAATAAGCCAAAAATTTTTGAAAATTATTTCATGAATTTCAGTAATTTTGTTAGCAGGTCTGAAAGAGTTGGTGTTCCAAGACCCAGAGACTTTTTTCCCGAGATTCTACGACCAACGGTTCCGGAGGGGCGGGCCTCCAAAGTTTTCCAAAATGGCGGACCAACTGTCAAAGTCAAACTTTGAGACGTCCGTACTCCGGTTCTATTAGTCCGATCGCTCTGAGATTTGATATCTGGGGTGGGACCGACCAACTTGACCTGTTTCTGCCAGAAAAAGATGTCCAAAAATGTGGTATGTAAATTGCCTGAAATCGTGTGCGGTATGATATTTCAGGCTTAAGTTTTGAGTTTCGCCTTGATCCGTCAAGAATCAAGGAATCTATGAAGGTTTTTGTAAAAACAAGATGGCGGCCAAAAACTTAAAATAATTCTCACGGGGCTTCTAGTGAAGCTAGAGCGCCGCGCGTTGTATCAAAATTTGTGGAATTGTACAAAGAATGCAACAAACAAGAAATAATTTATAATATTCTATTAGTTTTTGAGAAAAACACAAAAAATCTATATTTACTGAACGGGTTGTACTAAAATTCTAAAAAATATACCAAAAAATTGACAAAAATATAAGCTAACGATTTCTCATAGACCATCTGGCTGGTTTTCCAATGTAAATAGGTAATTTATCAAATTGAAAATTTTTCAGAAAAAACGCCCAGGGGGGTATTTTTTCCAGAGTAAAAAATCTGGAAAAATTTTCAGATGTTCTATGAGCAAGCGCGCACAGTATTTTGAAAAGAAAAATGTATGTTATCGATTTAGATTTTGTTTTATAAAATAGCAAAGTTTGAACATTAAATATTTAATATTAAGTAAACTAAAAGTCCAAAAATTTTTTGTGATGTACCTTCGATCTTCTGATGAAGAGATGCTTCGATGGGCGTTAGAACGGAAGTCCTAGCTGCACTCCTTCAAAAACACGTGGGGTCAAAAACCACGTTGTCAAATTGTTTAATCTTGCGTAGCTCCCAAGGCCGTGCCGTCCGGCTGGATCTGACGGCGCCAAAAGTTGCGCATGGTGAATGCCCTCCTTGGGCAATAAGAAAATTGCGGGGTTTTTCTCTGGTTAAGGCAGCGCACGCCAATATGTTTTGCTTTTTTGAACACTTAACCTCAATTTCGAGGTTTTTCACGTTTTGCGGTAGAAACACTGCACAACGGATAAAACACTTTGCGGCACTTTGTAGGTGTAGTAATTCC
Source organism: Phthorimaea operculella (assembly GCA_024500475.1). Taxonomy (NCBI): domain Eukaryota; kingdom Metazoa; phylum Arthropoda; class Insecta; order Lepidoptera; family Gelechiidae; genus Phthorimaea; species Phthorimaea operculella. The sequence goes on from JANFCV010000164.1 coordinate 1,021,112, forward strand.
GCATACGCAGACACCAAAATTATCACGATAACTGCACTTTAACCTATTTTTTGTAATTTTTAAGCGCGGAGCAGCTTTCAAATTGCTGTTTACGGCTCGGGGGGTGGAGCGCAACTGGGTTAGGTTAGGTTAGGTTAGGTTAGGTTTTTTTTTTTTTTTTTTTGAGATAGGATGAAATCCTATCATGTAGAGCCTGCAGTGGCTGCACCCATCCAACGCGCGATTGGGATACACAATGGATAGGTATTTTATGTATAGTAATTTAGATGTTTATTTAAGTAACGTGTCGACATGGTTTTTAGGATCTTAAGTTATATGATTGATAATATTTTTGGTTTTAAATGAGTTATGTTTTATTTGTATTATAAATTGTTTGTGGTAACTGTGATTGGTGTTGGTTTCGATATTCGAAATCTGAAACTAATCTTAAAAGAGTCGGTTATGTCTTCTGTATATTATGTGTATTATAATGTTTTCGCATGGTTTAAAGGTCAAAAGTTATGTTAAGTTGAAATTGTCATTGAGGTGATTGTGTAGTCAAAGTAGGATCATGAGGTTATTTACACATCTATAACTGTAATTGACATGTTCTATATGTTCAGTTGGAATCAAAAGGGCACACGTTGGGCCGCCCCAAATGGTCCAAGACATCTTTCCATTCACACGTAACATTGTACTTTCAGAGATATCTTGTGCCACTTGCGGCTGCCCCCGGCGAATCATTACATTTAATTACCCACTTTCCTATGCCCAAAATTGTGAATAAAGTAATAAAAGTCTAAAAAGGTTTTGAGTTTTATATAAAATCAAATAAAGTTAACAAAATTTTGTTTTACGTTCATAGGTTTCTTTACCTTGTAAGTAAAGTATAATTATGACAATATCATTTCACTTACTGTCTTATTCTTAAAACTATAGTCTAAATAATGTAATGAAAAAGTTAAAAGAGGTTTTAAGTTTTTATATAAAATCAAGTAAAGTTTCCAATTTTTTTTTTTTTTCTTCCTTACATTAATAAGTTTTTTTTACATTGTAAGTAAAGTATAATTATGACAATATTTTATTATATCAAATCAAGTAAAGTTCCAAAACCTTTTCTTACAGTATGACCATATCTTATCACTTACTACCTAAAAAAGTAATGAAAGTATAAAGGGGTTTTGAGTTTTTATATCTAATCAAGTAAAATTTCTGAAATTCAAAATTTAGGCTCACTTCAATAAGTTTCTTTACCTTTTAATCCAAGTATTATTATGACAATATCATATCACTTACTATCCCATGCTAAAACTATGTTCTAATTGAGCTGTTTTTTTTTGTTTTTTTTTTGCTGTTTTTTTTTTTTTTCTTCCTTACATTAATAAGTTTCTTTACATTGTAAGTAAAGTATAATTATGACAATATTTTATTATATCAAATCAAGTAAAGTTCCAAAACCTTTTCTTACAGTATGACCATATCTTATCACTTACTACCTAAAAAAGTAATGAAAGTATAAAGGGGTTTTGAGTTTTTATATCTAATCAAGTAAAATTTCTGAAATTCAAAATTTAGGCTTACTTCAATAAGTTTCTTTACCTTTTAATCCAAGTATTATTATGACAATATCATATCACTTACTATCCTATGCTAAAACTATGTTCTAATTGAGCTTTTTTTTTTTTTTTTTTTTTTTTTTCTTTTTTTTTTTTTTTTTTTTTTTGTTGTTTTTTTGTTTTTTTTTTTTTTTTTTTTATGTTACTGTTACTATTACTCTTCACCGCTTTCGGAGCTTTCGGAGCGTGAGGGCTGTTGGTTTTCTTGCAAGTTGGGGTACACAAAACTCATGTCAACTCCCTGAACGTACCTCAAGTCTTCCAAATCAGGTCTGTTTTCCTCTGGGCAAAACCGTTGAAGGCAGATTGTCTTGAAGTAGAACACTCTAGGGTAATCTGGGTGTTCAGTGGTGCGTCCACCCATATAATTAGGATGTTTCCTTCTTATATGTCGCATAATGTTGCGGCTAATGCAGAAATTACCACAGAGCGTACACTGGTAGCCCCCTTTGGTCGCTTGTCCTGCACCTGTTAGGTTGGTGATTTTGATGGGAGTTACCGGTCTCCTTTTGTCACCAGGGCTGCTGTCCGGGCTAGTTGCTTCTTCTGTTGACACACTGTATATACTTTTGGTCCTTTTTGCCGGTACCTGTAGCTTCAGCTGCTCTGGAAGTGGTGTGTCTTTTGTTGGTATCGGAGCGCCGGATGTAGACGGCAATGCCAGTGGGGGTGTCGGCGATGAAGGTGCTGCCGTTGTCGAAACCACCGGTAGCGGCGGCCTCTGTGCCTGCAGTTTCAGTGGTGCCATTGAAGCTGGTTGAGGAGGAGGCGGTGGTGGCATTGGTGCCAGTGGCAAATTCTGCGCCCGTATGGGTGTTGGAGGAAGGGGCGATGTAGTCTGCACCCGTGTCGACATTATTGGAGACGAAGTCAGTGTCGGCCTTGGCGCCCGCGTAGGCTTCGATCCCCGCACCAATGGTGAGAGTGGCTGTGGCGACGGTCTCTGCCCTCGAGAAGGTGGTATAAAAGGAGACGGAGGTGGTGGGGGAGGCTGTGGATGCTGTGGCACAAGATAGTCTGGGTTGTGATAATATCCCCATCCGGTGTGTGCTTGACCTCGATGCAGTGTCTCAGCCAGGGATTCAGTAAGTGAAGAGATTATGTTCTGTTGGCTTGCGATCAAGTTCTCTTGTCTGATTACGGTGGCCCTTAGTATCAAGCAATCAAAGTTGCGGCATGATGTTGATGCTTGATAAACTGCCTGCGAAGCTGCGTATGAGGCATCCTGTTGCTCCTGGCTCCGACCATCTCTGTGTGGTGGGAAGGGCGAGTAGTATCCACCCCATGAGTCGGTGGAATCCGTAAGCCGGGTGGTGGTGACCGCTGGGTCCTGTTGTTCTTCCGGCGTATTCCTCCTGTTCTGCTCCATTTTCCGTCACTGATGTAGAAGTGGTATTCTAAATTAAAGATAATAATTATTCTACTTTTTGTGTACATTGAGTTAAATAAATTATAAAGACTAGTAGTATAAGCAACAGTTAATGTCAGTTATGTCTCTTAGCAGGTACCACCATTATCCCCATTAATGTCCAAAAGTCCAGTCAAGTACAAGTAGTAGTTGTCACGCAAGTCATCGAAGACAGTGGAAGTCGTCGCACTCGTCACAATTGTCACGGCTGCTATCAATGTCCCATGGGCGCATCCGGCATCCGGTCACCGATGCCACCCATGTCACATGGGCGCATCCGGCATCCGGACACCGATGTCACCCATGTCACATGGGCGCATCCGGCATCCGGTCACCGATGTCACCCATGCCACATGGGCGCATCCGGCATCCGGTCACCGATGTCACCCATGTCCCATGGGCGCATCCGGCATCCGGTCACCGATGTCACCCATGTCGCATAGGCGCATCCGGCATCCGGTCACCGATGTCACCCATGTCACATGGGCGCATCCGGCATCCAGTCACAATTGTCACCGTCGTCACTAAGGTCACACATGCTTAGTACTCACCCTAATCGAAGCGTCTGTCGCAGTTACCTGTTTGTTCAAGTTTATAATTATGTGTAATGTTCAGGAGAGTGTGGGTATGTTGTTTTATAATATGTTTCCATGCTGACTAATGTATTAAATCTTTCCAATTAGTGAACGTAGTTTTTATCATTTGATATTTATTTTGTTAAAGTTATAGGGCACTTAATACTTAATTCTTACAGCCGTCAGGTAATTGTTTTTATTTATTTATAAATCACGCAGGTGTCAACTCACCAATTCACGGAACGTCTATTCCGCTAGCCTGCCTATTCAAGTTGTGTAGATTACTGTAATGTTCAAGTAAATGTAGGTATGTTAAGTTTTTCGTTCTGTTTAGGTGTTATTGAATCTTTTCAAATTTTTTATTATGGTATAAATATGGAAATGAAACGTATCGATAGTTTTTTCTTTTGATATTATGTCTGTAATGTTATATGGTTCCATATTATAAATATTTGCGGCAGTCATATGATTATTTCGGGTTTTTTCAAATCTGGGGCAGGCTTTTATAAGGTGTGCCATGGATTGTATGCTATTACTATCACAGGGACACAGATTATCCGAAGTAATCTTAAAACGGAAAAGATACTCCTTATGAAACCCGTGGTTTGTCAAGAACTGAGTGATCGCAAACCGTGGTTTCACGACTTCGAGATATTTTTTAATGTTTTCATAGGAGGGAAACAAAGTTTTTGTATAAGTGCATGAGCTGGTTCTATTATAAAGTTCTTCTTCTGCCTGCTTTGATACAAGTTTGTTTCTCTGTTTGATGTAGCTAATAGGAATCAAATAATAGTCTGGGCTTTTATGTTGGAAGGCTGCTGACTTGGCGGCCGCATCCGCCATCTCATTACCAGGGATACCGTTGTGAGCTCTTATCCATATAAATTCAATCTCCTGTTGATTGCTGAGTGCCATGTGCAACTGTTGGCGGATGCTGACCACCAGGTTGTTAGTACTGTTAGGGTTAGATAGTTCTTGAAGGCCAGATTTACTGTCCGGCTGACTTATTAATGCCACCCGCGACTATATATTCTGTGGCTTTTAATATAGCTAGCAGTTCAGCCTGGAATACAGAACAGCAGTCGTGGAGCTTGAATTTTTTGATTGTTTGTTTATTATTTGTATCTATGATTACAAGAGCCGAGCCGACACGATCGTCATGCCGGCTGCCATCCGTGTAGAACTGGTAATAGTTTCTAAGATCAATGATTTGATTTGTAAAGTTCTTTATTCAATAATTTTATAAAAGCACTTTCTTGACACAGTCAAAGAAAATTACTAACGTAATAGGTAGGTACATACATTTCAACGGCAACAGTGCCCTATAGAAACGATACTAGCGAATAGTTAAGATAAATCTTGTTCTAGTCGTACTTACAAGTATATGAATCACATGTGTTAACTTTGTACAGTTACACTTTTAAACAATAGATTTACATTTTATCAAAAACGGCAAAATATTACCGTGGTATAAGCAACTATCTAACTAATGGGGGTATATTCGTAAAGATCGCTGGGACGCATCGGCCGATAACACAATAGCTAGTCTACTACGTCATCGCCGCTGTGGTCCAGCAAATAGTGATGTGGTAGTTTATAAGTTTTATAAGTGTCGATAAATGGCAGGTTCTTATAACGTGATTTGCCTATAACTGAAATAAGTGTGTTTTTATGGTTAGTGTTTGTGTGTAAATAAAATTTGTATGTAAGCTTTTTAATGAACTCAAGAAGTGTGGGGAATTTTAATTGAATATGTAGCAATTTTAAGTTTGTACGAAATGGAGTATTATATGAAATCTTCAAGGCTTTGTTTTGAATTACTTGCAACTTATTGTAATTAGTCTGGCAGGTACTGCTCCACACAGGGGAGGCGTAGGTAATACAGGGTCGTATTAAGGTTATATAAATTTTTAATTTGGTTTTAGGGCTTAATTTACTTTTTCTATTAAAGACAGGACTAAGCGCATTGATAGCTTTCATACCTTTAATTTTTGTTCCCTCTATGTGCTTTGTCCAGTTTAATTTAGTGTCCAATGTGACACCTAAATATTTCACTGAATTTTGCCAGGATATTGAATGGTTATTTATTTTTAACATTTGTGTTGGTGGTTTACGCTGTCGCGAAAAGAAAATTGCGTCAGTTTTGGACTCATTTAGCTTTAGCTTCCAATCAGAAAAGAACTTGTACAGAAGATCTAAAGACATTTGTAATCGACCAATGACGACGTGTTCTGCGTCAGAGGTAGAAAAAGACGCAGTATCATCAGCGAAACATGCAAGCTGCGTGTGAGGTTGTTTTGGGATATCGTTTAAATAAGATATAAATAAAATTGGACCTAAAACTGACCCCTGAGGCACGCCTGCCGGTACCGATATTAGGTCAGACATGTCTTTACCCACATGTACGCGGAAGTGACGCTCTGTTAGATATGACTGAATTAGTTTGACAATGTTTAATGGAACACCACAAACAACTAGTTTATGTAGAAGCCCCTCATGCCAGACAGTGTCAAAAGCTTTTTCGATGTCGAGCAGGAACATGCCCGTGGATTTGTGAGAGTTGATGTTATACATTATATGTTCGCTAAGGCGAGCGAGTTGCTGTACCGTGGAATGTGACTGACGGAAACCAAATTGTTCGTTAACATAAAGTGGTTCTGTGTATTTTAAAAGCCGGTTACTAATTATTCGTTCAAATAATTTTGCAAGGGTGGGTAAAAGGCTAATGGGACGATAGTTACCAGGAACTTTGTCGTCTTTCCCTGGTTTCTTTAATGGTATGACCTTGGCGATCTTCCAGACGGTCGGGAAATACATGAATAGCATGCAAGCATTAAAAATTTTCGTGATAAGGACTATGCATTTCTGCGGTAGGTTTTTCAGGAGCAAGTTATGAATACCATCAATTTCTGGTGATTTTCGAGTTTTCAGAGCACGAATATACTTCCAAACTTCCCTAGGACGCGTTGGATTATCTAAACTAGAGCATATATTGTGATTATTCAGTACTTGCACAGATTCACTGACATTAGCTTGCACATTAGCAGGGGCATGCCAATTATAGGTTAGCAACATATTTTCATTAAATGCATGTGCTAACTCGTTACACTGCTCGAAACCGTTTTCAGTTAATGTATTATCCGGTTTAAGCAGTGGGGGAATGCATTCTGGTTTGCGATTTAAAGACTTAACTGTCTTCCACAGGTCAGAGTTAGCGTTGTCCACTCTAGACATCTTTTTATCCCATTCGTTATCATTAAACACAACTATAGCTTCGCGAATGCGATGAATAAGACTATTAATTTGTGATCTTAGTATTTTACGTTGTGGTCCAGACGATCGTCTCTCTTGACAACGAAGGGTATCTTTCTTATTAATTAGCTGTTTTATGAAACGTGGAAGAGGCTTTGACTTGAAATTAGTTGTAGAAACAGGAATAAATTTGTCCCTAGCTTTAGTTATAAGACTGCTGATATTATTTATTTCGTTGTCTATATCGCTAACGGTGTTGTAGGTCTTACTAGTAAGGCTGATATTGTCGTTTAAAAATGTACGGTATCCTTTCCAGTCAGCATCATTGTATCTGTAAACCGGGTGATGAGGGCTTTTACGTTCGAAACTTCCCCCGACTGTAAAGTATACAGGTAAGTGGTTAGATGACAATGCGGGCAAGGTAACGGGGTTATCTATTGTGGGAACATTTATTGCTAGTACGAGGTCCGGGGTGGATGGCTGATATTCGGCATTATAGTGGACTAGAGTGGGATTTATTGGGGCATGAATGATGAAATCACGGAGTAACATATGTTCAAAAAGTTTTTGTCCATGAACGTTTGTTCTACTTGTGGACCACAGCGTGTGACGGGCATTAAAGTCGCCAACAAGAATAACATGTGCATCAGAGGTTAAGAGCGTGTCTATATCGTTAACGTGAAGAGGCAGGTTTGGTGACTGATAAATGGAATAAACTTTGTAATTAATACCTGATAGGCTGATCGATACACCTATAGCTTCTAGGTGTTTAGTAGTGGAAATTCTAATGCAAGAATGACTTATGTCTGATTTTATAAAGATGGCTACACCTTGGCCACGTGTATCGGTGTGTTTATCCTGTCGATAACAATAGTAGCCTGGGATCAAAAGGTTTTTAGAGGTGCTTAGTCTAGTTTCACAGACTGCGATTATATCTACAGACATATTACACACAGCTAGGTCAATTAATTCATGAATTTTGTTGCTTATACCATCGGCATTCCAGAAGATTATTTTTAAATTGTTTTCAATCATTTATCAGCTAAATATGTCAGCACTAATATTACTTTGTCTGCCATGGTTGGGCACTTCAGAAACTTGTACTTCAAGTCCCGGATAGCCTTCAAAATATCCAGCATTTCAGTGGTTGTTTCGTCAATCAAGTCTTGCATGTTGATTTCTTCACGTTGAGGTGGATCTATTAAAGGTGTTCTTACGTTGTGAGCTACTTCGGCCCATGAAGGTCCATTGTTGTATGCCATCTTAGGAGGTACTTTGTTTACTTCATTTTTCTTGTTTAAGTGTTGTAGGTATTTCACTCTCTCCTTACACTTGCTGAAGTTAGCTGGATGGTTTTCCTCACAGTTACAGCATTGAGCTGGTGTCGTGCGGTCTTTTTTGGGACAGTCTTTTGTAGCGTGTTGTCCAGTGCACTTGACGCAACGCTCAGGGAAGTTGCAATTTCGAGACGAATGACCAAAACGTTGGCAACGGTAACATTGGGTGCCGGAAGTCTTTGGTGTATATTTTTGTACTTGAATCACGCAGCTGCTCAGATATCTTATTTGCTTGAATTTTGCCACATCACCGCCTGGTGCAAGCTGAACAAGTATTGGTGGGTAAGATGAATTTTTAGCATTAGGTTTGGAACTCTTCAGGACGGTGATTTTTGTATCGTTGAAGCCCATTTCTGCTAGTTCAGTAGGCAGACCATCTATCACTGTTGTTGGGAGCCCTTTGATAACCACTTTGGGCGATCTTTCTTCTTTTCGAGTAAACGTGTGAAAGAACACGTTATCATTTCGTAAACCCTCAACAAGGGCCTTATGACCATCAATATCGTGGCAATGGATAGCTATCTTACCTCCACTTCGATACTGGAGATGAAAGGTTTTTGTAAATCCAGATATAAAATCAAGGATCACTTGATGTGTCCAACCTTCCTTAATATCTGCAAATATGGGAGGTACCCTGGTCTTCGGTTTTCCCATACTTGTGGCGTTTGATGATGTATCATCAAGTTTGACATTATCAGCTAGTCCAGCGAAACGATTTTGGGTTCTTACATGAGCTGCAGTCTCAAGAAGATTCCTTGCTTTAGATGTTGCGGGGCGCTTTGGGTGTATCCATTCATGATGTTGGTTCTCCTCGCGTGGTCTTTTAGCTGCAGCTGCGAGGCCATCTGTTGATGCTGATCTCACAAGAAACCGATCCATGTCGAGAATTTATCGATAGTCGATAGTATCGATAGACTTCCCATCACTAATCACTTCGAATTCGTAGCGATATAAAGGTGTATTCGTGCGCTTTACTGGACGGCCAGCGAGCGAATGATCAATGCTTTCGAGCTCAGACAGAGAATTCACTTCTTTGAATTCGATTGGTGCCCTACTTGCCGGATGAAGCAGTCGAGATGGGAGCGCCGGAAGTTCTATAGGAGTGTCTGATGGAAGAAATCTGGTATAACCTCTAAGCCTTGAGATCTCTACGTCTGCCATCTCGATAGCCTTGGCAGGCAGGGGAGTAAGTTGTGCCAGAGTAATTGCAGCTGCTGTACTTACCGTTCGGAATCCCTGTATTATTTTGACAGCAAACAAACGCTGCAATGACAGGAATCGGTTTTTGACGTATTCATATGATAGGGCATTTGACCATACGCTAGCCGCATAGCATATGATTGGTTCTATCACTTGTAAATAAAGGGTTTTAATGTTTTCAGGGTGCACACCCCATGTGGGTCTGACAAATATTGACAGTCTATTAAATAGGTGTTTAGCTTTATTAGTTATATATTCCGTGTGCTTTATGAAATTCAGTTTCCTATCAATTATAACTCCTAGGTATTTGATCTGGTTAACAAATTTTATTGTTTGTCCGTGAACTGTAATATGACATTTTTGAGATTTGTTGGTGAATCCTATCACTTGGGTTTTAGAGGGTCCGAATTCTAATTTAACTCCCTCCCCCCATTGAGTTATGACTTTAAGCGCGATATTTGTGTTCATCTCAAGTTCTAAGGTGTGTTTTGAATGACACACTAGCAAGACGTCGTCTGCATAGGCCTGTATGTGGCAACCTACTGGTAGCGAGATGGAGAGAAGCTCGTCCAAAATGAGATTCCATAGGGTCGGGCCACACACAGATCCCTGTATGCACCCACGTGACATTGTCTTGCTTACGGAACAATTTGCAAATTTCATGTAAACTTTTCTACTGTCGATGTAGTTTAGTAAAATGTTGTATAGGTTTGGCGGACAGTTTATTTTACGCAGTCTTTGGAAAATGGCCGGCCACCAAGCATTGTTAAACGCTGATTTAATGTCTAGTGATACAGCGATGGTGTGTTCACCTTTATCTTTTGCCTCCTTAATAATATCCAAGGCACCGTGTATGGCCGTAACCGTTGATGTCTGTTGTTTAAATCCATACTGTCTCTCATCAGATTTGCCATTGACGTTCATGTAGTGCGTCAGTCTGTTCATTATTAGTTTTTCTAACAATTTCCCGAAAACATTGATCAAACCGATGGGTCTAAATGATGATGGGTCTGAGAAGCTCGTGCAGCTTGGTTTTGGTATTATCTTTGAATATGCAACTTTCCAACATTTGGGGAAGTATTCAAGGGAAAAGCATCTGTTCATTACCCCAGCGATTACCTCCGGAAACCCTTTTGCGAACTGTAGACAGATATCAGACGTGAGATGATCCGGTCCAGGTGCCTTTTTATGATTCATGGATTTGAGACATTCAGTAATTTCACTTGTAGTGAAAGGAGGTTCTGTGGATGCAGAGTCACCAGTGTAATCACTGATCATGTCTCTCATTCTGCGCTGTGATTCTGTGGCATCAAGTGTGTCGTCTGGATAAAACTTATTCAGCAGAACTTCTGCAGTTTCCTTGCAGGTTTTGGTATAGCTTCCATCATCGCATTTTAAAGTTGCAGGGGGCTGGGTAATTGGTTTTGTTTTAATAATCCTGTTAGTTATAGACCAAACATCTTCCTTCTTTTGTTTAGTACAGAATTCCTTAAAGTTGCTGGTGGATGTGGCGCAGATAGCATCAGAGTATTCTTTACAGATCTTGTCTCTCTCCATTATAGCTTCTTCCATCGGTTGATTTCTACGTTTAAGGTTTCTAAGAGTGTGGTGGCTTGCTATTACCTTCTGTTTTAGTTCCTCGAGCTGATCTGACCACCATGGCGCACGTTTGGGAGGCCCAGAAGCACGAGGTAAAATTACGTCACATGATTTCTGTATGGCCAGCGTGATTTGTCCTATGTAACTTTCTAGCTCATCAGCATTCAAGCTTTGGATATCCACTCCAGAAGGTAGGCGCAGCCCCACTTCAGAATTAAACCTCTCTGCAATTAGGTTCCAGTTCACATGTAAGGTGTTGTATCTGAATGTAGACAGTTTACAGTTTTTAGATAAATGGGTATGGTCAAGTGAAAGATCAAACGTAATCGCATTGTGATCGGATGATGGACATAAATCAGTGTCTACCATCCATTCACTGATATTAGTTGTGTTTGGGTTCGAGACTAGGCTAAGATCTATGATAGACTGTCTTAGTTTCCGATGCGTAACGGTTTCAAATGTTGGACAGTTTCCTATGTTGCAAATGGATAGGTTATTGTTAAAAATAAGATCAGCTACTGCAGTGCCGCGTTTGTTATTGCTAGGAGATCCCCAAAAGCTATGCCATCCATTAAAGTCACCACAGATGATATGACAGGATCCAGAAGTTTGCCGTAGAAATAACTCTAGTTTCTGCATAGTGTTATATTTGTCTACTCTGGGTTCAATATATACGGATAACAGATATATTTTACGGCCACGTTTAGTATTTAATTGCACAATACAAATGTTGGAGTCTGAATACTCTGTGTTACCTAAGCTACTGAAGGTATTTTCCTTAATTAAGACAGCCGCCTTAACTGGTCGCCCGCTGCAAAACTGATAAGTCACATAACCGTTAACGCTTTTCATTACGTCATTATTGCCCGTATATGGTTCATTTACAAAAACGAGATCAGTCTCATTTTTATCAAGATAATGTACTATTTCCTGGGTTGCGTTTTTACCATGACCTAGATTGATTTGAACGCATTTGAGATTATTATTAGACGGGTTGGATATTATAACATTGTCCGAATTAATATCCATAATCTATACGTGTTCGCAATTTCTCTGTCATTAAATAGACCTTTGGACATTCATTTGAAGTAGCACTGTGGTTCGTCATGGTTGAGATTACGTTATGTCTTTTAGAGTGCATTTCGCAGTTGTAACAGTTGAGTTTGTTATTGTCGCGCTTAACCGGGCATTCTTTATAGGTGTGTGTCATTGCGGCGCAGTGTGAACACACTGCATCGTCCCTGGTGCACTTGTTTCTGGTGTGGCCAAATTGGAGGCATTTGTAGCATTGCAGTAAGGGTACATATTCATCCACATGAACCCGCTAATGGTCCACGTTGAGTTTCCCTGCACTCATGACTGCTCGCCAAATTTTTGGTGTAGCCATAAACACAGCATTATAGAGGCTTTCGTTTCTATTGTTGCGTTTAAATTTAAAGACCAAGTTATCCTCAGGGCCAGTCACTTTTTTTATTAGTTCATTTTGTTTGGTGATAAGCTCTGAGAGTTCTTCTGGAGCTATTTCCGACGATACTCCCTTAAGAATAAACATGGGCTTTAGCTTTTTAGATTTCTCCGCTCTTATGGGGCAATCTGTATTTTTTATCATTTCGAGTGTGATCTCTGCATGTTCCGGTTTATCAAATTCTATAAGTACTTTGTTGTTGGATACATACCTGACATTTTCTGGTGCAAATTCTTGGTCTCTGAAGGAGATATTTTTCTTTATAATCTCGTGCGTCTGTGCAGAGCTGAAAACTTCTGTTGTCGGTCCAACTATAATGGCGGGTTTAGTCGTGGGGATATTTACCTTTTCAGACTTTTTAGGTGGGGAGTTCTTGAGTTTGGATGCGTAAGAAGTATTCTGGTCCTTACCAATGGCCTCGATGGTCTTTTGCTGGATTGTCTGTTCGACTGTACGCTGTATCTTGGAGACTTCTTCTTTAATGGTGTCCTTGATAACTGCCACCGTCGCACGGTCAAGAGCTGTGCTGTCAGCAGGGCCTGAAGACCCAGCAGATGATGAAAGGTAGGCAGTAGTCTCTAGTTGGATGTCTATTAATAGTTGAAAAATTGTCTCTTTATTGGCTTTCGTGAGACTTTTACCTTCAGTTAATTTAGTTTTGATGGTCTTAGTAATGTTAAAGATAGTCTCTTTGAATAAAGCTGCTGGATCTTCGACAGTTGAAGAATACTCATCGTCTAGATTTTCATCATCATCTGCCGTTCTACCCTGTCTTAAGCTAGGAATACCTGGATTTGCCATTGGATTGGCAGCTGCGGTGGCAGTTGCATGTTCCGTTATACTTCCAGTTTCGAGGTCGTAATCATCGCGGCTGCGTGGTGAAGAATCAGGGAACACCAGTTCCTGTTGGCTCCCAAGATCCAGTGAGTTCCCCATGGAAGCATTATCCGACGCCATGATCACCGCAATCCAAGGAAACCATTCGTAAGTTCCAAAATTCACAAGGTTCACTAATAATATAGTCACAACTGTCACAGAGGTCACAGACGTCACAGGAATCGAACGGAAAGCAAAAGTGACACGATTCAGAGGCGCCTCCGGAGCCAGCTAGTCACACCAGTCCCCAAAGTCACCGCATCCGGTGTCACCGATGTCACCGCTTCCGATGTCACCAATGTAACTGAACCCGGCGTCACCGATGTCACCGCTTCCGATGTCACCAGTGTAACCGAATCCGGTGTCACCGATGTCACCGCGTCCGATGTCACCAATGTCACCGTCACCGTGTACCAGTCACCAGTGTCACCGTCACCGTGCCACTCTCGGCGAGAGCTGAGTGCAGACTAGGTTAGGTTAGGTTAGGTTAGGTTAGGTTAGGTTAGGTTTTTTTTTTTTTTTTTTTTTTTACTGCTTTTCCTCTGACATGGAGATCAGAGACTGTATTCAGCTCAACACGGACTTCGACGACTCTTTTTTAATTATATTCAGTCCTTGATCGGAATAGGTTGGTACAGAACTCCGGGTTTTCGTTCGGGAGATCTGCATCCTTTCTATTTTGGGGTTTTCTAATTAACAACATACACAGTTTCTTTTATTGAAATAAAGTTGTTACAGTACACATATTCTTAGGCTATTAACAATTTATTCTAATGGCTAGTTTATTTTACGACTTATAAATATTAGACATTTCCTTGCTTAAAACTACTTTTTTATTTAACAATCTTTAATTTACAGTGTATGATGTACAATATATTTCATAATATGTTGTCATCATACTTTTACGTCTTGTTTCTTTTATTTACAATATCTATTATTTTTAAACAGTAGATCATAAATTGTTTGCGTCTTTTATCGAGCATTATATTACTTATATTATCTTCTGTTAGTTTTGTGTCTATGCGAGATTCTAGTTCAAACCTTTCCAAGCCGAATACGGGGCAATCTAATATGATATGGCGAATGGATTCTTCTACATTAGAATCGCATGTACATGAGGGGCTTTCTTTGCATTTGAAACGAAACAAGTACTCGGAAAACCCGCCATGTCCCGTTAGTAACTGAGTGCTTTGGAAAGTTGGTTCGAATTTTCGGATAATGCGATATGCCGCTGAAGCGGCCGGGAAAAACATTTTTGTAGTTTTCGCGACGTCTGCTGATTTATACCTCTCATCCCATTCTCGAATAGACTCCAACCGGAGTTGTCTCTTCGCGAATGAGACGGGAAACAGCTCGTAGTTGTGCTTTCTTTTCTTTGAAGCACTCGCTGCCTCCTTGGCCAGTTGGTCCGCTCTCTCGTTTCCCTCCAGCCCTGCATGTGCTTTAATCCAAAACAGAGACACAGCTTTGTTCTGGTGAGACAGGTTGATAATATTCTCACGGGTTTCTACTGCTAGTGGATGGAGGGAACCGAGGTTTATGACCGTCTGCAGTGCTGACATGGAGTCACTGTATATTCCGAATGTGGATGCTCCTATGGTTTTAATTCGTCTGGTAGCCTCGCAGACGGCCAGCAGCTCCGCCTGGTACACTGTACAATAAGGGGACAGGCAAAGTTTGACGGTCTGGATTTCTGCGTCGCTCTCCCACACGGACAGTGCAGCACCGACCCTTCCGCCAATCTTACTGCCGTCGGTAAAGATTTTTATTTCGCAGTCGCTGTTCGCCTCAACATCATCGCGATTTCTTAGACTAGTTATGTCCAGGTCTGCCAATGTTGCGGGGTGTGGCACTTCTGTGGCTGGTGTTAGCCGTTCTATCTCTCTGTCCCCCAAAACCGGCAGAGCGGCCCCCCTCCTGATCCTGTATAGAGAGGCGGCCTCTCTCACACGAAGATCAAGGGGGAGGACGCCCGCCAGAATCAATGCCGAGTTCAGGGAGACAGTTCGATAGGCCTTGCACATTTTTTGTGCGAAGCCCCTCTGCACTGCTCCTAATTGTTTTTGTGCCCCTAGTTTTTCGGCAGCTGGACCCCAGACGCTTGCAGCGTATAAGACTATTGGTTCAATGGTGGCTGTGTATATTGTACGAATCACTTCAGGATGGAGTCCCCAGCTGGCTTTGGCTGCTCTAGTCAGTTGTTTGAATATATTGATAGCCTTCTTACATGTGCTTGCTATGTGGGAATTAAAAGTGAGTTTGTGATCGATAGTGACTCCCAGCATTTTGATCTCTTTAGTTAATCCAATGTCAATCCCCCCCATGGTCAGATGTGGTGTGTCGAATTTAAGCTTGCGCGTTATGACCATTGCATTGGTCTTATGTGGCGCGAACTTGAGCTTGTTTTCGACACCCCACATCCGAACACGTTCGAGAGCAGTATTGGCCTGATTTTGCACCTGTTGTGCGGTATGCGCATCGAAAACCATTACCACATCGTCGGCAAATGCTTGTATATAGAATCCTTTTGATTCGAGGTCGTTCAGGAGGGGGTCGAGTAGTACATTCCACAAGATGGGCCCTCCAATGGAACCCTGGACACATCCCTTATTTGTTGCCTTAGTAAAGGTTTCTCCGCTATACCTAACCGAAACTGTTCTTTGTGCGAGGTAGCTGTCGAAGACTTTTCTAATGTTTGATGGGCAATTTCCCTCTGCCAGTCGGACTCTTATCGCTGGCCACCAAGCGCTATCGAAGGCGCCCTCTATGTCCAATGATACGATGGTTACTATTTTCTTCTCGTCAAGTTTATTGTTTATGTGTTGCATTAGTTTATAAAGGGCGTCTTCACAGCTCTTTTGGGGCATGAATCCAAACTGGTTGGGGTTTAGCCTCGGCAATATGTAATATTTTAATCTAGTGATCAACATTTTTTCATAGATTTTTCCCATGACTGGCAGAAGACCTATGGGGCGATACGATTTGGGATTTGTGTAAGTATCTTTTCCAGGTTTCCTCAGTACGATAACCGTGGCTTTTTTCCAGATGACCGGGAAGTAGTAAAGTTCCAGGCATTTATTGAGTACCGCCAGGTAAAACTTGGGGTCCCCCTTTATGACATTACTACATATGTCTGACGTAAAACCATCAGACCCTGGCGCTTTTTTTGGATTCAAGGAATCTAGCGCGGTGTATAGTTCCGTAGTAGTGAAAGGGGGATCATGCTCCTCCTCGGCCGATGTTAGGTTGACTGTTGAAGCTTGGGTTCTTATGTTGCGATGGACTGGTTTATCATTTTCCTCAAGGTCTTCCGGGTAGAATGTTTTTGCCAACAGCTCAA
The DNA here is from genome assembly GCA_024500475.1 of Phthorimaea operculella. NCBI lineage: Eukaryota > Metazoa > Arthropoda > Insecta > Lepidoptera > Gelechiidae > Phthorimaea > Phthorimaea operculella. The sequence goes on from JANFCV010000164.1 coordinate 1,037,759, forward strand.
CCGATTGTTGGGCATCGAGGGTGATGCCATTTTGTTCAAGGAGTACGTCCTCCTCTCTCTTGGCCGTTCTCCCAATTATTCTGTATATGCCCTCCCATAAGTTCTCTTTATCCTGTGTGCTGCAAAACTCCTTCCAGCTTCCGATCTGCGCCTCCCTAGCCTTTGCCTCGTATGCGTCTCTAGCTTCGAGGTAGGCGTCAATAACACCTTGCTTTCGGACCGGCGCGGCCACCCTTATTCTACGCTTTTTGGTGGTGACTTCCTGTTTCATCCTCTCCAGCTCTTTTGTCCACCATGGTAAGGAAAGTGTCTCAAAGTTTTTCTTTTTCGGTATTGTTAGGTTACAGACTTCAGTTACTGCACCTTGATGTGCTTCTATGAACTGTTCAAGTTTTTCGACTGTGGTTATTTTCTGAACTTCTTCTATGGTTAGATTCTTTTCAGTTTTTATTTTGGTGAGATTTTCCTGGAAAGCTTTCCAATCTGCTTTTTTGGTGTTATATAGCCTAGTTGTTCTCTGGACGCTCATTCCAACCGACTTGTTGAGTTTTATAGTAAAAGTTATTCCATTGTGGTCAGAGCTGGTGAGGTTTGTAACGACCTGCCAGTCTTCTACCAGATCCAGCAGGTCAGTGGTGCACGTCGTGACATCAACAAAGCTAGTGAAACGTTTGCCGCCGCGAATGGTATCAAAAGTCGGAGTTTCGCCTTGGTTAAGGATATTTAAGTCCAACTCATGAAGTGTGCCCGCCATGTCTTCGCCCTCATGATCGATTTCTGTGCTTCCCCACCAGGTGCTCTTTGCGTTGGCATCTCCTCCAATGATAAGCCTTTGTTTCAGAAGGTTAACGATTGCGGTTACTTGATCCAGGTACTGTTTTATGGGTTTGTCCGGTTCAAAGTAGAATGAAGTCAGTGTGAGTTTCCATTGTTTTGTACTCACACTCACTACTACGATGTTGTTCGTGGTGAGGTCAGGGTGTTGTGTGACATCTAAGGTTGGATCGAAGATTGCTATGGCTGCTTTCGCAGTGCCTGGTCCGGCGTGTTGATAGATTCTGACTCCACGGTATGACTTCATTTTTTCAGACGCACCCACGTATGGTTCCTGGATCAGTGCTATACCGACCTTTCTTTTTGTGGCTTCGATCATTAATTCGTCCGTGGCTAATTTTTTACGTTGGAGGTTGCATTGAATCACCTTGTATTTACTGGTTTCCACTTTGGTGCCCTTAGCAGTACGCTATAGACATACGCGCTATATGGTCGCGCTTTTTACGCACTGGGCATTCACTGCTAAAGGCATTGTGGTTGCTGTGCTCGAGATTCGCTACTGTGCAGTTTCTGCACGATGGTTCACTACCTGCCAGCCACTCAGGACATTGTGACCTGAGATGCGGTTCCCCGCAGTGGCTGCAGAGGTCTGCTGGATCTGTGCAAAACCTTTTTGTGTGGCCATACCCAAGACATCTCGAGCACTGCACCAGCGGTGATTGGTCGGATGTTTTGACGCGCTGGAGGTCGATGTAGACTGTTCCGGCTTGGATAGCTCGCCTCCATATGGTAGGGGAAGTACTTAGCACGATATGATTTATGTGCGGGTTACGGGCTGTTCTTTTAAACTTAATTTCAATTCTATCCTCTTCCTCCTTTAGATCGCGGAAAATTTCCTTGTTTTGGTTTCTAAGGCACATTAGTATTTTCTCGTCACTGTTGTACGAAAATACGTCCGAGATCTTTAGGAGAGGATCTTTGTTCTTTACTTCCTCAACCACTAGATTTTTTCCGGCCTTCTCGAGTCTCTGCTTTACTTTTTGCCTTTCCTCGTTTGTCTTACAGCTCATGATCACCTTTCTATCTTTTGCCTTTCTAGTTCTTTCTACCTTGATCCATCCATCCTTCGCGTCAATCGCCTCCCTGACCTTCGTTAGTACTTGGTCACCAGTGTCGTTTACATCCTGGGATGTTACAACTACAGAGTGCAGTGAACTCTGCGGGAGTAGGTTTGGCACAGGATGGGATGAGGTAACTTCGGCATAAGATTTTTTATTCAGGAGTTGGTTTTGCTCTTCAATCTTGTCTTTGAGTTCGTCTATTTTTCTGCAGTTTTCATGAAGAAGTCGACTCTGTTCCTTGAGCTGTTCGGCGATTAGGCTATTTTCTTCCACATTCACCTTTTTTGTTATCTCCTCGTGCTTTGCTGGGGTTTTTTCAGTTCTCGACCCAGAGTTTTTCAAGTCCTGATTTTCCGCATCTGAGTCCTTTATCATTTGGTAAAGTTTGTCCAGTGCTTCCAAAACGTTCTGTTTCAGGTCCTTCCTGATGTTACCGGCGTGGTTGAGACTGTTTTTGGCCGAGACCAATATTGTTTTGGCGTCAGACATTCGGTTAGCAATTACCCGTCTCGGGTGAAGTTTACTGCTCGTAGCTCCTGTAATTGGGGTCGGATTTTGGGTCCCCATTTTGTCAGCCTCTATCTTTTCTATGCTCTGTCTGACGTTGGACGATGATAGCGTCTGAGTTTTTGGAGGAGACTTATTTTTCTCCACCGCGTTGGTGGGTTTAACTGGGGTTCTTGCGAACATGGTCAGAGGAATGTTGTCAAAAAGTATAAAATAAACGAAAATAAAGTAATCTGGATGTTCCAGTAGAGTTCTTATATCTAGTTTGTCCTGTCTGTATAAGGCAGGGCAAGGTCTTAATAATCTAAAAATGAAGACTGAACAAAAAAAAATAAAAAAAATAAAAAAAATTGCTCTATATAGAGCCGGTCTTGTTTTTGGCTAAGTACACTAATACCCGTCCGTAAAAGACAGGGCAGTCTTAAAAGTATCAAGATAAAGTTAAATCTACAAATAAGAAGAACACGCAACGTGGTTCTATGTTGGCTCTATGTAGAGCCAGGTTATTATAGAACAAGGTCTAACACGTTGAGCAAGTTTTTCTTAACACAGATGTGCTTAGAGGTACTAAAAACCAGTTTTCCGGAGCAAAAAATTTTTGAGCTCTATGTAGAGTCAAATAAGTCAAATTTGTAAGTAGATCTTGTCGAGCCCTTTCTAATGATACCTCACACAGTATCCTGAGATCAAGGGTTTCCGTAGGAAAACCGATTTTATGTCCTCCTGAAAGATTCCTGAAATTATATTTCAGGTCCGTAATACTTAATTATATGTTATATCTACTGCTTAGGACTATAATACTATTAATTAACTTTAAAAGTTGGCAAAATTAGTGTAACAAAATTTTTCAGGGGTAGTTATGGGGGTAGGAATATTCCGGGGGATGAAATTAGGGGTGAATTACAATCAAGATGGGCTACAGTATGATATTCCGAAGAAAAAAAATTTTGAATACTCCGTCCTAACTTGGAGAAGTGCTACTCCGAGGGTCTTGGGTATATGGTCAGGCTACAGAGTTAAGGGTAGAGGGTTGAAACTTTAGGGGTGGGTCCGGAAGGGGTGGGTTTGTGCGTAGCGAGGGGGTGGGTTTTAGGGAGGGGGTGACAAAATTTCGTTATTTTTGAGCTAGGACGCTCCGTTTCAGAGATACGAGGGGTTTTCTGAAGATTTCCTATCTTTACAATCTTAAATTTTACCGTCGGGTGGTTTTCCCTTAAATTTTTGAAAAGGCTATTACTCCGAAGCTATAAGGCTTAATTTAATTCTGAAAAAGGCGATTTATTTGGATAGAAACAGAGTTTACGTTAAAAATAATTTGGGGGATGGTTCACCTCGTATGACGTCCACAGGGGTCCGGGAATAGAAGGGGATGTTTTTTGCCAACTTCGAAAGGTTTGTTTGGGGGTTAGGAGCGAGATACAGACTCCGGAAAAGTTCTGAACTGTTAAGGGAAGATCCAAATTTACTGTCAAGCGTATTTTTGAGAGTCCTGAAATTCAGGAAACCCAAAAAATTTTCAATTTTTTACACAAAAATGCTCGGGGGTGGTTTTTGAGGGTGTATAATGATAGGTTGCCCCTGAAAGAGCTTATTAGTTTATAACCGAAAAAACGTTATTTTTACGATATCTCGCCCCGTTCCAGAGTTAGGGGGTGAACAAAGTTAACTGGTAATGGCGAAGCAGGGTAAATTATTTTGAAAAATTCACAAAAAATATTTATCATTATAGTCCCAATGATTAAAAATAAGTTTGAGTTCGAGATTGAAGGCTTCCTCCCGATGGCACGGTAAGTAACGTGGATTTTCGAAAAATGCACCCCTCAAAAAATCCAGAAAATTTTTGAAAACGGTACCTGGCCGCAAAAAGCGTGGTAATCCAGAAAATATAAGTCCAAAAATTTTCTTCCAGAAATGTTTTTACGTCTTTGAGTAGCTAGGAATTATATCCCAGAAAAGAATTTTGTAATTTTCAGTTTCAGTGATTTACACTATGTTCACAAAAATGGTTTTGCGGTTGGTTTTTATGCAATGTTTTGGTTGGGGGTGAATTTCTCCACACTTATAAGTCCGATTTTCAATTTGTAAACAACACAAGAAAGTACATGAATTAGTGCATTTATAAACATTTTAAAAAGTATATGTTGTCACTTTCACTTTTCTATGGTAACGCGAAAGAAAGTCGGGGCACTATTGTTCACCGGAAAAACACTTGTTTCTCAGCTTCCAGACTGAATTTCGGGAAGCGGAAAGTTTCTTAGGACTCACCTGGAGTCCTGCTATCAAATGTGTTAGGTCTGCTTGACCAGGTCTTGGTGGTTTCCGATTTGGGATTTCGGTCGTTCCTGTAAAAGTCCCTGTATCTTCCAGGGGCGCGGCGTTAAAAATCTGGGATTCTACCAGAAGTTGCGTCTTGATAGTAGGCTTGAAATCCACTAATAAAATTTAGGGGGTCCCGATCTTATTTCAGCGGCGCACGCACTTAAAGGTCAGATTTCGTGATTTGGGCGTGGTTGCACGTGTTTACTAACCTCTGAATGTCCAAAATAAGGTCCTGAGGCTGAAAATCCTGAGCAATCCAAAGTTTTGGCACTGCACACATGTTTATTTTCACAACACGCACAATTATGTGAATTTTCACGGAAATCCGAGCACTTTCGTAATTTTAGCGAATTTTTTAGCGCGGAGCTAAGCTGATTTGATGCGTTCGCGGCGGGGGGAAGCGCGCTACTGGGTTAGGTTAGGTTAGGTTAGGTTAGGTTAGGTTAGGTTAGGTTAGGTTAGGTTAGGTTAGGTTAGGTTAGGTTAGGTTAGGTTAGGTTAGGTTAGGTTAGGTTGGTTAGGTTAGGTTAGGTTAGGTTAGGTTAGGTTAGGTTAGGTTAGGTTAGGTTAGGTTAGGTTAGGTTAGGTTAGGTTAGGTTAGGTTAGGTTAGGTTAGGTTAGGTTAGGTTAGGTTAGGTTAGGTTAGGTTAGGTTAGGTTAGGTTAGGTTAGGTTAGGTTAGGTTAGTTTTTTTTTTTTTTTTTTTTTTTTGTAAGTTTTGCCACTTTTCCTCTGACATGGTGGTCAGAGACTTTTTTGAGCTCAACTCGGACTTCGACGACTCTCTTTTTTATTTTATTACATAGTCCTTTATCGGATGTTGTTGGATCAGGGCTCCGGGTTTTAAGTTCGGGAGTCCTGGATTCCTTTAACATGCATTGTTAGACAGGTTGGAGATTGACGTATAATTTTCTTATATTTATGTTAACTTAATCGCTAGGATCCTTATTTTCTACACTCCTTAGATTTCTAGGTAATCTATATTTTATTAACTTATTTATATTAAAGACTGTAATTTTTATATAAATAATACATATTTGTAAAATATGCAAATTTATATTTTCTTATGCTTAAACTTATACTTTTATATACTAACAGTTATATATATACTCATATTATATAATCACTATATATACTCGTATATTATCTTGTCTTATTTCTAATATTAACTTCTTTTACTATCGATAGGCAATAATCTATAAACTTATTTTTAATCTTTTTATTTTCTAGTATTTCATACAAAATTGTTTTATCTAACTTATAGTTCATGTTGGCTTCCACATCAAACCTTTTAGAACTGAATTTTGGGCATTCTAGAAGAAGATGCTCTACACTTTCCTCCCGAAGGGGATCGCACACGCAGGCCGGTTCGTCTTTTAATTTAAACCTGTGGAGGTATTGTGAAAATCCACCATGTCCTGTAAAAACTTGTACTAGTTTGGGTGTAAGTTTTATTTTACTTAAAGTTTTATAAGCTCGCGCTGCGTCTGGGAAGAACATCTTCGTCACTGCGGCTGTATCTCCCTGATTGTACCTTTCGCTCCATTTTTGCATCGTCTCGGTTCTTATTTGACGCTTAATGAAAGAGGTCGGGCACTTGTCATAGTCCGGGGCCGTCTTTTTATTAAGAGCTGCTTGTTTAGCCAGCTCGTCGGCTCGCTCGTTTCCGGCTACTCCCACGTGTGCTCTTATCCAGAAGAGACGAAGTGTTTTTCCCTGTTCCTCTATGGTTTTTATGTTTTTCCTTATATCAAAGATTATAGGATGGAACGAGTCTCGGTTCTGTAACAGTTCAAGTGCCGACCTTGAGTCACTCAGGATGTTTGTGACTTCATTCTTTCTGATGATGACTTCAGCTGTGGCTTCGTACAAAGCATAAAGTTCTGCTTGAAATACCGTGCAGAACGGTTCGAGCCTAAATTTCCTCGATTTGGTCTCGTCGCCATTTTCCCAATATGAAAACGCGGCGCCTACCTTTCCCTGAATTTTGCTCCCATCCGTGTAGATCTGATTCCCGATTATGTTGTGCCTGGTGATAGTCTGGGGTTCCGTATCTTCCAGGCATTCGTATGACACCTCTGCTATTTCCGCAGGGTGCTGGGCTTTCAGGAAACAGACTCTGCCTTCCACTTCTCGACCTCCAATCGCAGCTTGTGGTTTTCCCCTCCTTGCCTCATAAAGGAGTGCTGCTTCTTGTACCCGTAGGTCCAACGGAAGCAGCCTTGCCAATATTAGAGCTGCGTTGAGGGAAACAGTCCTATATGCCTTGCTTATCTTTTGGGCGAAGCCTCTTTGTATAGTGTTGAGCATTTTTTGTATGGAGATTTTTCGCGCCGCCGGTGCCCATGCGCTCGCTGCATATAGTATGATGGGTTCTATGCATGCTATATATATTGTACGAATTATCTCTTGATTCAGTCCCCATGATATTTTTGCTGCTTTTGATAGTTGCTTGTAGATATTTGCAGCTTTTCGGCACACCAATGCCACGTGTTTTTGAAAGGTTAATTTCTTATCTATTGTCAAGCCTAGAATTTTAATATCGTCCACAATATTAATCGGCTTCCCTCCCATTTGTAAGCATGGTGCGTCGTATTTGAGTTTCTTGGTCAATATCATGGCGAACGTTTTATGTGGAGCAAAACGCAGTTTATTTTTATGTCCCCATTCTTGGATGTATGCCAGGGTGTCGTTAGTTTGCTGTTCTATGTTTGGGGTTGACTTCCGAGAAAACCAAAACGACGTCGTCGGCGAACGCCTGGCAATATATCCCTTTTATCAACCCGTCCAACAATGGGTCCAACAAAACATTCCAGAACGTGGGTCCAGCAATCGAACCTTGCACGCATCCTTTAGTTGTGGTCTGTATTTGCTCTTCGCCCGCGTACCGCACCCGGACTCTTCTGTCTTCTAGGTAGCTGCTAACTAGTCTTCTCAGGTTATATGGACAGCGCTTTTGTGCCAGTTGACATCGCACGGCGGGCCACCAAGCGCTGTCGAATGCCCCTTCGATGTCCAGGGACACTACTACCGAGATCAGCTTATTTTTGATGTTCTCCTGGATCTGCTAGACAAGGTCATACAGCGAGTCCTCCGTGCTTCTTTGCGGGACAAAGCCGTATTGCCTCGGGTTTGCTCGTGGAGCAGGTGCCATCTTAGCCTTTTACCAACATTTTCTCTAGTGTTTTTCCCAGGACGGAGAGAAGGCCGATGGGCCTGTAGGATTTAGGCTGAGTGTAGTCTTCTTTTCCCGGTTTTCGCAATATTACCACTACTGCTTCCTTCCATACCATAGGGAAGTATGTGAGCTCTAAGCATTTATTGCAGATTGCCAGGAAAACGTCCGTATCTTGGAAGATTGCTTCTACACAGATGTCCGCCGTAAATCCGTCTAGGCCCGGTGCCTTCTTAGGGTTAAAACTGAGCATGGCGTGTCTGAGCTCTGATTTTGTGAATAGTGGGTCTTTTTTGTCGTTCGGAAGAAGCTGATCTGATTCGTTTGCTCTTTGTCTAATAGCCTGATGTTCCTCGTCATCGGCTTCCGGGTTATCTTCCGGGAAAAAAGTTTCCGCCAGAAGCTGTGCGGACTTCTTGGGGTCGACCACTGTACCGTCTTTTACTAGTGGCTGATCTTCATAGGGTGTAGTTGTCTTTCTGATTACCCTATAGACTCCCTCCCACACGCTTTCGCGGTCTTGTTTGGTGCAGAAGTCCTTCCAGCTGCTGGTTTGGGCCTCAGTTGCTTTTTCTTCATAGGTCTGCTTTGCTTCCAGGTATTCACGGACCACCCAGTCTCGCCGGCGGGGAGCTGCGCATGTTATTCTTCGCTTCTTGGTGTTCATTTCTTGTTTAAGTCTTTCAAGCTCATCACTCCACCATGGTAGTTTGATTTTAGGGTTTGATTTTATTTTCGGAATTGATTCATTACATGTTTCTGAAATACAGTTAGAATACAAGTTAACTGTTTTTTCTAACTCTTCTTCTGTTTTAATTTTATTGATATTTTCTGTATTAATATTATTTGCTTTTAGTTTATTTATGAGTTCTGCTCGAAATGTGATCCAGTTTGCTTTTTTAGTGTTATAGATCCTGGTTGTTTTCTTCAATCTAACTGTGTTGCTTTTTTGCAGGTTTATGTTGAAAGTAATGGCGTTGTGATCTGAGCTAGTAATATCTCTGTCTACTTTCCAGTTTTGAACATTACGTAGCAAGTCTTCAGAGCACACAGTGATATCAACGTGACTCGTATATCTTTTTCCCCCTCTGATCGTGTCGAAAGTGGGTTCAGTCCCCGTATTTAAAACGTGTAGGTTTAGTTCTTCCAAGGCTCCCGCTAGTGTTTCACCCCTGTGATCTTCCGACACGCTACCCCACCAAGAGCTCCATGCGTTCACATCCCCTCCGATAAGTACATTTTTTACCTCGAGTTTCTCCACTATTTTCTTAATCTCTTCTAAGTATGGCTCTATAGGCAACTGATCTTCTAAGTAGATAGAGATGACACCTATTTCCCATTTCTCAGTCTTGATTTTGGCCACTGCCAGGTTTTCTGTTGTTAGAGTAGGCTGCTCTAGCACTGTTAGACTGTTGTCAAACACTACGATGGCCGATTTGACGGGTTTTGTCCTATTGTGGGTGCGCTGGATGACTCGGGTCCCAGTAAAACATTTTAGTTCCCCGGTTGCGCCCACATATGGTTCTTGGACCAGTGCCAAGCAAACCTTCCTCTTTGCTGCCTCGATTATCAGCTCCTGTGTGGCCAGTTTCTTTCGCTGTAAGTTGGCTTGTATTAAATTATGCGTGCAAGGCTCGGAAGAGTCCTGGTTTGATGTACCTACAGTGAAATCCGAGTCCACCTTAGCAGTACGCTACAGTTGACCTCGCCAAGGAATCCCATTTTTTCCGGACTGGACAGCTTGAGTCGAAGGCATTATGCTGCAGCTGGTCTAGGTTGGCGTGTTTGCAGTTTTTGCATGACGGTGGCACTTCTGCCAGCCAGTCTGCACAGTCCGCGCGCATGTGTGGTCCCCCACAATGGCTACAGAGGTCAGCTGCTTCCTTGCAGAACCTTCGCCCATGGCCATAGCCAAGGCAACGCGTGCATTGAACGAGAGGAGTTTGGTCTTCGACTCGCACTCTCGCCAAGTCAATGTGCACTCGTTCCGTCTCAACCAGCCGCTGCCATAATATGGGGGATACTTGCAGGATGACATGGTTTTGGTGGGGATTCCTGGTCCTTCTACGATATTTCACTGTAACGCGATTATCTTCCGTGGCAATATCTTTAAATATGTGGCCGTTCTGAGTCTTCAGTGACGTTACCACTTGCTCATCCGTGAGGTACGACATGGTATCCTTTATGATAACGAGAGGTCTTTATTTTTAAGCTCTTCCACTGTAAGGTTCTCTCCAGCCTCTCTAATCCGCTTTGAAACTTTAGATAATTCCTCCCTTGAGCTACAACCAACTACTACCTTCTGGTCTTTGGCTTTGCGTACCCTATCGACCTTAATACCTTTGTTATTTGCATCTACTGCAGATCTTATCTTCTCTAATACCTCGCCACTAGTGTCCTTTTCGATCGTCGAGGACACTACAATGGAGTGTAGTGGTGGCTGTCTCGGTTTAGGTTTTACGCTTCCCGATGCTATTTGCGCGTATGTCACTTTGGTGAGGTCCATGGAAGTGGTTTTGAGTTGGTCCATAAGGGTTTTGGTATTTAGGTTGCATTCTCCTATTGCCTCCTTATGTTTTTGAGGTCTCAAATCAGTTTGTTCACCAGGTCACTAGGTGGTTGGTTGTTCGGACCTGTTGTTGGTGCAGTTTGTCGTGCCTTTTCAAGGAGTTTCTTGTTGTCGATCTGGATTATGTCCATCTTTCCGATCACGTCGAAACTGATCATGTCTCTTATGCCTTTGACTCCTTTGGCTACTTCTGCAATCGGAGTATTAACGTCCATATTTTTCAAGACAGATGTCATTTCTTGCAGTTGCTTGCTATGCTCCGCCTCTTTTGCAAGAAGTGCCTCATTCATACGTGCTTTCATTTTCTCAATTTCTAGCCTCTGCTTTTGGGCGGCCTCTTGGTATTCTAGGACGCATTCATATAGGCCTGTGAGTTTGTTTATAACGGACTCTTTAGTTGTTAATTTTGACTGTTCCAGCTGTGTTTTAGCTTCCTGGTATAACCTGTTTGATTTACGCGAAAGCGATTCTGGAGGAGTACCGCCAGCTGATGTTTTTGTGGCTGATTTTGGCGTCGTTCCTGTTTTTGATGTTTGTGGTTGTGATGAACCAAAATCCAGTCGTAGGCCCCCCGTAGCGGGGCGTGTGTTTTTTTGTGTGGTGGACATGATCGATCTTCTCAATGTACCTCACAGAGTCAAAATACTAATAATAATAATAAAAATAGAATATAGAGATCTAAATCTAGTTTGCCCTGTCCGTAAAAGACAGAACAGAGTCTTAATAAACAAAAGTGTCAAAATAGTTAAAACTAAAATTTAAGCTCTATGTAGAGCCGCATCCATCAAATAATTGTAAAGTAGTATTGGCACTGCCAACGTCAAAACAAGAGAAAGCAGAAATCAAAAAGATTTTTCCTCTAACCAGATTGGTTAGAGAGTTATGAGGTTTTTGGTGTACGGCTCTATGTAGAGTCAAATTATTGGTTTCAAAAGATAGCCCTTGTTGAGACCTTTTCAACGATGCCTCGCACGATTTCCTATGTTGCGTGGTTCGGAAATGAGGATAAGAAACAAATTTCCAAGATGGCCGCTGAAAAATTGTTTCCTATTTGTTTCTTGGTCCTGTTTTGGCTGTAGTAGCTCAATTTTGCTGGGAGTCGGCTCTATATTTTTGTCTCTCCGAGGGCTAACCATTAAGACCAAAATAAACAATTTCTGAAACCTGAAAATTTCAGGCGTCGAATTCTCCTGAAAAAGGATTGACTAGCTAGAAGGTACTCTCCACAGCCCAAAACCGAAGGAATTTTTTCTCTACGACCACTCGTCTAGAAATGGCGGTCGTTTTGGCAAAACCAAGATGGCCGCCGAACTGTCAAACTCCAGCGTGAAAGTGACGTAGCGCCGGTTCTAGAAGTCGTAGGGAGTTGGGGTTCGGACTGTAGAGTATGGCTTCGCTTGGAGAATCTATCCTGAAAGTTTCAGGTGAAAATAAGTTCAGTGCCTGAAAACACTCTGACTCCTGAAATAATTGTCCGAATTGCTAGAAGACACTCTCCACAGCCCAAAGCCGAAAGAATTACTTCTCTACGACCACCCGTCTAGAAATGGCGGTCGTTTTGGCAAAACCAAGATGGCCGCCGAACTGTCAAACTCCGGCGTGAAAGTGACGTAGCGCCGGTCCGAGAAGTCGTAGAGAGTTGCGGCTTGGACTGTAGAGTATGGCTTCGCTTGAAGCATCTATCCTGAAAGTTTCAGGGAAAAATAAGTTCAGCGCCTGAAAACACTCTAGCTCCCGTAATAATTGTCCAAATAGTCTGAAAACTCACTGGTGTGTTCTTCTAATGAGCGCGCATTTGACTGCAAGGTCAAAATCCGCGCGCCAAGTCCAGGTGTCCAGCAGTGGGTTTCAGAAGGTGAAATTTTCAAAAGCCTCTAGAATCCAGGGTTTCAACCGGAAAATTCTGATCGATGTATCATTTTCTTCTGCGTAGCTGTCTTCGCCGAAAAACAGTTCTAAAACCATCCGCACGCCTCGGGATGTGTCTGCACGTTTTCCAGAAACCACGTGGGTTTTTCACAAAAAGTTAGATATTTCATAATTGTGACGGTAGAAAAATCTGGTTTTTGCACAAAATGTCCGGGCACATGATGCCCACAAAATAAGGTAATAAAAACAGTAGGTCGTCGCTTTAGATTTTGCAGCGCACGCAAGTTTATGTTTTGAAATTTAAGTTTTTTAACCTAAAACTCACTGTTTGGTGTATAACTTTTGCCACTGCAATCCTTGAGAAACAGCACTTGGTCACTTGCGTGCGGAACACTATTACGCACACACTGATGCTACTTTCAAGTTGATCCGATCACTATTTCTATTTATTTTGAATTTTTTGCTGCGGAGCAGTTTCGAAAAGATGCTTCCACGGCGACGGGAGGCGCGAAACTGGTTAGGTTAGGTTAGGTTAGGTTAGGTTAGGTTAGGTTAGGTTAGGTTAGGTTAGGTTAGGTTAGGTTAGGTTAGGTTAGGGTAGGTTAGGTTAGGTTAGGTTAGGTTAGGTTAGGTTAGGTTAGGTTAGGTTAGGTTAGGTTAGGTTAGGTTAGGTTAGGTTAGTTAGGTTAGGTTAGGTTAGGTTAGGTTAGGTTAGGTTAGGTTAGGTTAGGTTAGGTTAAGTTAGGTTAGGTTAGGTTAGGTTAGGTTAGGTTAGGTTAGGTTAGGTTAGGTTAGGTTAGGTTAGGTTAGGTTAGGTTAGGTTAGGTTAGGTTAGGTTAGGTTAGGTTAGGTTAGGTTAGGTTAGGTTAGGTTAGGTTAGGTTAGGTTAGGTTAGGTTAGGTTAGGTTAGGTTAGGTTAGGTTAGGTTAGGTTAGGTTAGGTTAGGTTAGGTTAGGTTAGGTTAGGTTAGGTTAGGTTAGGTTAGGTTAGGTTAGGTTAGGTTAGGTTTTTTTTTTTTTTTTGTAATTTGTAAGTTTTGCCACTTTTCCTCTGACATGGTGGTCAGAGACTTTTTTAGGCTCAACTCGGACTTCGACGACTCTTTTTTTTATTCTTTATTTAGTCCTTTATCTTTTGGAGGTGGTACAGAGCTCCGGGTTTTAAGTTCGGGAGCCCTGCAGCCGGTTTTAATATCGCATGCAATATTTACACATACTGGGTTTTGTTGTTTTTACTTACTACAATATTCTACTACTTAAGTCTTATCATAATTAGCTTTTTACATTTAATGCATTTGGGTTATATTCCTCGGGTATAATAAATACATTATTTTCTTATGTCTATCTTATTCTACACATTTTATGTTTTTATCTTTTGTTTTTTTGATGTCATTGTGCGTTTCACAGTACGCATCACGTAACATTTTACATTTATCATCTAGTTTTATTTCTTAGTATAGTCTTAGTTGCTATATTTTTACAGTAATCTATAAAGTCACTTCTTGTTTTTTTGTTAGCTATTATGCTCGGAATGGATTCGACACTCAATTTCATTTGTATCTGCTGCTCGAGTTCAAAACGAGACCGCCCAAAATTCGGACATTCGGTCAGTATATGAACCGATTCCTCTTTAGCCGGGTCACAGATACATTGAGGGCTTTCCTTGCATTTGAATCTGTGCAAATATTGCGCGAATCCTCCATGTCCCGTTAGTATTTGCACAAGGGTAGGTGTCAACTTTATTTTTCTGATTACGGCGTATGCTACGTCTATAGTTGGGAAGAACATTTTGTTGTGGCTCCTGTTTCGCTGTTTTTGTAGCGTGTGTCCCATTTGATCACGCTTGCTTGGCGGATTGTCTTTTGACAAATGATATTGGGCATTTATCGTAGCTTGCCTTTGCCTTACTGAGCGTTGCCGCTTCCTTTGCAAGCTGGTCCGCCCTTTCGTTTCCTTCTACGCCGACATGCGCTCGTATCCAAAAGAGACGCACATTTATTCCTCTGTTTTTGAGTGACGTTAAATTTTGCTTCACAGCGAACGCTATGGGATGGAAGCAGTTTGGATTTTCAACAGCTCTAAAGACGATCTTGAATCGCTGAAGATATTCACAGTGGCGTTTTCGGTGGTTTTAGTGCAATTTCCGTTGCCTGTTGGAGTGCGTACAATTCGGCTTGGAAGACCGTGCAATACGATTCCAGTTTGAATTTTTTTGTAGTTTATCTCTTTATTGTCCTTCCAACAGGTAAGGGCAGCACCCACCTTCCCTTCAATTTTGCTGCCATCTGTGAAAATCCTCATGCCCTCTATTTGATGTTTTTCTGCTGTTTCTGCGTCTACATTCTCGAGACATGTAAATTCCACTTCCATCTCCTTGGCTGGGTGCATGGCTTTGAGAAAACAGACTCGGGACTCAACTTCTCGGTCACTGAGCATTTCTTGTGGTTTTCCGCGTTTTGCTTCGTACAATTGGGCTGCTTCTTCAATTCTCATGTCTAAGGGGAGTAGTCCTGCGAGCGCTAAAGTTGAGTTTAGCGAGGCTGTGCGATATGACTTACATATTTTTTGTGCGAATCCCCTTTGGACGGTATTCAAGCATTTTTGCACAGTTATTTTTCCCGCGGCTGGAGCCCATGCGCTTGATGCGTACATTATGATGGGCTCTATGACTGCTACATAGATGGTTCTGACGATTTCAGAGTTGAGTCCCCAGCTGATTTTTGCCGATCGTGCTAGTGGTTTATACAGGTTTATAGCTTTTCTACAAACATATTTCACGTGATTGTTGAAGGTAAGTTTGCTATCTATGAGTATTCCTAGTAGTTTTATTTCCTCCACAATCTGTATTGGTGCTCCGCCCATATATACGGTTGGTGGGTCATATTTAAGTTTTCTTGTGACTATCATTGCGTTGGTCTTGTGGGGAGCAAATTTTAATTTGTTGCTGATTCCCCACTCGTATACATGTTGGAGTATGGTTGTAGCCTGTGCTTCCACTTCGGCGGATGATTTGCCTGTGAAGACAAGGACGACGTCGTCAGCAAAGGCCTGACAGTGTACCCCCTTCTTTTCGATACTCTCCAGCAGGGGGTCCAGCAGCAAGTTCCAGAACGTCGGGCCTCCTATGGATCCTTGCACGCATCCTTTTGTGGTTGGCTTCCTGCATTCTTTACCTGCATATCGGACACACACTCCTTTCACTTAAATAGCTGCTGACCAGAGCTCTTAGATTTGGTGGACACTTTTTGTCTGTGAGGCGACATTTTATGGCGGGCCACCACGCGCTATCAAAAGCTCCTCTATATCTAGACTGACCACGATGCTAAACAATTTTGCTGTAATTTTTCTTTAAATGCTGGATCAGATCGTAGAGGAGTCTTCTGTGCTTCGCTGTGGTACGAACCCGTATTGCCTGGGGTTCATTCTTGGCAGTAGATGCCACCGTAATCTTCTTACTAGCATTTTTTCGAGGATTTTACCCAACACCGGCAGGAGTCAATCGGTCGGTATGATTTTGGTTGGGTATAATCGGATTTTCCGGTTTGCGGAGGACTATGACTGTCGCTTCTTTCCAACATTTGGGAAATGGGAGAGTTGTAAACATTTGTTTAGAATATCTAAAAAGACTTTCTCTTCTGCTACTATTGCCGCAGCGCAAATATCTGCTGTGAGGCCATCTGATCCCGGAGCTTTCTTCGGGTTGAAACTTCTCGCCGCTTGAAACATTTCTTCTCTGGTGAATTGGGGGTCTTTTTCTCCTTCGTAAGTGTCCTCCTCTGATTGCTTCCTTGCTGTTTGGTGTTCAGGGTTATCATTGGTGGGGTCGTCCTCAGGAAGAAAGTTTGGGCAAGCAGTTCCACCGATTCCTCCGGGCTAAGCGTGCCCCGTTTTGGACGAGCGCTTGGTCGTCGTAGCGCTTTGAAGTTTTCCTTATCACTCTATATATTCCGTCCCAGAAACTTTCACGTTCCTGGGTACTACAGAATTTCTTCCAACTTTCTGTCTGAGCCTTTTGTGCCTCTAATTCATAATTCTCCTTTGATTTCAGATACTCGTTTATCACGTGCTGTTTACGTCGTGGTGCTGCGTTGCGGATCCTTCTTTTCTTCGTTATCATTTCCTTTTTCATCGCATCCAACTCTTCGGTCCACCAAGGTAGTTTAATTGTTTTGTTTGTCTTAGCTTCCGGTATTGTTTCTTTGCAAGTTTGTCCTATAATATCTATGTATTCTTTAACTGTTTCATCTAGTTTATCTTTAGTTGTAATGTTTTCTATTCCTTCTTTTATAAAGTTACTTTGTAATATTTTTGATTTAAATATTTTCCTAAATTCACTCCAGTTTGCTTTTTTGGTATTGTATTTTCGTGTACTCTTGTTAATGATGTTTATCCTTGGTTTATCTAGTGAGATGGTAAAAGTAATTGCGTTGTGGTCTGAGCTTGTTACCGATTCGTCAACCCTCCAATCGTGTATATGGCCGATCAGCCCTTGGCTACAAGCTGTTATATCCACTGTGCTTTGACACACGGTTTCATTTCGGATAACGAAGAACGTCGGTTTTGTGCCCTCATTCAAGATGTGCATCCCCATTTCCTCCAGTGTCCCGGACAGCGCTTCTCCTCGATGGTCCTCCAAGCGCTTCCCCACCAAGTACTCCAGGAGTTTACATCTCCTCCTATGATGATTTGGTTAACTTCAAGATCTTCTTTATTTTCTTAATTTGTTCAAGATAGGCTCTATCGGTTGGGAGTCCTCAAAGTAAACCGAGATGATGCCTATCTTCCACACTCTGTTTTGAGTATTGCTACTGCCACATTCTCTGTTGTAAAGCTAGGCTTGTCGAGAATTTCAAATTCTCGTCAAATACTAGTATAGCTGATTTGACAGGCTTTGTTTGATGTGTGTTACTCTGGATTACTCTAAATCCCGTAGATTGTGCTATTTCTCCTTCTGCTCCTACGTATGGTTCTTGAACTATTGCGATGCTAATTTTCCTTTTTGTGACTCTAGGAGGTTCCTTGGTTGCAAGTTTTTTCCTTTGTAGGTTCGCTTGTATAACCCTGTATGTCGCCGATTTGGGGGGGACTTGATTTGTGTCGTCTGTAGTAGAGTCCGTGACCACCTTAGCAATATGCTACCGTCGATCTAGCCAGGGAATCCCATCTTTTGCGGACTGGACACTTTGCATCAAACGCGTTGTGATTTAGCTGGTCTGGGTCTATATTTGCATGCTTGCAGTTCTTACAAGCTGGTGGTGTTTCCGCTAGCCAGTCCGCACAGTCTGCCCGCATATGAGGGCCCCCGCAATGGCTGCAGAGGTCGGCTGCCTCTTTGCAGAATTTCCTTCCGTGGCCGAAACCGAGGCAGCGCGTGCACTGGATGAGAGGAGTTTGGTCTTCCACTCTTACTCGTTGTAAATCCATGCACTCGCTCTGACTCGACCATCCGCTGCCATATTTTGGGGGAGACTTGCAGTATGACGTGATTTTGGTGGGGATTCCTTGTTCTTCTACGGTATTTAACTGTCATACGGTCATCTTCGGTGGTTATGTCTCTGAATAAGTGGCTGTTTTGCGTCTTTAGTGATGCTATTATTTGATCATCTGTGAGGTATGACATGGTATCTTTCATTATTACGAGGATCCTTGTTTTCATCTCTTCTATATTTAAGTTATTTCCGGCCTCTTTTATCCTCTTGGTTACTTTTGACAATTCTTCGCGTGAACTGCACCCGATCACAACCTTTTGATCCTTGGCTTTACGCACCTATCCACCTTTAGACCCTTGTTCTTGGCGTCTACTGCCGTTCTTATCTTCTCTATAACCTCACCGCTGGTGTCCTTCTCGTTTGATGACGATACCACTATTGAATGTAGTGGCGCCTGCATCGGTTTCGGTTTTACGCTCCCTGACGTGACTTGGGCGTAAGTCATCTTGGCGAGGTCTGTAGAGGTTGTCTTGAGCTGGTCTGTGAGGGTCTTTGTGTGCAGGTTGCATTCAGCCAGTTCCTCTTTATGTTGTTTGAGGTCACTGATCAATTTGTTTATGAGGTCCGTTGATTGGTTATTGGTGCTTGGTTCCGGTGTAGTTGGTTTTGTCTTCTCGAGTATTTTAACATTTTCCCTCCGGGCCATATCTATTTTTCCAATGACGTCAAAACTGATCATGTCCCGAATGGTTTGTATTCCCTTCACCACTTCTGCGATTGGAGCTCTGGAGTCCATGTTTTTCAACAATGCCGTCGTTTCCTGCATTTGTTTGTTGTGTTCCACCTCTTTAGCGAGAAGTGTGTCGTTCATGCGAGCCTTGAGGCGTTCGATCTCGTCACGCTGTTTTTGGATGGCCTCCTGGTACTCCAGAATGCAGTCGTACATGCTTGTGAGTTTAGTAATAACTGACTCTTTTGCAACCATCTTCGACTGTTCAAGTTGTGTTTTTGCTTCCATGTAAAGTCTATTAGACTTACGTGAAAGCGTTTCTGAGGCTTGCGTGCTGCTGGCTGATGTGTTTGTCGATTTTGGTGATGCTCCCGTTTTCGTCGCATTTCCGAATTCGAGCCGTAGACCTCCTGTCGCAGTGCGTGTGCCTTTTTGTGACTGAGACATATTGGATCCCGCAAACCCCACAGATTCAAACGCAATTATCGATATTTAATAATGTTATAAAAGCAGATGACTTATAACTAATTTGTCTTGTCCGTATAAGGCAAGACGGTTTTATATATGTAATGGAAAAACAATAGGCAATAATGATCACAAAGTGTGATAATGTCTATAAAATAAAGCGTCTTACAATTATACAAAAGAAGCGAAGTGCTAGTCGGGTTTTATAGAAAACAATAAAGTTTGGCTCAATAAAGCCTACGTGAGGTTCTAAATGTACTCCACAATTTGTAGAGGCAGTCTCTACAATTTTTGACAATGGCTCTATGTAGAGCTATAATTATCTCTTAAATCGAAAGAGCTCGAAGAACCCTTTAAAATGAGCCCAATATCGAGTTCCTAGCTCCAGTAGTTCCGGCGCAAATGGTGTTTCAAGTTTTAGGTGCAAAGGTGCAAATTAGGTGCAAGTGATTTTCCTCCGGAAGTACTGGTCCAATTTCGTCGAGACTAGGCTCCAGAGTCTTGTATCCGCAAGATCTACCGTCCTGGTTAGTTTAATATAATTTTCAGGACCTGAAATTTTCAGTTCCTGAAAATGGTCTGAGGACTTAAGATTTTCAGGCCGGGAAGATAATGCCGGGACAAGAACAATATCGAAAGAACCAGCTTTCTACGACGCTCGGTTCGGGCGCTATAGAGTTTAAATATTTTCAAAATGGCCGCCTCAACTGTCAAAACTTAAGTTTGACGGCTTGTAGCGCCGGCTGTCGTGGTCGCAGAAAACTGGTGTTTGAACTTTTTCGCAAGTGTCTGGGGTGATCTCGCTCCTGGTGTGGTTTTCAGGATCCTGAAATTTTCAGCCTCTGATACGCCTGAAATTTGGAAAGTGGGGACAGAAGGTGTCCGTGAGTCTAAATCCAAATTTTGGCTTCCTGCGACAAAAGGTCGCAGCGTAGCACCTGTTCTAGTAAAAACAAAATGGCCGCCGAGCTGTCAAAAGGCCGCTTTAAAAGCCTGTAGCGCAAAACTACTCGTCAGAATTTGAAAATTGGGTATCTGGAGAATCGGCTTGACCCTCCGGTTAAACTGAGACCTGTTTCAGGGCTGTAAAATTTCAGGCGCCGAAATCGCCTGAAAATAGTCAGATCACAAAAAAATGACAATTCAGCTGCCAAAAATCTTTGGAACCGTGTCTGTAGGTCCTCTGGTTCCAGGGCAATCTGTGTTTCAAGTTTGGTGCAAAATTTTCAAATTTGCACCAAATAGTCAAAATCTACGTTTTTAGGGCTAGGGGGGTGCTGTTTGGTGTTAAATAGGTCGAAAATGGGTAGATGAATCTAAATTTGGCACTAAAATAATTTTAGAAGTATTATATTTAAATTAATTAACGAAAAATGGTTAAAATTCAATATTTCTGAAACCAGTGGCCTGAAAATTTTGCAAAAAAATCTTAAAATTAGTCTTAAATAAGATGCTACGATATACAAAAGAAAGAATTTTTGTGGAACTGTAAGTCAATGAGTTATAACTGAAAAACCTGAAAATTTGGTTTTTCAATTATATTTTCAAAATCAATCGACTGAAAATTATGACACTTAAAAGTTCGATAGATAGTCTTAGCGCGCAAGGGATAGCAGTGTTAGAATCCAAGAATTTTACTTAGTTTCTTCTAAATAAAAATGTCTTTTCAGGAGGGTTTCACTAATAACTTCGTTATAAATAGTTCAAAATTCTGGAAAATTTCAGAATCGAAATCCTTAGGTCTTGAAGCACTTTTCAGTTTTTATTTCAAGTTTCTGGCACAATTCCTTCTTACATCAATTTGGAGGTTAAAAGCACGTGTTTTGATGTTTTTTTCAGGATAACTGAAGAACGTGCGAGTGTAAAAATCTCCAAAAAAATCATAATGTAGTCTCAGTAAATGTGCTTTGGAATATGTAATAAAAAATATGGGTCGTCGATCTCAATCCCGAGTAAAAAATTATTGAAAGTTCAAAATTGACCTGAAATTCGGTTATTTCCTTCTGGCTCGTTTCACTGAAATCCAATTTTCACTTTCGGCACGGCACTGTATTCGTCTCACTGAACCGCACAAAATGACACTTGTTTCGTTAAAATCGGGTAAGAATATCTATTTAATTTCGATTTTTTAGTGCGGAGCTCGAATAAAAAGATGTTTGCTCGGTCACGGGAGAGATGCAACTGGGTTAGGTTAGGTTAGGTTAGGTTAGGTTAGGTTAGGTTAGGTTAGGTTAGGTTAGGTTAGGTTAGGTTGGGTTAGGTTGGGTTAGGTTGGGTTAGGTTAGGTTAGGTTGGGTTAGGTTAGGTTAGGTTAGGTTAGGTTAGGTTAGGTTAGGTTAGTTAGGTTAGGTTAGGTTAGGTTAGGTTGGGTTAGGTTAGGTTGGGTTGGGTTAGGGTTAGGTTAGGTTTCGTTAAGTTAGGTTAGGTTGGGTTGGGTTGGGTAAGGTTAGGTAAGGTTAGGTTAGGTTGGGTTGGGTTAGGTTAGGTTAGGTTAGGTTAGGTTAGGTTAGGTTAGGTTAGGTTAGGTTCGTTTAGGTACGGTTTGGAAAGGTTATGTTAGGTGAGTTTATGTTAGGTTAGGTTGTGTTAGTTAAGGTTAGGTTGGGTTGGGTTGGGTTGGGTTAGGTTAGGTTAGGTTAGGTTGGGTTAGGTTAGGTTAGGTTAGGTTAGGTTGGGTTAGGTTAGGTTAGGTTGGGTTAGGTTAGGTTAGGTTGGGTTGGGTTAGGTTAGGTTAGGTTAGGTTAGGTTAGGTTAGGTTAGGTTAGTTAACGTAAGTTAATCGTAGATTAGAATAGTTTATATTAGGTTAGGTTATGTTAGGTTAGGTTAGGGTAGGTTAGGTTAGGTTAGGTTAGGTTAGGTTAGGTTAGGTTAGGGTAGGTTAGGTTAGGTTGGGTTAGGTTAGGTTAGGTTAGGTTAGGTTGGTTAGGTTAGGTTAGGTTAGGTTAGGTTGGGTTAGGTTAGGTTAGGTTAGGTTAGGTTAGGTTAGGTTGGGTTAGGTTAGGTTAGGTTGGGTTAGGTTAGGTTAGGTTGGTTGTTAGAGTTGGTTGGTTAGGTTAGGTTAGGTTAGGTTGGGTTAGGTTGGGTTAGGTTAGGTTAGGTTAGGTTAGGTTAGGTTAGGTTAGGTTAGGTTAGGTTAGGTTAGGTTAGGTTAGGTTAGGTTAGGTTGGGTTAGGTTAGGTTAGGAAGGAGGTTGGGTTAGGTTAGGTTAGGTTGGGTTAGGTTGGGTTAGGTTGGGTTAGGTTAGGTTAGGTTAGGTTAGGTTAGGTTAGGTTAGGTTAGGTTGGTTGGTTGGGTTGGTTAGGTTAGGTTGGTTAGGTTGGTTAGGTTAGGTTGGGTTAGGTTGGTTAGGTTAGGTTAGGTTAGGTTAGGTTAGGTTGGTTAGGTTAGGTTAGGTTAGGTTAGGTTAGGTTAGGTTAGGTTAGGTTAGGTTAGGTTAGGTTAGGTTAGGTTAGGTTAGGGGTTAGGTTAGGTTAGGTTAGGTTAGGTTAGGTTAGAGTTAGGTTGAGGTTAGGTTGGTTGTTAGGTTGGTTGGTTGGGTTAGGTTGGTTAGGTTGGTTGGGTTGGTTGGGTTGGTTGGTTGGTTGGTTAGGTTGGTTAGGTTGGGTTAGGTTGGGTTAGGTTAGGTTAGGTTAGGTTAGGTTAGGTTAGTTAGGTTAGGTTGGGTTAGGTTAGGTTAGGAAGTTAGGTTAGGTTAGGTTGAGGTTAGGTTAGGTTAGGTTAGGTTGGGTTAGGTTAGGTTAGGGTTAGGTTAGGTTAGGTTAGGTTAGGTTAGGTTAGGTTAGGTTAGGTTAGGTTGGGTTAGGTTAGGTTAGGGTTAGGTTAGGTTAGGTTAGGTTAGGTTAGGTTAGGTTAGGTTAGGTTAAGGTTAGGTTAGGTTAGGTTAGGTTAGGTTAGGTTAGGTTAGGTTAGGTTGGTTGTGGGGTTGGGTTAGGTTAGGTTAGGTTGGAGTTGTGGGGTTAGGTTAGGTTAGGTTAGGTTAGGTTAGGTTAGGTTAGGTTAGGTTAGGTTGGGTTGGTTAGGTTAGGTTAGGTTAGGTTAGGTTAGTTAGGTTAGGTTAGGTTAGGTTAGGTTAGGTTAGGTTAGGTTAGGTTAGGTTAGGTTAGGTTAGGTTAGGTTAGGTTTGGTTAGGTTAGGTTAGGTTAGGTTAGGTTAGGTTAGGTTAGGTTAGGTTAGGTTAGGTTAGGTTAGGTTAGGTTAGGTTAGGTTAGGTTGGTAGTGTTAGGTTAGGTTAGGTTAGGTTAGGTTGAGGTTAGGTTAGGTTGAGGTTAGGTTAGGTTAGGTTGGGTTGGGTTGGTTAGGTTGGGTTAGGTTGGGTTAGGTTAGGTTAGGTTAGGTTAGGTTAGGTTAGGATAGTTAGGTTAGGTTAGGTTAGGTTATGTTAGGTTAGGTTAGGTTAGGATAGGTGTGTTGGGTTAGGTTAGGGTAGGTTAGGTTAGAAGTTAGGTTAGTTAGGTTAGGTTAGGTTAGGTTAGGTTAGGTTAGGTTAGGTTGAGTTAGGTTAGGTTAGGTTAGGTTGGGTTAGGTTAGGTTAGGTTAGGTTAGGTTAGGTTAGGTTAGGTTAGGTTAGGTTAGGTTAGGTTAGGTTAGGTTAGGTTAGGTTAGGTTAGGTTAGGTTAGGTTAGGTTAGGTTAGGTTAGGTTAGGTTAGGTTAGGTTAGGTTAGGTTAGGTTAGGTTGAAGAGGTTAGGTTGGGTTAGGTTAGGTTAGGTTAGGTTGGTTAGGTTGGGTTGTTGGGTTAGGTTAGGTTGGGTTAGGTTAGGTTAGGTTAGGTTAGGTTAGGTTAGGTTAGGTTAGGTTAGGTTAGGTTAGGTTAGGTTAGGTTAGGTTAGGTTGGTTGGTTAGGTTAGGTTAGGTTAAGAGGTTAGAAGTTAGGTTAGGTTAGGTTAGGTTAGGTTAGGTTAGGTTAGGTTGTTAGGTTAGGTTAGGTTAGGTTAGGTTAAGAAGTTAGGTTAGGTTAGGTTAGGTTAGGTTGTAAGAAGTTAGGTTAGGTTAGGTTAGGTTAGGTTAGGTTAGGTTAGGTTAGGTTAGGTTAGGTTAGGTTAGGTTAGTTAGGTTAGGTTAGGTTAGGTTGGGTTGGGAAGCAGTTGGTTAGGTTGTAGGTTGAAGTTTAGGTTGTGTTGGTTGGGTTAGGTTAGGTGGTTAGGTTAGGTTAGGTTAGGTTAGGTTAGGTTAGGTTAGGTTAGGATAGTTAGGTTAGGTTAGGTTAGGTTAGGTTAGGTTAGGTTAGGTTAGGTTAGGTTAGGTTAGGTTAGGTTAGGTTAGGTTAGGTTAGGTTAGGTTAGGTTAGGGTGGGTTGGTTGGTTAGGTTGGTTGGTTGGTTGGTTGGTTGGTTAGGTTGGTTTAGGTTAGGTTAGGTTAGGTTGGGTTGGTTGGTTAGGTTAGGTTAGGTTGGTTAGGTTGGTTAGGTTAGGTTAGGTTAGGTTAGGTTAGGTTAGGTTAGGTTAGGTTAGGTTAGGTTAGTTAAGAATAGGTTACGGAAGTATAGGTTAGGTTAGGTTAGGTTAGGTTAGGTTAGGTTAGGTTAGGTTAGGTTAGGTTGGGTTAGGTTAGGTTAGGTTAGGTTAGGTTAGGTTAGGTTAGGTTAGGTTAGGTTAGGTTAGGTTAGGTTAGGTTAGGTTAGGTTAGGTTAGGTTAGGTTAGGTTGTTAGGTTAGGTTAGGTTAGGTTAGGTTAGGTTGTGTTAGGTTAGGTTAGGTTAGGTTAGGTTAGGTTAGGTTAGGTTAGGTTAGGTTGTTAGAGTTAGGTTGGGTTGAAGTTAGTTAGGTTAGGTTAGGTTAGGTTAGGTTAGGTTAGGTTAGGTTGGGTTGGTTAGGTTAGGTTAGTTAGGTTAGGTTAGGTTAGGTTAGGTTAGGTTAGGTTAGGTTAGGTTAGGTTAGGTTAGGTTAGGTTAGGTTAGGTTAGGTTAGGTTAGGTTAGGTTAGGTTAGGTTAGGTTAGGTTAGGTTAGGTTAGGTTAGGTTAGGTTAGGTTAGGTTAGGTTAGGGGAGGTTAGGTTAGGTTAGGTTAGGTTAGGTTAGGTTAGGTTAGGTTAGGTTAGGTTAGGTTAGGTTAGGTTAGGTTAGGTTAGGTTGGGGTGGTTGGGTTGGTTAGGTTGGGTTGGTTGGTTGGGTTGGTTGGTTGGTTAGGTTAGGTTAGGTTAGGTTAGGTTAGGTTAGGTTAGTTGGGTTAGGTTAGGTTAGGTTAGAAGTTAGGGGTTGGTTGGTTAGGTTAGGTTAGGTTAGGTTAGGTTAGGTTGGTTAGGTTAGGGGTTAGGTTAGGTTAGGTTAGGTTAGGTTGGTTGGTTGGTTAGGTTAGGTTAAGAAGTTAGGTTAGGTTAGGTTAGGTTAGGTTGGTTAGGTTAGAAGTTAGGGTTAGGTTAGCTTAGGTTACGTTATTATAGGTTAGGTTAGGTTAGGTTAGGTTAGGTTAGGTTAGGTTAGGTTAGGTTAGGTTAGGTTAGGTTAGGTTAGGTTAGGTTAGGTTGTGTTAGGTTAGGTTGTGGTGAGGTTAGGTTGAGGTTAGGTTAGGTTAGGTTAGTTAGGTTGGTTAGGTTAGGTTAGGTTGGTTAGGGGTTAGGTTAGGTTAGGTTAGGTTAGGTTAGGTTAGGTTAGGTTAGGTTAGGTTAGGTTAGGTTAGGTTAGGTTAGGTTAGGTTAGGTTAGGTTAGGTTAGGTTAGGTTAGGTTAGGTTAGGTTAGGTTAGGTTAGGTTAGGTTAGTTAGGTTAGGTTGGGTTAGGTTAGGTTAGGTTAGGTTAGGTGGTTAGGTTAGGTTAGGTTAGGTTAGGTTAGGTTAGGTTAGGTTAGGTTAGGTTAGGTTATGTTAGGTTAGGTTAGGTTAGGTTAGGTTAGGTTAGGTTAGGTTAGGTTAGGTTAGGGGTAGGGTAGGTTAGGTGAGGTTATAGGTTAGGTTGAAGAGGTTAGGTTAGGTTAGGATAGGTCAGGCTAGCGAAGGTTAGGTTAGGTTAGGTTAGG
The DNA here is from genome assembly GCA_024500475.1 of Phthorimaea operculella. Taxonomy (NCBI): domain Eukaryota; kingdom Metazoa; phylum Arthropoda; class Insecta; order Lepidoptera; family Gelechiidae; genus Phthorimaea; species Phthorimaea operculella. The sequence goes on from JANFCV010000164.1 coordinate 1,063,665, forward strand.
TTAGGTTAGGTTAGGTTAGGTTAGGTTAGGTTAGCTTAGGAGGTTAGGTTGTGTTGTGTTGGGTTGGGTTAGGTTAGGTTTGGTTAGGTTAGGTTAGGTTAGGTTAGGTTAGGTTAGGTTAGGTTAGGTTAGGTTAGGTTAGGTTAGGTTAGGTTAGGTTAGGTTAGGTTAGGTTAGGTTAGGTTAGGTTAGGTAGGTTAGGTTAGGTTAGGTTAGGTTGGTTAGGTTAGGTTAGGTTAGGTTAGGTTAGGTTGGGTTAGGTTAGGTTAGGTTAGGTTAGGTTAGGTTAGGTTAGGTTAGGTTAGGTTATTAGTTAGGTTAGGTTAGGTTAGGTTAGGTTAGGTTAGTTTAGGTTAGAAGTTTAGGTTAGGTTAGGTTAGGTTAGGTTAGGTTAGGTTAGGTTAGGTTAGGTTGGGTTAGGTTAGGTTAGGTTGGTTGGTTGTAGGGGTTAGGTTAGGTTGGTTAGGTTAGGGGTTAGGTTAGGTTAGGTTGGTTAGGTTAGGTTAGGTTGGTTAGGGATTAGGTTAGGTTAGGTTAGGTTAGGTTAGGTTAGGTTAGGTTAGGGTTAGGTTAGGTTAGGTTAGGTTAGGTTAGGTTAGGTTAGGTTAGGTTAGGTTAGGTTAGGTTAGGTTAGGTTAGGTTAGGTTAGGTTAGGTTAGGTTAGGTTAGGTTAGGTTAGGTTAGGTTAAGTTAGGTTAGGTTGGTTGGTTAGGTTAGGTTAGGTTGGTTGGTTGGTTGGTTGGTTAGGTTAGGTTAGGTTGTAGGTTGGTTGGTTGGTTAGGTTGGTTAGGTTGGTTGGTTAGGTTAGGTTGGTTGGTTAGGTTGTTAGGTTAGGATTAGGTTAGGTTAGGTTAGGTTAGGTTAGGTTAGGTTAGGTTAGTTGAGGTTACGTTATTTCTGGTTAGGTTAGGTTACTTTAGGTTAGCATAGGTTAGGTTAGGTTAGGTTAGGTTAGGTTAGGTTAGGTTAGGTTAGGTTAGGTTAGGTTAGGTTAGGTTAGGTTAGGTTAAGTTAGTTAGGTTAGGTTAGGTTAGGTTAGGTTAGGTTAGGTTAGGTTGGTTGGTTGTAGGTTGGTTGGGTTAGGTTAGGTTAGGTTAGGTTGAGGTAGGTTGGTTGGTTGGGTTGGTTGGTTAGGTTGGTTAGGTTAGGTTGGGTTGGTTAGTTAGGTTGGGTTGGTTAGGTTAGGTTAGGTTAGGTTAGGTTAGGTTAGGTTGTGTTAGTTAGGTTAGGTTAAGAAGAAAGTTAGTTAGGTTAGGTTAGGTTAGGTTAGGTTAGGTTAGGTTAGGTTAGGTTAGGTTAGGTTAGGTTAGGTTAGGTTCAGTTAGGTTATGTAAGGTTAGGTTAGGTTAGGTTAGGTTAGGTTAGGTTAGGGGAGGTTAGGTTAGGTTAGGTTAGGGTTAGGTTAGGTTAGGTTGGTTGGTTGGTTGGTTGGTTGGGTTGGTTGGTTGGTTGGTTGGGTTAGGTTGTGTTAGGTTAGGTTAGGTTAGGTTAGGTTAGTTGTAGTTGGGTTAGGTTAATAGGGGTTAGGTTAGGTTAGGTTAGTTAGGTTAGGTTAGGTTAGTTAGGTTAGGTTAGTTAAGGTTAGGTTAGGTTAGTCTAGGTTAGGTTAGGTTAGGTTAGGTTAGGTTAGGTTAGGTTAGGTTAGGTTAGGTTAGGTTAGGTTAGGTTAGTTAGGTTAGGTTGGTTAGTTAGGTTAGGTTAGGTTAGGTTAGGTTAGGTTAGGTTAGGTTAGGTTAGTTAGGTTAGGTTATTAGGTTAGGTTAGGTTAGGTTAGGTTAGGTTAGGTTAGGTTAGGTTAGGTTAGGTTAGGATGTGTTAGGTTAGGTTAGGTTAGGTTAGGTAAGGTTAGGTTAGTTGAAGTTCGGTTAGGTTAGGTTGAGGTTAGGTTAGGTTGAGGTTAGGTTAGGTTAGGTTAGGTTAGTTAGGTTAGGTTAGGTTAGGTTAGGTTAGGTTAGGTTAGGTTAGGTTAGGTTAGGTTAGGTTAGGTTGTTAGGTTAGGTTAGGTTAGGTTAGGTTAGGTTAGGTTAGGTTAGTTAGGTTAGGTTAGGTTAGGTTAGGTTAGGTTAGGTTTTTTTTTTTTTTTTTT